>LPNX010274341.1:82553-120251 GCA_001517045.1 Pseudotsuga menziesii
TGAAAGAGAACCCAGTGTTCCATGATAGATCGAAGCACATAGAAATTCAGTATTTATACATTCGAGATATGATGCAGAAGGGAGCCATAAAGCTCCAGTATGTGAGTACTGATGAACAAGTTGTCTATGTGTTGACAAAACCTTTGTATCGGGTAAAGTTCAAATGCTTTTGTGACAAGATTGGTGTTGTTCAGAAAGACCTTCCTTGAAAGGGGGAGTAGTGATGTAGCAGTGGGATTGTATCATCCCTATACATTTTTCCTAAAGTGATCCGGTGACTTTGGTCCTCGAGAATGAAGAGGGATTGTATCATCCCAGGACATTTGTCTAGAAATGATTCGATGACTTCGGTCCTCGAGAATGTGGTGGGATTGCATCATCCCTGGAATTCTATTCAAAATGTATCTGGAGGCTTCAGTCCCCATGAATGTGGTGGGATTGCATCATCCCTGAATTTCTGTTCAAAATATATCTAGAGGCTTCAGTCCCCGTGAATGTGGTGGGATTGCATCATTCCTGAACTTTTGTTCAAAATGTATCCATAGGCTTCGGTCCTTGTGAATGTGGTGGGATTGCATCATCCCTAAAATTCTATTCAAAATGTATCTGAAAGATTCGGTCCCCATGACTGTGATGGGATTGCATCATCCCTGAACTTTTGTTCAAAATGTATTCGGAGGCTTCGGTTTCCATGAATGTGGTAGGATTGCATCATCCCTGAAATTTTGTTCAAAATGTATCCAAAGATTTCAGTACCCATGAATGTGGTAGGATTGCATCATCCTTGGACATAGTCCTAAAGTGATAGGGAGTGATTATCCCGTAATTATATCCGGTGGCTTTGGCTGTCAAGAATGTGGTAGGATTGTATCATCCCTGGACTCAGTCCAAAAGTGATCCGATGACTTCCGTCTTCATTTTGTGGATTGCAGGTTGTTGCTGCTGATGATGATGTCACTGATCAAAAGATCAGAGTGTGGTGATGATGATGTTACTGATCGAAATATCAAAGTGTGATGATGATGATGTTACTAATCGAAAGATCAGAGTGCTATGATGATGATGTTACTGATTGAAATATCAAAGAGTGATGATGATGATGTTACTGATGGAAATATTAGAGTGTGATGATGATGATGTACTGATCACAAGATCAGAGTATGATGATGATGATGATGTTGATCAAAAGTTCAGAGTATGATGATAATGATGATATTGATCGAACGATCGAAGTGATGTTGTTGATGTTCTTGATAGAAAGGTCAAAGTGCTGATGATGATGTTGATGATTGAAAGGTCAAAGTGCTAATGATGATGTTGCTGATCGAAAATTCAAAGTGTTGATGATGATGTTGTCGATCGAGCGGTCAAAGTGTTGTTGTTGCTGAAGATTGAAGATGAAGGCTATATGTTAAAGATGCTGAAAATATTGCAATGATTTATAGATGTGTCACCCTGATGATGTTGATGATGTCCTCTCTCTCCTATTGTTGTTGTTGATGATGTTGTAGAATATCCTTCTCATTGAAGGGGAGTGTTGAATTATTGTAACTTCGAATAATATTCTATATGTATTTTTTGTGGTCCCCGATGTTCCTATCGAGAGAATCACTTGTATTTATTTATACCCCGATGTTTCTAATCAGGAGAATTAGTAAGAGTCATGAGGAAGTCCCCTTTGTTATAAGTCGAGTCATTAGTACCCTAGTTGTGGTTACCCAAGCCTACATAACTGAATTAAATATTAAGTGAACAAAACAATATAAATAGAGGTGAGGTGCTTCTCATTTGAACACACTCACACTCACTTGTGTAGCGCATTAGAGAGAGAAAGAGAGAAATATATGTAGCTGGAGAAGGAGGACGATCAATATTTTGGTTATACCTTTTATCTTTTTGGGGCATCTATGTTGAGGAAGCTTTTGTTGGGTTTTTCCCTTTAGGGTTTTCCTAGGATAAATTTGTGTTGTTCTTGTGATACTGTTTCTTTTAGTGATCCTGTCTATATTAGTTTGTTATGAAATTGCAATTAAATGTTGATAATCTAGCTTAGCATATGGAATTTTAACAAGTATGAGGCACCACATGTGGTGGAGTTGTTCCCCATGGAGGTGCTTAGAATCCAAGGGTTACTTGAGCACATAGATGGTGATTGGGATATAATATCTATTGATGTTGTTTGGAAAGGGTTGAACATATTAGCAAGCCCATAGTCGATCCCTAGTATTTGGTTTACACCATAGGTTTACACTTCATCGGCTTAGCTCAATGAGACTCTGATTATTATCAGCATGGAATGACAATGGTCAATAGGATTTGTATTTGATATAATTCATATTTGGTGGTGGGATCCAAGCATTTATCTGAGCAATGGATTTCTTCAAATTATAGCGATGATCGAAAAAGTTGTGAAGGTGATCATTCTATTATATTTTTGTATGTCGATGTAAGAGAGGTTGAGACTCTTTATTTTATGTCATGGTAGGCATTCTTTTCCGGTATGTAGGATCAATCCTAATAGTGGAATCAATACATATGAGCTGACCAATATTTTCTTTCTATATTTTTCTTGGTATTCCTAGGATTGGATGCATGGAGGAGTCATCTTTTGAGGTGTTTATGTAGTTCATGATTGCTTGGCTCTTCAGGGGCAGACAGATGGAGGCTTGTATTAGAACTTGGTAGATTGACAATATGGGTAAAGGATTTTTGACACCTTATAGAATAGTGTGGGACCCCGGTGACTTCACGATTTGCGAGCGGGTTCTAGATATCCCATATAGGTATTTCAGCTTAAACTTTCAAGAGAGGAGGGTACAGACACACCTTGAAATCCAAATGGTTGGGTTTGGAGTGGTGTAGCACCGACATCATGGTCTCTTATTGGGATTAGATTGGGACCATAGGATTGTGGTATTAGACAATACAGTAGCTAACATAGAGGTAAGAGCCATATTTTTCTCTCATGAGGTTGTGTTCCTAGTAGAGCAGTTTCCTGAGGGGTTGATTTAGTTGCTACCATATAAGGGTGTCTTACTTATTGGCAGTATCTAGGAGGATCCTTATGTATGACAATACTATGTACCAAGCATAAGATACTTCACCCCTATCCAAGTGGTTTGGGACATTGGTATCATTTTCAGTTCAGTATGATTCCCTCGATGGAGAGACAGGGTGTGGTTTCATTGCTTGAGGACAAGCAATCTATGGTAAGGGAGGACTATGATGTCCCCTTCTGCTTTATTTTTCCTAAATGGATGACTGAGTATCCTATTAGGCTCCTACAAGCTATAGTCACCATATCTTAGAGTTTTTTTGCCACGTAGCTGGAAAAAGGTGTTTTTTTATAAGAGTGGTATTATATGCCCTTGAACTCTCACACACTAACACAACTTACATAAACAAACTAACACAACTTCCCACAAGCCAAATTATAATCCAATGTTGAAATCCAATGTTAGCAATTCAATCCTTAAGTAGAAATGACTTCCATAAGTGAAATCGACCTCCACAACAATCCAGTTTTCTCCCTACATTTCAAAAACTTAGTGGAATTTGGAACCCTAACGATAGATTCAGTCTCTCTTAACAATCACGACCTCCATGAATGATTTTTGGCCCCTTCAACAAGCATGGGCCTCCTTTTGGCACCCATGTTTTTAGAAAACATGGGTTTTCAGAAAACACCACAGATCCCCCTTCTAATTCAAATTTCAATAAGCGAAAGGGGTCAGGCCCTCTAAACCATGGATCCACAAGGCTTGAGCCTTTTCTAGTTCCACGAAGCTCCAAGGGAAAAATTTCCTTCCATAAGTGCCACAAGTAAGTAATAGTAACTTTCCCCTTTAGTGTAATCCTCCAAAACAATAAATGCACCACAAATTGAAGAAAAATTCACCAAATAAAATCTCAAATGGAAATTATCAACTGAATTCCCCTTAGGTTGGCAAGATCTCCTACTCTGCTACCACTATAATATCCCTGATACAATTATAGGCACAATTCTAATAGTTTGGTTTTAGAAATGAGCGAAATGATTCCAAAATCTCCTCAATAGATGCAACTTCCTCCTCCAATGTTGTCGAAGGGTCAACCCCTAACCTCCAAACCCTCTATAATATGTTGTCCAACCAAAATATGAAGCTCAAGTGAATACCTTGGATGGATCCTCATCTAGCTAGGATGGATCTTTGACCACTAAAACCATACCAAAAATGGAAGGGTTTTTCTAAACCCTAACAAAAAATATGGACAAATAGAGATTCATAAGGAATCGATATCCAAATCAACACATCCATAATGGATGACTTCCTCCTCTTGTTTCTTCTTTTTTATCCCAATGCCATGGACAATACCATGGGTCATTGAATACCAATTTCATAAGAAAAAAACCTTTTCCATCTAATTGGCAACAAATAACTCTTATATATAGTGACTATAGCCTATGGAATCCTAAGAGGCTAGTCATTCATCCTTGTAGGCAACTTCAAGTGGAAGGGGACATCACATCCTCCAACTTCTCCTTATCGAAGCCAAACAATATCAAATCAAGACACAATAATCATGCAATAATGGAGTTGTTCACTTTATCTAAAATTCCAAATAATATCATGCCTTTCATGAAAATTTCATGTCTCCCAAGGCAATTCCACACTTACCAAGGAAACCACTCCAAAAAGTGCACCCTCAAGGGAAAGAGGACAATTGGACTAGGGTGAAGTTGGAGGATAAGCTAGAAACGCCACAAACCCTCTAATTCACAAATTATAAGGGTTTCATGTATTCCAATGCACTTACTCATAGGAGGACACCCTGTATTATTTGTGAGTAAAACCCTATTGCAAAATTTAGGGTGGACCAAAAATACTGAATCACAGTTATTTTTGGATTTTTGATTTTATTTAGATTTTGTGCATGAATGTTTCCATGGTGTTCAATCATTGTGTGAAATATTATGGATTTGCATCGTGTATAAATTTCGAAGCAACCAACGTGTTTTAGGTGGACCCTCCACCCATCATAAAGATCATTTGAAGCTATGGCACAATAGAAAAGAAGATGGCAGTAGAGTATATATAGAAAATTAAAAACTAGTCGTTAATTATAAAATCTAGCCATTAATTATAAAAATCATAGATAAACATGTTTGGGGATGTAGTTGAGAAAAACAAGGTTGACAAATTGAATAATATAATAAAATAAATAAATTATTTTATTAAAAAGAATATTTTATTTTATTTTTATTTATTTTTAAACTTTGGTGGAGAAAAGTCAAAGGTTAAAAATATTAAAAGAAATAAAAAATGATGGAAACAATTATTCAATCTCTTAATTTAAATATAGTAATTGAAAAGATTCAAATGAGAAAAAATGGGGGTTAATTGGATATTTAATAAGTAATTGTTTTAGTTTAAAATATAGTTAAAATATAAAATAAAAATACATAAGAATAATTAAATATAAAGGGAAAAATTGAAAGCGTGGTAAAAAGAGGGAATTAAGTGTTTGAATTAATGAAATAAATCTTAGGAAAATTTTTTATGAATAAAATAAAACATTTAAAAATTGATAAAAATAGGATCGATATATAGGGTAGAGAGAGGTGCACATAAATTCAAGTGATCCACTATACCAAGAGAAAAGGAAAATAATAAATAATTTGAACCCTTTTCCATGATTTACAAATAAGGTGAGGTTTTCTTATTTATATGAGACAATCGTCAACCTTTTACAAATTTGAGCCAACAAAGTGAATGGCAAATTATAAAATTTAAGGTTAGTGCACCCACAAACCAGGTTATAAACCATACAATGACATGAAATAAGAATAAAAATTTTCAATTAGGCTCCTCCAAGTGCAAGGTGAGCCAAAAAAGGAAGTCATTCCCTAAATAACCCCAAGAGATTCCTATCCCTCAACACCCTCCCTTTTAACAAATAGGATTATTCTTTAAGGAATGGCATCATGGATTTGGATACCAAGAGGAGGAGATTTGCATCAAAACAATAGGTCCAAGTGGACAAAATGAGGTGTGCTAAACCATGTAGTGTAAATATTACTTGCGAAATCATTTCTACAAAGAAAAATATGAGTGTGTCCATGTGTCCCAATGATTTTCCTCAAGGGCACCGGACACCCACCCAAATGGTAGTCAATAGAGCCAAAAGACCAGCACCTCCTTGAGGAAGAAACCAAGGGTACTTTCCATGACCTAATCAGGGGTATTTATCCCCAAAATCAATACTCTAAGTAATTTAGCCACCCAAAATTGTCCTTCACAAAATAAAAATAAACCCCTCACTCTAGTACATATGGAAGGAAAGCTTCATACACTCTAAAGTGTAACAGTTGGCTCCAACTATGAGACATGTGTTGTCCTAGAGAGTGTATGAGATCCCTCTAGAATCGCATGGGTACCTATAGACCTACATACACATATAAAAACAAATACATTAAATCCATCGGAGGTAGACACTTCCGTCTTTCCTTGTTCAAAATGAAATGTAATGAAAATAAAATGACACAACAAATGCTATGCAGGGGTAAAAGTAAATGCTGAAATAAAATGAAACTATACATACCTACACTAATTATGATAAAAGAGAAAGGTTAATTGAAATCATACCACTAGTGCAACCATGAAAAGGTTTCTTCCTTTGTCTTTGTAGACAGTCCAAGACAAAAACACATCAAGGACAAGCTGAATATATAGTACTACCTTTGTCAGAATGGGGATGGAATGATGAACATGTTTGAGATCTTGGAAACCTTCAAGATATTTCCACAGGGAAGGATATCCTTCACAAGATTTTATATGCATGCATGAATTAGGCTCAAGTAAAAACTAACACCATTATATACCTATTTTGCAAAATCTGTTTTCCCCAATTGACCTTAAAAACCATCAAGGAATTATGCATGATGAGGTTGAAAGAATTTTTCCATGTTTTTCATAAACCCACACATCTTCTTGTCATCATAAAAAACACTCTGATAATTAAGGTCACTAGGAATTTAAGGTTTTAAAACTACTTTCCCTATTCCTGATTCTATTATGGATTTACAAGGGTGAATAATAGAAGTAGATGCTGCTATGGAATTAGCCCACTGATTTTGAGCTCTGGGAATCACTTGTAAATCTAAGGTGTTGAAACTATTTGTGGAAAATTAGATTGTGTCCATCTCCCATTTAAACCTTTGATTTTCACATGCAAAAAATCCTTTGACTCTTCCCATACCCGACTATGACTTGGCACCATTAAATTTCATCCTCCAAAATTGACCAAAAACACTGGTGGTGAAGAATATATATGATTTGATATCACTTCAAAAGAAAAAAATTTCATTCCATGGATCTTTTGGTTGTCCAAAACTTGCATCAATTTTTAGGATGCATAGGAGTGTTGGTTGAGATCCACCCTAGGAGAGGGTAACCTTAGTTGATTAAGATCAACAATAGAATTCTCTATATGTGACCTTATATCATCGTTAATGGTGAATGAGAATGGTTGAACCAAGTCACAAGGGATCTCAAAGGAAGGTCCTCTAAGGTATTCAAAATTTAGAATTTCCTTACTATAGGAATCATGTATGGGTTCTCCATGTTGATGTTTCTTTAGGTTGCAACATCGGGAAAACATTCACTTAACGAAAATGGTCAGCTAGTGGTGAATGAGACATTCAGTCACAAGAAATGGTTGGAGAGTAGTGAATGATACATTCATTCATGGGAAATGACCATGTATTTTGGTTAGTGGTGAATGGCCTAGG
Organism: Pseudotsuga menziesii; assembly: GCA_001517045.1. Classification (NCBI taxonomy): domain Eukaryota; kingdom Viridiplantae; phylum Streptophyta; class Pinopsida; order Pinales; family Pinaceae; genus Pseudotsuga; species Pseudotsuga menziesii. The sequence goes on from LPNX010274341.1 coordinate 90,325, forward strand.
TAGGGGCAGTGCTTCTCCCAGGTCATATGGTGTGGAGATTGGCCCAGGGTTCTCTCACATTACCTACCGTAGGATCGAGTAATCTATTCTATATCAAAGTATCTGACTTGTTTATTTGATAGGGGATTTCATCCCCCTATGGAATATACAATTCTAATCTAATGTTGAATTTGACATAAACTTTAAGAAGTGTCCATGTGTTCTTAGTGTGGGTGAAATCAACATTAGAGCTCTATTTGTGAATAAACGTGCATGTGAGGAGATGATCATCAACAAGGACAACTTTTCTATGATGAAGAAATAACTAAGGGGTCAATACATACCATTCAAGAAGTCCCAGATAGAATTGACGAAGTTCCAAATAATATTGAAGACAAAAAGACAAGTTAGACTATAAGAAAGAACAAATATGCCCGACAAAAAAGACAAGTCTGTCCCAACAAGTAAAAATTCAAGGGGAAAAAAGAATATAAATAAAGTGCTCATACTCATTTGATCACTCATCAACACATCAGTTCTTTGTTACATTGGTGTGCACTTCCCAGGAGGGCATATAAAATGTCCAAGGAGTAATTATTTGGGTTTCTTATTGACTCTAGAAGTTCTCTATCTCTATCTAGGATTTATTTGTGAAGTTCATTCTCTCTTGTTCCTAGGGTCTCCTCATGAAAACACGAAGAACTTTATGTGCTAGGGTTTCTCTTTAGGATTGGTATTGTACTTGAATTGGACTGATTTATTCTAAAAAAATTGTTGGGTTTTCTCCCTTTTGGGTTTCCAAGGTGAAAAATAATTGTGTCTCGCATGGATATGTTTCTATGATCCTTTGTTTCCGCTGTAACTTTAGTTGAAATCTTCAGTGTGCAATTATTCAATGGAAATTGTGGGATGAAATGAATGTTTGAAATCATTGAGAAATGATATCAAGTTATGGAAATATATTAAAAATTCAACATGGTAGCAGAGTAGTTTTTAAATACAACCATTGACCAACCTCATATCTGGGTTGCAATTTAATTATTTGAGTGATATTCTTTCCCAAAAAACTAGGCTCGAAAAAAAATAGGGATGAAAAAGTAGGTCTGAAAAATTAGGTATAAAATTGCAAACTTGGAGACTATGAACTGGAGGTGTTTAACATTTCAAGCAAGAAAGAAAATCTAGCTCTTGCAACTCATGCAAGGAAAGGAAAAGGAAGAATAAATATTGGGAACAAAACTCCAGGTGGAGAATGAGCTCCAGTTGAAGAACAAAAAAAGAAGGATCTTTCAAGGATCATGCGCTACAATTTCCATACATTTGGTCACTATGCTTATCTGTGTACTCAAAATAAAAGGAAGAGAAAGTAGCATGCATCAAAAACTAATGTTGATGAGAATTGACAACAAAATAAGACAAAACTTGATGCTAAAGTGGCAATAAGTCTTGAGAGAGAAGACACATATGAAGATTGACATTTGTAGACCAAAAATCACATCAAGGAACACTTCATAAAGAGGTATTCCATAGATCCAAGTAGAGCTTGAGGATATTTTTAGGGATTATACATTTGACAAGAATTCCAAGATCTCTTTTCAAGTAGTGATGGTAGATCTGGGGAGATATTCGATCTAGTGTACTTATATCGGGTTCTTGGAGTTCAAGGATTAGGAAAAGAACTTTACAAAGAATAAGATCAAGTATTTGGAGAAGAGTATACCTCCAAGGACTTCAATATTTTCTATAAGGAGGTAGGGATCAAGAGGGAGTCAACAACAAGATAAGTATTCAATGCCTTATGCAAAGCGTTTTATTTATTTAAGTTAAGTTGATATTTTGTTAGCACAATTATTTAAATGATACCGGTTAACTCTTGTGGAGATGTCTGTCATGTATTGATAGGTCCATAGTGGAGGCTTTCAAGTTTACAATCCATGATCAAAATTTAACCATGTTCTTATGGGTAGATTCATCCAGTACAATAGTTTAATATTAGAACAAGAGTCCTCATTAGATATTGGGTGACAAGACTCATGAAAAGGTATTCATAGGAGTGAAGCCAAAGGTCAACCACTTGAGGATATTTGGTTGTCCAGTATACATCCATGTGTCTAAGAAGAAGAGGAAAAATTTAGAACCTTCTGAGAAGAAAGGTACTTGTGTGGGATACAAGAATTTAAAATACGACACGATCTAGATTCTAGGAACAATGTCAAATTGAGGTTAGTGGGGATGTTAATTTTGATGGGGGTTATCCTCTAGGAAGTACAAAGAGTCTCACATGGAGATTTATAGTGAGGAGAAGGAGGATCTAAAGGATGAGGGTATGGTTCCCTTTAGTACACTTATTCATCTTTCAAAATATTACGAGGATTCAGTAGACAGAGACAGTGGATATACCTAGATATGTTGCAGTGACTAGGAAGAGGCCATCATGGATTCATTATGCTTTGTAGGCTCAAAGAGAGTCATGGATGATATTCAATGTTCTTGATGTAGCAGGAGGTTCATCTCAGTGTAGAAGGAAGCAAGTTGTTTCAGTGCTGGATACTCAGATGCAGGGAAATCGGGGTGTCCAAATGTAGAGAGTGCATGATACTAAAATGTAGAGAGTATATGATACTAATATATATAGAGAGAAAAGTATCCAGATGCAAAGATTGCAGGATACTTAGATGCAAAGGGAGTAGAGTTTCCATAAGCAGAGGGAACATGATACTCAAATGCAGATGGAGCAAGGTGCTCTAGCACAAAGAGAGTAGTTGTAGTATAGTTTGTTGATGATGAAGGAGGTGCACCAGCTAGGAGTCCCTACCTCACCATGAAGAAGTTAGATTAAGAAATCGAGATGAAGGATCTTGTCTTGATGCATTACCTCTTGGGATTAGAGGTGTGGTAGATATGATTTGAGATATTCCTCGGTCAAGGGAAGTGCATAGTTAATATCTTGTGAATATTTAGTATGATAGACTGCAAGCCCATGGCTACACCTATGGAGGAAAATATGAAGATGCTGATTGATTTTGCTTCATATTTAGATTCAATGGATCCCACTATTTTAGGTAGCTAATTAGATCATTGATGTACCTAGTTAACACTGGGAAAGATATTTCCTCTGTAGTAAGCACCCTAACCCAGTTTATGGTTGAGCTGGGGCATGTATAATGGGTTGTGGAAAAGCATGTGTTGAGGTACCTATGTGGTACAACTGGATATGGTCTGAGATATGTATTAGGTGGTGGAGTGAGTCTACAGTGATATACATATTCTGAATGGGAAGGGAGTGTAGTGGAAATAAAGAGAACCTCAGTTCCTTCCATGACACTATCATTTTTTAACACAAAATGTGATGCCTTAGATATCTGATTTTCGACATATTGACTTTGGAAATTTGAAAATCCTCTCTTTTTTTAAACGTTGATTGAATTTTGGCCATTTTTCGACAATGATAAAACCTCATCGAAAATATGACATAAAATAGTCGCATGTCCAATAAAGAATTTCACCTCTTAGATGTAAAAAAACTCTACTATGTTTTCTTTGTGGATGTCAGATAACCAACCACAAATTTCAGTACATTGACGTTGGATCTCCAACAGGGTCTCCTTCGTGGATGTTGGATACCCGACAATGTATTCACTTCATGAATGCGAGATATCCGATGGCTATTCCTCCAATTTTTTTTCAGTAGTATAACCACATTGTCGGATGTAATAGAAATCCGACAACAAACTTCACTTCAGTGATGTCGGATATCCGATGGATTGTCGACGATGATTCCTCCACTATGGCATTGGTAGTATAACCACGTTGTCGGATTAGATGGAATTCCTACCATAGATTTCACTTCCTACCTATCACATATATAATGAGGTTTCCTCCAATTTGTCGTCAGTAATATAACCACTTTGTCAGATTTAATTGATATCTGATGACAAACTTCACTATATAGATGTCGTATATCCGACGACGTTATGTAAACTTATAAAAAAATATTTGGATTCACTAAAGAAACCGAGGAACCAGTATTGGATATGGTATGCCTCATTTTAGATGCCTCGTTCATGGATGACTTTTTAGCAATAGCCACCTCGAATTTTAACTCCACCTTTCATATCTAATTGCAGTATCATATGACCATTATGTACAAGGAATCAAGGGGACTCGCCACTAGAACTCTAATTTTTTGTGACACATAGTATTGAAGGCCTAATTGTTCCCTAAATTTGTTTACTTGTGGAATAAGAAATAAAATCCTATTTCGCCTCATCCTTCATGGTTCTAGACATCCAAATATAAATATTTGTGATTCATTCTTGGACTATTTCCACCATGTTGGGAGTCTCCCTAAACAACATTGTTTTAACATCCAAAGTATATATAAAGAGATATATGATCATTCCTAATGAGAAAAATGATGGTATATTTAATAATATTCCATACAACCAAGTAACTACTGACATTCCTCCTCTCCCATTTAATATCATGAATTTTCTTAATTGGGCCCATGAATCCATCTCTATGTTTACCTTGACCGTAGGGAGGGATGATGAATCTATGGTGGATAAAAGAATTATAGCCATATTGACATATTCAATGATATATTAAGCCCCACATCATATATTAAGAGACTATAGCCATTAATATAATATAATTTAATTTCCAAACTAATAGAGTATTATGCTACCCATCATAACTAGTCTACATGTTCATATACTAGCAAAACCGCACCCTGTCCCACCTATGGATGCAACAATTCAATGATCGTAATCTAACAAGGTGTCTTGAATAACTACATTGGGTTGTAAAAGGTGAGATAGATTATTCCCTATTCAAATACATAAATAAGTTAATATTCACAAGCTTCTCATTCATCATAGGTAAAGAAGCTCATAGGACGCTCGATAGTATCAATCCATGCTTACACCTAGGTGATGTTCATGGGAAATGATACTAGTAATTAGGGGAGGTTTCCAAAGTAATAAGGATGTATGGGGCTGAGTTGGAATACCCCTACAATATCCCCAAGATCCTTACCACAATACGTTTTATACAACAATATGTTAGACATCTGGTTGATATTGATTTATTCCACTTCTTGAAATCCATAAAGAAGATTCACATACTTTATTTTGGTGTCGTGATGGGATATGATTTATCAAAAGGGAAGGGTGTGAATGAAGCTATCCAAGTCTTGGATAAATTGAGCTTCCTTCTAGAGAAGCCTTGGAGGTGTTGTCCACATTTTACTATGGGAACAACAAAGGGAAAGTATAAGCTTAATCCAAATGATCATGAGAAAAGTATAGAGAAGAGAATCTCTAACAAGAAATATTGATTGGAGGTAAAATCCATTCTATAGGTTGATGTATATCTCGCCAAAGTTAAGGTAAAATCCATTCTATAGGTTGATGTATATCCCGCCAAAGTTATCACCAAATTTTTCCTAGAACCAAACCTAAAGAACTAGAAGTAACATCATACAACAACTTTTAAAATCCAAAGGGTATTATGATTACTACAACTTCAACAGACCCAAGCCATGCCCATCTATGGTGAGGATTTTAGTTTTATTCTTTTATTCTTTTATTCTAATTTTAGTGGTACAACATATTTATGGTTGTGGAATATAGATAATAAATATGGATACAATCGACATTGTATAGTAAATTTGGTCCCATATGAAGATTAAGGAATTTTTTGTAACCAGGCCCAGATATTGCCATATTTTCTAACTATGCACGGAAAGGAAAATGCACACCAAGCTTGTCTTGGAAACTTTAGAGATGTCACACTTGTGCCAATGTGCTTTGTCTTATCCATTTGCATCTCTTTGAATCACCCATGCAGGTTAGTATTGAAATGAAAATATACCACAAGTCCTATTTTTTCCCTAGGTAACATATCCATAATATCTATATTTTGAGCTACATGTTTGAGGCCTCTGAGGAGTTGTCATTCCAAGCCATAGGTCACCATACTGACAGATTCAATATAACTTGTTTTCATATTCTTCTAGCCTTCTCTTTCTACTAGAAATAATTACCATGACATGGAGAAATATGCTTAAAACCTTCTATTAAGGAGCTTGGGGATTATGTATGTCAGTTACTCAATTTCCTAAATAATAGAGATTGAACTAGGAAACGAGGCATTGTAGTAAATCGATGGACATTATGCCTATAAAATTTATCATTATTATGTTGTAACCTATAGTACATATATATTAAGTAAAATATTTAGGTTTATAAAACCATACACAATCAATAATTTTCTACCAAAGTCACAAAATCATGCTTGGAAATTCATCTCCAAAACCTCAATGAAAAATGCCAACAAATGCAATATTTCATAACTTGCAAGAAAGAATTTACTAAGAATAAGAAAACATTGATAGTAGGCCCATATATAGTCTACCCAAGGACCGTTATCTTTGCAGTGCTAATAATATCCATCTTTGGAATAGTCTTTGACAAAAAGTCAAACCATAAATGCAACGTGGGGCATGAAAGGCTGAGTCCATTTCAAGTCTTTGTTAGGGTCCTTGATTGATCAAATTCTAGCTTGTCTGAACCCTCAGTAGTCAGAAGCATCCAATGTAGTAAAAGTAATGACCCGATATAATTGTGTGGATGCAAAATTTTTTGAGAAGCAAGAATAATAGCATTCCATAGAAATCAACCAACCGGGAAACTTCAAATATGTTTAGCAACACTGTAAATTCATAATAAGTGGACAATTGAACTAATGACTAATAAAAAGAAAACCACAATCCCTATTGCACAATTTGAAAAACTATCAATATGAATTTAGAAAAAAGGAAAAGGATGATCACTACTTCAAATCAACCACATTCTTACCATCTTTCTCTTTTATGGTGATTTCGTTGAGGGTGTTACCCCTCTATTTTAATTGTGTCCACTTAGGTTTTCATGAGGCTATAGTTCTGGTATGGTCATAACAACTCGAGGATAGATTGCAAGGGAAAACTGTAATAGCACCAAGTCACGATAAAAGAAATAGCACTAGCTCGAAAGTGATTGGAGATGATTTATGATAGTGTATAAGATGATGGAGGCCAAATTGCAGATAAGTGCATTGCATGAGAGAAGAGGGGATGGGGAAATCAGAAACCCTACCAAACCAATAGATGGTTAAAGACAAAGTTATGAACTTGCAATTATAATAACTGTTCACTGATTGAATTTGCATGCGTCAAGTAATTTTTACAAAGACTTTCTTTTACTAAATAAACCAAACAAGACTGCCAAAAAACAATAAAATAAAGGAGAAAATGGGCAGAAAAAAATCCAAAAAGAATCCACAATAAACCAATAAAACATGATCACTAGGTAAGTGATCATGTTATCATTCTAAGTGCCCTATGTTAGCATTATGTCCAAGGTTAAGCACCCACTCAATCTAATCCATACATATTTCCACCAAGAAACACAAAGGACAGGAGACCTAACACTTTTGTAGATAGGTGAAAAGACTTTTGGACTAATGCCAAAATCTATGTTATTTTTCCCAAGGTATGGTATATGGGTGCCAAACATATTTTATATCTAAGAGTCTTGATACAAAGATAATACAATAGGAATTGTGCAAGTATAATAAATTTTAAAGTTAGTTTGTTGATTATGTGGCCCTTATTGTTTAAAAAACCATTCTTTACTTAAAAAACAAACAAGTATTATTTTTTGGGAATAAAAGGAATATAAACAATCAAGTTTTTTTTTCAGAAGAGAAGGTATAATTACAATTTTTAATCAGATGAATTTCACTCTTGTATCTGGAACAAACTGTTACAGTAATATTTCTTGAGATTTCAAATTCAAAAATATAAATTCTAGTAACCAAGCATCACCCAAAATATTTCTCCTTAAATGACCTAAAATCAATAATATCAAACTTTTATAAGTGTTTCACAACCATACTTCCACAGATGTATAACTTGCACACTAAAACAGTTGGGTTGTTTCACAAAAGGAAATATTGCTAAAGAGTTTTGAAAAACTATTAGAAGCAACACCGATATTTTAAACTGAACAAGTACTAACCTTGAGCACTACAACCATGATATGTACACCTATTGGATTGTACGCAATTCATATAACTAATGCCCCAATATCTATGGTTGAAAGCTTGCATCCAGTTAAACCATCAAATTCTACAGTAAGATTGCTTCAATAAGTATCAAACAAGAATTATCGAGGTGAATAAAGTATGCATGAAACTTTATACATATTACAGAGAACTACTTCGGTGATACAGAAAAAGAGATTGCCACATATAACAATTACATTTGAATAATGGTTTCATTGTAAGGTTATAGATCATTTATATGTGAATCCAATCTAAACATACATAAGCTTTCAAAGATGCAAAACAAAACTAAAGTTATATTGGATCGAATCTGATTATATTTAGTTGAAAACAAGTGATAATAACTTGTATGCATCGCAACATAAAATGGATTTGATTCCATGCTTAACCAGATAGAAAACATGGTTAAAACATAAAACATCATTAATATTTTAGGTTGCATATATTAGGATTCCTTTTGCAACATGTGCTTATGGGAAAGAAAACTCTGATGGTATTATTAACATTAGAAATTGTTGGGTCACCTAATTTTTAAATTGAAAGTAATAATACTTAATTGAGGTTGTATCCTTTTGTTCCCTTTGGGGATTTGGTTCTCTATTTTCTAGAAAGGACCTTCTAGTTGTCACCTGACTCAAATGAACATGTACTAGACAATGATCCTTTCTGTTGAGTGTAGATTACAAAATCCATATGTGAGTAGATTGGAATCTCTCTTAAGTCCTAACAAAACATTCACTTAAACATTGTATAATATTTTATAATTATTCTACAAAAGGGATAGGTAAGATAAGATAATTTTATTAATTTATGAAAAATGAACAAAAAATTAGGTCAATGGAGTGTGTAGTACCATGAGAATGATACAAAGTGGGAGCATAAAAGTAGCTCCTATAAAAGATAAAAAGAAGAAATTAAATAAAACCCTAGTTCTATAAATGGAGAGTCAGTCTTGGGCAATAATATGTACAAGTAGAAATATGAAGAGTGATGGTCCAAGGGAGGAGAGTGGACTCAATAAATAAGACGCAAAAATGGTGATGGTGAAATTGTCATGAGCCACTTCAATCCCTAGAAGCATTAGAAAAAAATTGAGAGATCTATGGAAAATTTGTACTCTGAAGAATTTATGTGTTACCCACTCTATAACAATATGAAGGAGTCCTACAATCTTGAAGGCCTGTGATAAATTCCTTCTCACCATCTTACCTTGAAGGATTGATCTAATTAGATGATTTTGGGGGTACTTATCCTTACTCTTGATTCCTCACTCTGATTAATTGCTAGTTTTTCATTAGATCACCCTCAATTTTCCTTAATTAATCATGTATTTAAATTTGACTCCTCCAATCCCTCTAGAAATATGTAACAATATCTGATTCACACTTGGGACTCCTCCATTCTAAATTAGGGCACAATTCTTGTCTTAGGTCATTAGAGATTTTTTTTGGACTCTTTTTTTTCCCATTTTCACCTTTAATTTATTGTTTTTTGACATGATAAACATCCCTAGTAAACCTGTCAACGTAGGCTAGTGTGCCTAAATCAAATATATCTCTTTTTTAAGAAAGAGTACTTGTGATTTGTCCAAAAAATCATCAGCAAGAAGTATGAAATAATGTGCATTTGATAAAAATGGTGTTTGTATTGGATAATGGACTTCAACATGTATAAAATCCTATAATTTGTATGCTTCCATGTTGGTATATTTTTGTGCTACTTTCGACCTGATCATGTCATACATATCCCTTCTTTCTCCTCCATATCGGGTAGGCCATGAACCATCTGAAACCTACTTAAAAGGGCATTATGCAAAAAACAAAGATGGACATATCTTCGATGCTAAAATACTTTGACATTAGAGTCTTTTCTAGTGACCATATTTTTCACTATTTTGGAATTCAAGATATATTTTTTTACCTTTATTGGAACTCACAGTCATTTTCCAATGTCATGACTCAATATAAATATTTTATTTTGAAAAATATTTCTATTCCTAGGTAAAAAAAATATGTATTCTAAAAATGTAAAAGCAAACAAATGCATAGTTATTGTGGGTCAATAGAATACTATTCTATCACAAATATGTTTCTAAATGCATATATGAGTATGTTTTCTCTGGGTACTCTTCAACATGAACATGATACAAAAAATGCACCCATATTTTCCCAAACTCACATTTAAGGTAGTTTAAAACCACATTTGTTGTTGTTTTTTCACATAACTCAATATTGTAGAGACATGAGGTTGTTATGCTACATGAAACTACTCAAAAGTAACCCATGAATGTCAATTTACAGTCGTTAGGGATCAAGAACAATTTATAGGTTTCCCAAAATTTAGAAATGTTGTTTTTTACCCAAATAACCGCCCATATTTGACTTAGGATCAACCTAGACCTAATATTTACCACTGCTATAACCCAAAAACTGCTCAGGAATATGCCCACAAATGAAAAAATGGAGTTGTTTAGTGTTCACTACCCCTTTCACAAACAAGTGGCGAAAAAAGTGCCCTTACTGTTGTTTTATCCCTCAGACTTGCGCAAAATTCCTCTAGAACTGGAATTATTGTTATTTGACACTATTTGGAGGTTATAATAGGGATGAATCATGCACATGATTGTCCAAAATTGGCCTTGAATTGGTCTTGGTGATGTTGGTTGATTCTTTGAGGTCAAAAAAGAAAGATTTTGTTAATATGAACTTTGAACACTTCCTATTTGACTTGCAGTAATGTTCACTCAAATAATTGATGCACCAAATTTTACATGCAAATTTCATATACCTAGGCCATTCTAAAATAACTACTATTATATTCTATAATTAATAGTAGAGACACTCAATCATTAACAGGTTTCTAGGTTATTTTCAGAACTAAATAGACATGCTCTATTAGATATTTGTTGATTTAGGCTTGAAAATACATCTATAAATGGCCTCAAACCAATTACTCTACACTTTGGTGTGCATATGTGAAAATGTCAACATAGTATACCTACAGGGAATCTCCACAAAACTAGTGACAATAAACAACAAAATATAGAGAACGTCATGGCTAACCACTAAATTAAAATAGAATACAAGGTGGAAAACATTTTAGCTTATTAACATCAACATATCAATCATAGCATCCAGAGTCCCATACAATAGTACAAGCACAGAAGTGAAAACATCACATACCAAAATTGATGATAAGTTTCAGTGCATTCATGTCACCAATTCCATGAACACCTATAGATTTTAAAAAATTTACCTTGCAAGTTTTAAAACTCATTGCCACTTCAATTTAAATCTTGAAAGTTTCTACATTCATAAAACATTCAATGATTTATGTACATTAACACATAATTCAGTAGAGATGTTACATGAATATTTGTCACATGTGCACAAAAGTAAATTGACATTATACCTAAGATCCAACATCTCATATTTAATATCATACCCATCTATCTAAGCATCTATCCTAAATTCAGTTCTAGTTTTCCTCTTCTTTTTCTTACCCTATGGGTCTTTCTCTTACGAAGGGTAGCTGAAATTAACTCATGTTTTTAGTACTATACCCGCTTAAAAAATTTATTACTTCATCTTCTAGATTCCAATTGATCCAACAAGTGCCAATTTTTATCAATCATATAATTTGTTACACTGTAAACTAATCTACTACAATAATCAAAATAAACTTTATTTTGTCCATACATGTTTACTCAAATATCTATTAATTCCATACGTCCATCCAAAAATCAGTGCACTACATCATAATTGGTGTTAGTAACTTACTAGAACCTGTAGAAACTGAGAGGGGGGGTGAATCAGTGTGCAACCAATTTTAACCTTTTCACAGTTTATCAGGGTTAGCTTCAATTCATCAATTCATTATTCTTTCATAAACATTTCATAAACATTTTCCAGATCATCATTCATAAATCTAAAGCAGTTAAACCATCAAGAGCCATAATACAGAGGAACACCAAATCATATGAATTTGTAATCTTTTTATATTATTTGGGTCCGGCTACAACCGTTAAGCGAAATTAGCACCTACTGATAAATAGAGCACCTGCTCTTAATCCAGGACCCTGCCTGGTTCTCTTAGACCCTGCTAAGAAGTGATTGAGGTATCCTAACCTCAGAAGCAAGATAAGCTTGCTTTTACATTAAGGCTTACTATCATCATACACAAGACAACTCTAACATTTCATCAACACTGCTCTGCTGTAAGGTCGATCATCGTTCATCTACTGCTGCTCAACATTGCTGCAATAGTCTTCTCAATCTTCTCTGTTCATCATCTACTGGTCAATCTTTGTTGCTGGTCGTCATCAAGACTCATCATCCCTGCTGCTCATATCATCATACTGTCAGGCACATCATTCTGATAAGAACCATGCATACATTATGCTGCTGTCAGCATCATATAAATCTGCACTTGTGCTTTATCTTTCTCTACTGCTGCTCATAGCCAAATTCAACCTTGACCTTGACTGGTTATATCAGAGAACACATCAATTCATACTGTGTGTATTTTTCGAAAGAACTCAATCATAAAACTTGGACAGTGTATTCTCTCAGACTTGATCTCCATATACGCAGACAAACTCTGCTCACACACCTCTTTCCATGCAGCCAAACATCAAAACATATGTCAAATTGGATTTGTGTATAAAGACTGAGTATGTGCTTCTAAAGATCAGACTGTGTATAATATTCAACCAACAATACTTCAGGACTGTGTACTGGTTATATGTTGCTCAAACAGAGCCCAGTGATAGATATACACATGGCTACAGCTTGTCAAGCATTAATCATCTTACTGCTGTACATACACCTCATAGAAATATGTTCATATTGCTGCACCCAATGTTCTCATAAGAGCTGTAATAAAACATGTATTTACTTGTACACTTATTGTTCATGAAAACATACCTGTTCACTTCACTCTTCAAACTTCACACATACTTGCACACATACAAACCTTGTCAAAACTTGTCATCTGTAGAAGATCCTAACCGTAGGACTGTGTAGCATACTTCAAGTTCAAACCCCATATGTAAACTTAGCATTGCACATAATGTAATCATTATCCCACATACCTTCTTCACATCTTCATGTCTGTTGCTGCAAAATTTGAACTGTTTTGAGCCCTTAATTGACCACTATCACTAAATATAGAATGAATTCTTGAATTCTTTTGTGATGTCCTTCTTCAATTTTCTGTGCATGAACTGAGTATATGTCAACCTGAGTGAAAGAGACAAACTTTACTGTGCTGGAAGAACTCTGTTTTTTATTCATGAATACAAATATTGAACCATAGCTCATGTTTAAGACACCCCAGGGATTGTAACCATTTAGCACCATAATTTCAGCATCATTTCTTTCCTTCGACTAGATTTAGGGACCAAACAATAACTCTAAAATTTCTCAAAGCATATCATCTTGTCTGTAGATGGATACTCACAGATTATTCTTGTGGTGAAAAGGGAAAGGTCATATTTCTCACTGAGGTGAGAAAAGCAGCCTCTGCAAAGACTTGAGAGAAACCATAAGCTATCCTATGAAGGTCGTAGATTTGGATCATTCTGTCAGCATTCAGAAATAATCTTTGCAGCCTCTGGATCAATTTCCTTGGGAATATCAAGGCGATGATTCGGCAAACCAACATCACCAACTACTTGCATGGGATTCATTCCACTCCATGGCATACGCAATTTATCCAACTCCCATAAGATCACACCAAAGCTAAAAGCATCACACTTTTCATTCGATGGTTCATTCCGCAAAACTTCTAGCGCCATCCATTTTGGCATCTATCAATGACAACATTTGATGTGGTGTTAACTGTCAATTAATTGTTCAATTCCAGTTCTGAACTTTATAATTTAAATCTTCAACCGTCCAACTGAATCTCCACATCTCATTTCAATGTATCCATTTTGTCTCTTCAATTCTGAAATCTGATCCAGATCTTCATCCTTGAAAGACTCTTAAGGTCAGCTTCATTGAAGACGTAGAATATTTCAATCGTAGCACACTAACAGATAGCGTCTATCGAGCACACAAACAGTCAACAGCGAATGATTACCAGAGAGAAAAAAAAACATTAGAGCTGTCTCCACGTTCAGCTTCTCTAAAATAGTTGGAGATTGCCAGTGTAATGCTCCAACTGGTTCTCCACACAGCACACGACTCAGTCCTCCACCAAATTTTCACAGCGATTGCCAAAAGGATTTCCTTCTGCTGCCACAGTCACCCCCGAGATTCTGTTTTCTCCAAAAACAAATAGAAAAAAAACAGAGCTCTTCCAAGACCGTCTCAGCCCCCAAAATGAAAAAGACGTGAGGGTATATATATAGTTTTCATTCCTTAATTAAAGGGCCGATCTGCTAATAAAAAATTCAAATTAAATATGAGCCGACATCAATTTTTAATGAAAAATTTATATAGGGGCCGACTTGAATATAATAATTTTTTTTTATGAAAAGAAATTTCTTTTATGGGCCGACTTGTCATTTCTTCAATACATAATACTTTATGTATTTTAGCCTTTGCTTCAGCGTCAATGCCATCATAAACATGCTTTCTTTAGTCTAGCGAGAGAGAGAGCTCAGAATACTCCCACGAGAATTTCCTCAGCAAATTTTTTTTTTCACGTGTACTCTTCCTCAATCTAGCTGTGGCTTCTTGACCTTCTAATTCCTTCGATGCCCACTGATATTCACATGAATTGGGGATTTTACACGTAAAGTGGAGAACACTCTGCTGGTTGTCAAGTTCTCAACACTCTTATGATAATAAGTAGGCGAGAGCGAGGATGCATATGACCCATACGAGGGCTCTGGTATTGCCCTCCTCGATGAGATCATGGATGGTCTCCATCTTGCGCGCCATGGATTTCTGAATTGTGGCCGCCAGTTTAGATATAGAATCCAGAAGAACATATATTCATATGTTTATACTTCCTAGTCAGCTGGGTGCCTTGCTTTCCTTTCCAGATTCAATTTCTGACACCAAGATTCAACTGGCCCAGTTCACCTCCTTAAAAAAATATCCTTTGCCTTCCCCATAAGTCTTCACACAAAAATTCAGTGCTGCAACAGCTCCATTGCTTCAACAAGTGTAGTAGTATCTACACGCACAGCAGAGAGGCTCAAAGTCTTCTAACCATCACTAGCTAGATTTAGCTAGGTCTTCAACACCTTCAGTAAAATGGTGGCATCAATGACATCAATACCATGTTGGCATCAATGAAAATTTCATCAACAATCTCCCCCTTTGTCATTGATGACAACAAATCATTCTCCCCCTATGAGCATGCTCCCCCTTTGACTTCATCTCTCCCCCTTTGGCATCAATGGCAAAGGGTGTCCACATACCTGTCTCTGAAATCTCTGATCACTACTAACTGCTCCCCCTGTCAATATGCACGATTCTAGGACCTGTTTCTATGCCTGGAGTAACCATCCTTTCTCCTTTGAGTTCATTCTCCAGCCTCATGAACTCAAGGTGTGTTAAGGTCTTTGAGAGACCTTACACTTGGCTTGCCATGGGGCAGCCATCCTTCCTGTTCTGATCAGCTTCTTCTATCTGCAACTGCTCTGTCTTCCTCATCCATACCTGTTTCTTGTCATCTGTCCTTTGAGCATCTGTTCCTTCATTGTCCTTGCTGGTTTTCTTGGCTGAGCTATATGTCAGTCTTCTCATATCATACCAACAATTTTGTGCTTTGTGCCCAAATTTGTTGCATGACCAGCACCTAACTGAGCTGTTGGAACTTCCAACACTTCTTTGATCCGCTTCATTTCTCCATGCCTGAGCATATCCCTGACCATAGGCATTTATCTTCTGATTTTCAAATCTACTTGCTGATATGTATGGAGTACTTCTTCTTGGTTGACTTCTTTGACTGGCACATTCATGTGCTTTGTGTCCAAACCCACTGCAAGAGTAGCACCTCACTGTGCAACATGTGGCATCAACATGTCTGACTTGATTGCATGTCCAACATCTAACTGAGACATTGGGGCTTCCAGCCCTTCTTTTTCCATGGAACCTACAATCCATAGCCTTATGACCAAAGTTAGAACAAGAAAAACAATAGCCATTGAAACTACTTTCATACCTGGGTCTTGGAGCTATTTCCTTGATGAAGTTGCTTTGATGAACAGGCTTAACTCCTTGTTTCACCTTTGATTTTCCAAAATTCTTGTTGTCATGTGCAGGTGCCTTGGGAGCAGATTTGGACGTTGAAGGACCTGCTTCTAGAATCTTCAGAAACCAAGTGTCATTTTCAAGTTTTTCTTTGTTCTTCTTGTAACCAAGACCAGTCTTGTCGAGCGGAGATGTTTGGCAATCCAAGATCTTATCTAGGACAATTGAACTATCCTGGAGCTTGACCAAGGCTTCATTTTTCTTATCTTTCTTCCTGAGACCAACTACCTCCAATTCCAGCTTTTGGACTGTCTCCTCCTTTTCTTCTAGCTGACTCTTCAAGATTTCTTCTGCCCTCTTGGCTTCCTCCAGCTGAGTCTTCAGATCATGATTGACCTCTCTAGTTTCTTCAAGCTCTTGAGCAGGATTTTCTGATTCTTCCTTTTGGCTGATCAATTTGGTCTTTAATTGTTCAATTTCAGCATCCTTGTCTTTCATTTGATCTCGCAACTCTTTGTCCTTGACTTTAAGCTTTTGAAGCAACACCTTCATTGACATGGTCTTCTGCTGATATTCATTCAAGGAGTCCAAGATTTCCTTTTTGAACTTCGTGAATTCACTCTGGTTCAGATCTACTGTGTTTAGGTACCAATTTGCTCTAAGATCAATGTTTAGTAATGTGAGATGTATCTGATGTGCAGTCTTTGGTAGCCTTTCATCATCTTCTGCAAGAACCTTCTCAATTTCATCACACAAGCTATCATTATAATCACAAGGTCCCATACCTTTACTAGAGTCCTCTTCCTGTTTATCTTCTTTTTGATTTAGCTCTTCTGGGGGCTTGTCTTCTGATTTCTGATCTGTCTTTTTGGGTTCTGGTTTTGCCTTCTGATACTCACTCTCCAGCTTGAACCATAGGTCTTTTGCCGAGGTGACCTCTCCTACACTTTCCTTCACTGAACTAGGAAGTCCATCCATGAGGAACTTCAAGGCTGTAGTGTTGTCCTTCTTCGCTTCCTTCTATGCAGCTGGTTTTCCTTTCTTGTTTGAAGGAGCGGGTGGATTGATGACAATTTCCCAAATCCCAAACTTCTTCAGATAAGCCTTCATTTTGCTTCTCCAACTGAAATAATCTGCAACATCTAGTACGGGCACGTCATTGCTGGATAACTCTTTCTTTTCCTCCATTGTGTCTAAGGATCTCCTTCAAGCTTGCTAGGCTTGTTATGAAGGCCCGCTCTGATACCAATTGTAGACACTGAGAGGGGGGGTGAATCAGTGTGCAACCAATTTTAACCTTTTCACAGTTTATCAGGGTTAGCTTCAATTCATCAATTCATTATTCTTTCATAAACATTTCATAAACATTTTCCAGATCATCATTCATAAATCTAAATCAGTTAAACCATCAAGAGCCATAATACAGAGGAACACCAAATCATATGAATTTGTAATCTTTTTATATTATTTGGGTCCGGCTACAACCGTTAGGCGAAATCAGCACCTACTGATAAATAGAGCACCTGCTCTTAATCCAGGACCCTGCCTGGTTCTCTTAGACCCTGCTAAGAAGTGATTGAGGTATCCTAACCTCAGAAGCAAGATAAGCTTGCTTTTACATTAAGGCTTACTGTCATCATACACAAGACAACTCTGACATTTCATCAACACTGCTCTGCTGTAAGGTCGATCATCGTTCATCTACTGCTGCTCAACATTGCTGCAATAGTCTTCTCAATCTTCTCTGTTCATCATCTACTGGTCAATCTTTGTTGCTGGTCGTCATCAAGACTCATCATCCCTGCTGCTCATATCATCATACTGTCAGGCACATCATTCTGATCAGAACCATGCATACATTATGCTGCTGTCAGCATCATATAAATCTGCACTTGTGCTTTATCTTTCTCTACTGCTGCTCATAGCCAAATTCAACCTTGACCTTGACTGGTTATATCAGAGAACACATCAATTCAGACTGTGTGTATTCTTCGAAAGAACTCAATCATAAAACTTGGACAGTGTATTCTCTCAGACTTGATCTCCATATACGCAGACAAACTCTGCTCACACACCTCTTTCCATGCAGCCAAACATCAAAACATATGTCAAACTGGATTTGTGTATAAATACTGAGTATGTGCTTCTAAAGATCAGACTGTGTATAATCTTCAACCAACAATACTTCAGGACTGTGTACTGGTTATATGTTGCTCAAACAGAGCCCAGTGATAGCTATACACATGGCTGTAGCTTGTCAAGCATTAATCATCTTACTGATGTACATACACCTCATAGCAATATGTTCATATTGCTGCACCCAATGTTCTCATAAGAGCTGTAATAAAGCATGTATTTACTTGTACACTTATTGTTCATGAAAACATACCTGTTCACTTCACTCTTCAAACTTCACACATACTTGCACACATACAAACCTTGTCAAAACTTGTCATGTGTAGAAGATCCTAACCGTAGGACTGTGTAGCATACTTCAAGTTCAAACCCCATATGTAAACTTAGCATTGCACATAATGTAATCATTATCCCACATACCTTCTTCACATCTTTATGTCTGCTGCTGCAAAATTTGAACTGTTTTGAGCCCTTAATTGACCACTATCACTGAATATAGAATGAATTCTTGAATTCTTTTGTGATGTCCTTCTTCAATTTTCTGTGCATGAACTGAGTATATGTCAGCCTGAGTGAAAGAGACAAACTTTACTGTGCTGGTAGAACTCTGTTTTTGATTCATGAATACAAATATTGAACCATAGCTCATGTTTAAGACACCCCAGGGATTGTAACCATTCAGCACCATAATTTCAGCATCATTTCTTTCCTTCGACTAGATTTAGGGACCAAACAATAACTCTAAAATTTCTCAAAGCATATCATCTTGTCTGTAGATGGATACTCACAGATTATTCTTGTGGTGAAAAGGGCAAGGTCATATTTCTCACTGAGGTGAGATAAGCAGCCTCTGCAAAGACTTGAGAGAAACCATAAGCTGTCCAAATGAAGGTCGTAGATTTGGATCATTCTGTCAGCATTCAGAAATAATCTTTGCAGCCTCCGGATCAATTTCCTTGGGAATATCAAGGCGATGATTCGGCAAACCAACATCACCAACTACCTGCATGGGATTCATTCCACTCCATGGCATACGCAATGTAGCCAACTCCCATAAGATCACACCAAAGCTAAAAGCATCACACTTTTCATTCGATGGTTCATTCCACAAAAATTCTAGCGCCATCCATTCTGGCATCTATCAATGACGACATTTGATGTGGTGTTAACTGTCAATTAATTGTTCAATTCCAGTTCTGAACTTTATAATTTAAATCTTCAACCGTCCAACTGAATCTCCACATCTCATTTCAATGTATCCATTTCCTCTCTTCAATTCTGAAATCTGATCCAGATCTTCATCCTTGAAAGACTCTTAAGGTCAGCTTCATTGAAGACGTAGCATATTTCAATCGTAGCACACTAACAGATAGCTTCTATCGAGCACACAAACAATCAACAACGAATGATTACCAGGGAGAAAAAAAAAACATTAGAGCTGTCTCCACGTTCAGCTTCTCTAAAATAGTTGCAGATTGCCAGTGTATTGCTCCAACTGGTTCTCCACACAGCACACGACTCAGTCCTCCACCAAATTTTCATAGCGATTGCCAAAAGGATTTCCTTCTGCTGCCACAATCACCCCCGAGATTCTATTTTCTCCAAAAACAAATAAAAAAAAAACAGAGCTCTTCCAAGACCGTCTCAGCCCCCAAAATGAAAAAGACGTGGGGTTATATATATAGTTTTTCTTCCTTAATTAAAGGGCCGATCTGCTAATAAAAAATTCAAATTAAATATGAGCCGACATCAATTTTTAATGAAAAATTTATATAGGGGCCGACTTGAATATAATAATTTTTTTTTGTGAAAAGAAATTTCTTTTATGGGCCGACTTGTCATTTCTTCAATACATAATACTTTATGTATTTTAGCCTTTGCTTCAGCGTCAATGCCATCATAAACATGCTTTCTTTAGTCCAGCGAGAGAGAGAGCTCAGAATACTCCCACGAGAATTTCCTCAGCAATTTTTTTTTTCATGTGTACTCTTCCTCAATCTAGCTGTGGCTTCTTGACCTTCTAATTCCTTCGATGCCCACTGATATTCACATGAATTGGGGATTTTACACGTAAAGTGGAGAACACTCTGCTGGTTGTCAAGTTCTCAACACTCTTATGATAATAAGTAGGCGAGAGCGAGGATGCATATGACCCATACGAGGGCTCTGGTCTTGCCCTCCTCGATGAGATCATGGATGGTCTCCATCTTGTGCGCCATGGATTTCTGAATTGTGGCCGCCAGTTTAGATATAGAATCCAGAAGAACATATATTCATATGTTTATACTTCCTAGTCAGCTGGGTGCCTTGCTTTCCTTTCCAGATTCAATTTCTGACACCAAGATTCAACTGGCCCAGTTCACCTCCTTAAAAAAATATCCTTTGCCTTCCCCATAAGTCTTCACACAAAAATTAAGTGCTGCAATAGCTCCATTGCTTCAACAAGTGTAGTAGTATCTACACGCACAGCAGAGAGGCTCAAAGTCTTCTAACCATCACTTGATGGATTTAGCTAGGTCTTCAACACCTTCAGCAAAATGGTGGCATCAATGACATCAATACCATGTTGGCATCAATGACAATTTCATCAACAGAACTTGTTACCACCTATATTCCATGGCATTCACCTAGGTTTTCATGAGGGTTCTAGACATTACAGATCTACTATTTTTCATGAAATTATGGACACTTTGACAACTCGAGGCTTTTTCTTGATCTCAAACAAGGATTAATAAATCATTATTGTAAGTTTTGGGACAATATATGGGTTGAAGCATCCTTATTTTTTGAATTTATTAGTAGTAAATGAGGAATCTAGGCATACTTCAGACCTATCCTTAAACACACATTAGCAATGACCTGTACTATGGGAATTCATGTGCATAAATTTAGTAATAAGAGGCATTTATGGGCTATTAAATCTCACAATATCTATGGAAGAATGGAACCAGTATAATGTAATGGATAGACATTTGATATTGTTTTTTATTTTACATGTGACCTACTTTCTGTATTGTTAGTGCATCTGCAATATTCTTTTTCTATTTACTCCAAAACTGTAATCTTTAGGAGGACTTAGAGAAATTTTCATATTTTATCCATTGAAATCAATAACAATGCTTTAATACGAAATAAAAATACAATGAAGAGTGGAGCATTCATTCCACTATCTTGAAGCATCCAAACCATGCAACAACATACACCAGAAAAATTCTAACAATAAGAGAGATGTCTAAAGATCAAGAGAATATTGTGCAAATGGATACCACTTCAAACTAGTTTTAGTATTAGATAAAATGGCCAAAGATCGAAATGAAAATTACACTTGTCCCAAACACAAAATCAAACTACAATGAAGAGTAAAGCTCTGATTCTTCTATCTTGAAGCATAAAAACAATGTAACAACATACATAAGGAAAAAATTAAGAAGAATAACAATGTCTAAATCCCTAGAGAACATTTTTCATCCATGTCATGAATGAATCAATCTATGTGCAAGTTAAACATCCTTAGGAAACTCAAAACCTGCAATGGAATAATTGAATGGATAATGAAACACTCAACTATAGATAAGAGATGATAATAATCTTGTAAATGAAATGCCACATGGAAAAATAATTCATGGAATAAGGAATCAAGACACATTTAATGACTAAGTTTTATGGCTTACTTGTCTCTCATGCAAGAAAATCGAGCTCTTGCAACTCATGCAAGGAAAGGAAAAGGAAGAATAAATATTGGGAAGAAAAATACAGGTGGAGAATCAGCTCCAGTTGAAGAACAAAAAAAGAAGGATTTTTCAAGGATCATGCACTACAATTTCCATACATTTGGTCAATATGCTTATCTGTGTACTCAAAATAAAAGGAAGAGAAAGTAGCATGCATCAACAACTGATGTTGATGATAGTTGACAACAAAAGAAGACAAAACTTGATGCTAAAGTGGCAATAAGTCTTGAGAGAGAAGACACATATGAAGATTGACATTTGCAGACCAACAATCACATCAAGGAACACTTCATAAAGAGGTATTCCATAGATCCAAGTAGAGCTTGAGGATATTTTTAGGGGTTATACATTTGACAAGAATTCCAAGATCTCTTTTCAAGTAGTGATGGTAGATCTGGGGAGATCTTCGATCTAGTGTACTTATATCGGGTTCTTGGAGTTCAAGGATTAGGAAAATAACTTTGCAAAGAATAAGATCAAGGTTTTGGAGAAGAGTATATCTCTAAGGACTTCAATATTTTCTATAAGGAGGTAGGGATCAAGAGGGAGTCAACAACAAGATAAGTATTCAATGCCTTGTGCAATGCGTTTTATTTACTTAAGTTAAGTTGAGATTTTGTTAGCACAATTATTTAAATGATACCGGTTAACTCTTGTGGAGATGTCTATCATGTATTGATAGGTTGATAGTGGAGGCTTTCAAGTTGACAATCCATGATCAAAATTTAACCATGTTCTTATGGGTAGATTCATCCAGTACAATAGTTTAAGATTAGAACAAGAGTCCTCATTAGATATTGGGTGACAAGACTCATGAAAAGGTATTCATAGGAGTGAAGCCAAAGGTCAGCCACTTGAGGATATTTGGTTGTCTAGTATACATTCATGTGTCGAAGAAGAAGAGGAAAAAATTAGAACCTTCTGAGAAGAAGGGTACTTGTGTGGGATACAAGACTTTAAAATACGACACGATCTAGATTCTAGGAACAATGTCAAATTGAGGTTAGTGGGGATGTTACTTTTGATGAGGGTTATCCTCTAGGAAGTACACAGAGTCTCACATGGAGATTGATAGTGAGGAGAAGGAGGATCTAAAGGATGAGGTTATGGTTCCCTCTAGTACACTTATTCATCTTTCAAAATATTACGAGGATTCAGTAGACAGAGACAGTGGATATACCTAGATATGTTGCAGTGACTAGGAAGAGGCCATCATGGATTCATTATGCTTTGTAGGCTCAAAGAGAGTCATGGATGATATTCAATGTTGTTGACGTAGCAGGAGGTTCATCTCAGTGTAGAAGGAAGCAAGTTGTTTCAGTGCTGGATAATCAGATGCAGGGAAATCGGGGTGTCCAGATGTAGAGAGTGCATGATACTAAAATGTAGAGAGTATAGGATACTAAGATATATAGAGAGAAAAGTATCCAGATGCAAAGAGTGCAGGATACTTAGATGCAAAGGGAGTAGAGTTTCCATAAGCAGAGGGAACATGATACTCAAATGCAGATGGAGCAAGGGCGCACAAAGAGAGTAGTTGTAGTATAGTTTGTTGATGATGAAGGAGGTGCCCAAGGCAGGAGTCCCTACCTCACCATGAAGAAGTTAGATTAAGAAATTGAGATGAAGGATCTTATCTTGATGCATTACCTCTTGGGATTAGAGATGTTGTAGATACCATTTGAGATATTCCTCGGTTAAGGGAAGTACATAGTTAATATCTTGTGAATATTTAGTATGATAGACTGCAAGCCCATGGCTACACCTATCGAGGAAAATATGAAGATGCTGATTGATTTCACTTCATATTTAGATTCAGTGGATCCCACTATTTTTAGGTAGCTAATTAGATCATTGATGTACCTAGTTAACACTGGGAAATATATTTCCTCTGTCGTAAGCACCCTAACCCAGTTTACGGTTGAACTGGGGCATGTACAATGGGTTGTGGAAAAGCATGTGTTGAGTTACCTATGTGGTACAACTGGATATGGTCTGAGATATGTATTAGGTGGTGAAGTGAGTCTACAGTGATATACATATTCTGAATGGGAAGGGAGTGTAGTGGACATAAATATAACCTCAGTTCCTTCCATGACACTATCATTTTTAACACAAAATGTGACGCCTTAGATATCTGATTTTTGACATATTGGCGTTGGAAATTTGAAAATCCTCTCTTTTTTTAAA
The DNA here is from genome assembly GCA_001517045.1 of Pseudotsuga menziesii. Taxonomy (NCBI): domain Eukaryota; kingdom Viridiplantae; phylum Streptophyta; class Pinopsida; order Pinales; family Pinaceae; genus Pseudotsuga; species Pseudotsuga menziesii. The sequence continues at coordinate 114,620 of LPNX010274341.1, forward strand.
CGTTGGTTGAATTTTGGCCATTTTTTGACAATGATAAAACCTCATCGGAAATATAACATAAAATAGTCGCATGTCCGATAAATAATTTCACCTCTTAGATGTAAAAAAACTCTACTAAGTTTTCTCTGTGGATGTCAGATAACCAACCACAAATTTCAGTACATTGATGTTGGATCTCCAACAGGGTCTCCTTCGTGGATGTTGGATACCCAACAACGTCTTCACTTCATGAATGTCAGATATCCGATGGCTATTCCTCCAATTTTTTGTGGTTAGTATAACCACATTGTCGGATTTAATAGAAATCCGACAACAAATTTCACTTCAGTGATGTCGGATATCCGATGGATTGTCGACGATGATTCCTCCACTATGGCGTCGGTAGTATAACCACATTGTCAGATTAGATGGAATTCCTACCATAGATTTCACTTCCTACCTATCACATATATGATGAGGTTTCCTCCAATTTGTCGCTAGTAATATAACCACTCTGTCAGATTTAATTGATATCTGACGACAAACTTCACTATATAGATGTCGTATATCCAACGGCGTTATGTAAACTTAGAAAAAAATATTTGGATTCACTAAAGAAACCGAGGAACCAGTATTGGATATGGTATGCCTCATTTTAGATGCCTCGTTCATGGATGAATTTTTAGCAATAGCCACCTCAAATTTTAACTCCACCCTTCATATCTAATTGCAGTATCATACGACCATTATGTACAAGGAATCAAGGGGACTTGCCACTAGAGCTCTAATTTTTTATGACACATAGTATTGAAGGCCTACTTGTTCCCTAAATTTGTTTACTTGTGGAATAATAAATAAAATCCTATTTCACCTCATCCTTCATGGTTCTAGACATCCAAATATAAATATTTGTCATTCATTCTTGGACTATTTCCACCATGTTGGGAGTCTCCCTAAACAACATTGTTTTAACATCCAAAGTATATATAAAGAGATATATGATCCTTCCTAATGAGAAAAATGATGATATATTTAATAATATTCCATACAACCAAGTAGCTACTGATATTCCTCCTCTCCCATTTAATATCATGAATTTTCTTAATTGGGCCCATGAATCCATCTCTATGTTTACCTTGACCGTAGGGAGGGATGATAAAGCTATGGTGGATAAAAGAATTATAGCCATATTGACATATTCATTGATCTATTAAGTACCACATCATATATTAAGAGACTATAGCCATTAATATAATATAATGTAATTTCCAAACTAATAGAGTATTATGCTACCCATCCTACCTATTCTACATGTTCATATACTAGCAAAACCGCACCCTGTCCCACCTATGGATACAACAATTCAATGATCGTAAACTAACTAGGTGTCTTGAATAACTAAATTGGGTTGTAAAAGGTGAGATAGATTCTTCCCTATTCAAATACATAAATGAGTTAATATTCACAAGCTTCTCATTCATCATAGGTAGAGAAGCTCATAGGACGCTCGATAGTATCAATCCATGCTTACACCTAGGTGATGTTCATGGGAAATGATACTAGTACTTAGGGGAGGTTTCCAAAGTAATAAGTATGTATGGGGCTGAGTTGGAACCCCACTACAATATCCCCAAGATCCTTACCACAATATGTTTTATACAAGAATATGTTAGACATCTGGTTGATATTGATTTATTCCACTTCTTGAAATCCATAAAGAAGATTCACATAGTTTATCTTGGTGTCGTGATGGGATATGATTTATCAAACGGGAAGGGTGCGAATGAAGCTATCCAAGTCTTGGATAAATTGAGCTTCCTTCTAGAGAATCCATGGAGGTGTTGTCCACATTTTACTATGGGAACAACAAAGGGAAAGTATAAGCTTAATCCAAATGATCATGAGAAAAGTATAGAGAAGAGAATCTCTAACAAGAAATATTGATTGGAGGTAAAATCAATTCTATAGGTTCATGTATATCCCGCCAAAGTTAAGGTAAAATCCATTCTATAGGTTGATGTATATCTCGCCAAAGTTATCACCAAATTTTTCCTAGAACCAAACCTAAAGAACTAGAAGTAACATCATACAACAACTTTTAAAAGCCAAAGGGTATTATGATTACTACAACTTCAACAGACCCAAGCCATGCCCATCTATGGTGAGGATTTTAGTTTTATTCTTTTATTCTTTTATTCTAATTTTAGTGGTACAACATATTTATGGTTGTGGAATATAGATAATAAATATGGATACAATCGACATTGTATAGTAAATTTGGTCCCATATGAAGATTAAGGAAATTTTTGTAACCAGGCCCAGATATTGCCATATTTTCTAACTATGCATGGAAAGGAAAATGCACACCAAGATTGTATTGGAAACTTTAGAGATGTCACACTTGTGCCAATGTGCTTTGTCTTATCCATTTTCATCTCTTTGAATCACCCATGCAGGTTAGTATTGAAATGAAAATCTACCACAAGTCCTATTTTTTCCCTAGGTAACATATCCATAATATCTATATTTTGAGCTACATATTTGAGGGCTTTGAGGAGTTGTCATTCCAAGCCATAGGTCACCATACTGACAGATTCAATATAGCTTGTTTTCAGATTCTTCTAGCCTGCTCTTTCTACTAGCAATAATTACCATGACATGGAGAAATATGCTTAAAACCTTCTATTAAGGAGCTTGGGGATTATGTATGTCAATTACTCAATTTCCTAAATAATAGAGATTGAACTAGGAAATGAGGCATTGTAGTAAATCGATGGACATTATTCCTATAACACTTATCATTGTTATGTTGTAACCTATAGTACATATATATTAAGTAAAATATTCAGGTTTATATAACCATAGACAATCAATAATTTTCTACCAAAGTCACAAAATCATGCTTGGAAATTCATCTCCAAAACCTCAATGAAAAATTCCAACAAATACAATATTTCATACCTTGCAAGAAAGAATTTACTAAGAATAAGAAAACATTGATATTTGGCCCATATATAGTCTACCCAAGGACCGTTATCTTTGCAGTGCTAATAATATCCATCTTTGGAATAGTCTTTGACAACAAGTCAAACCATAAATGCAACGTGGGGCATGAAAGGCTAAGTCCATTTCAAGTCTTTGTTAGGGTCCTTGATTGATCAAATTCTAGCTTGTCTGAACCCTCAGTAGTAAGAAGCATCTGATGCAGTAAAAGTAATGACCCGATATAATTGTGTGGATGCAAAAAATTTTGGGAAGCAAGAATAATATCATTCTATAGAAATCAACCAACCAAGAAACTTCAAATATGTTTATCAACACTATAAATTCATAATAAGTGGACAATAGAACTAATGACTAATAAAAAGAAAACCACAATCCCTATTGTACAATTTGAAAAACTATCATTATGAATTTAGAAAAAAGGAAAAGGATGATCACTACTTCAAATCAACCACATTCTTACCATCTTTCTCTTTTATGGTGATTTCATTGAGGGTGTTACCCCTCTATTTTAATTGTGTCCACTTAGGTTTTCATGAGGCTATAGTTCTGGTATGGTCATAACAAGTCGAGGATAGATTGCAAGGGAAAACTGTAATAGCACCAAGTCACGATAGAAGAAATAGCACTAGCTCGAAAGTGATTGTGGATGATTTCTGATAGTGTATAAGATGATGGAGGCCAAATTGCAGATAAGTGCATTTCATGAGAGAAGAGGGGATGGGGAAATCAGAAACCCTACCAAACCAATAGATGGTCAAAGACAACGTTACAAACTTGCAATTATAGTAACTGTTCACTGATTGAATTTGCATGCATTAAGTAATTTTTACAAAGAGTTTCTTTTACTAAATAAACCAAACAAGACTGCCAAAAAACAATAAAATAAAGGTGAAAATGGGCAGAAAAAAATCCAAAAAGAATCCATAATAAACCAATAAAACATGATCACTAGGTAAGTGATCATGTTATCATTCTAAGTGCACTATGTTAGCATTATGTTCAAGGTTAAGCACCCACTCAATCTAATCCATACATATTTCCACCAAGAAACACAAGTGATAGGAGACCTAACACTTTTGTAGCTAGGTGAAAACACTTTTGGACTAATGCCAAAAGCTATGTTATTTTTCCCAAGGTATGGTATATGGGTGCCAAACATATTTTATATCTAAGAGTCTTGATACAAAGATAATACAATAGGAATTGTGCAAGTATAATAAATTTTAAAGTTAGCTTGTTGATTATGTGGCCCTTATTGTTTAAAAAACCATTCTTTACTTAAAAAACAAACAAGTATTATTTTTTGGGAATAAAAGGCATATAAGCAATCAAGTTTTTTTTTTCGGAAGAGAAGGTATAATTACAATTTTAATCAGATGAATTGCACTCTTGTATCTGGAACAAACTGTTACAGTAATATTTCTTGAGATTTCAAATTCAAAAATATAAATTCTAGTAACCAAGCATCACCCAAAATATTTCTCCTTAAATGAACTAAAATCAATAATATAAAACTTTTATAAGTGTTTCACAACCATACTTCCGCGGATGTATAACTTGCACACTAAATCAGTTGGGTTGTTTCACAAAAGGAAATATTGCTAAAGAGTTTTGAAAAATTATTAGAAGTAACACCAATATTTTAAAATGAACAAGTACTAACCTTGAGCACTACAACCATGATATGTACACCTATTGGATTGTATGCAAGTCATATAACTAGTGCCCCAATATCTATGGTTGAAAGCTTGCATCCAGTTAAACCATCAAATTCTACAGTAAGATTGCTTCAATAAGTATCAAACAAGAATTATCGAGGTGAATAAAGTATGCATGAAACTTTATACATATTACAGAGAACTACTGTAGAAATTCTTACCAGCAATAGATTAATTTCACTCACAACAAATTACAATTGATCATGCAAAATTGTCAACAATGGAGACTGAATATGGAGCTGTAACACAAAATTATATTAACTTAGTGTACAATAGCCAACCCTGTAATAACATAGGTTGATGAATATATAGAATACATCAATAGGTCGAATGCATAAGGAGGCATCCAAAACTAGCATAAAGTAGGCTTACCCAAAATAGGCAAATCCCCCATAGGTGTAAAAAGATGATCCCAAATCTGTCATGAGGCTCACGAATTGGAAAGGGTGCATGGGCAAGCTAATGAGTGGTGAAATGGAAGCTCATACATGCTTTTGCATGGAGGAAAGAGTGGAGGATGAAAGGGGCAAAAAACAAGTTCACCTCACCTAGTCTTGCTTTCCTATGTGCCTTAAAACACTGAAAAAGCAGGCAATAAAGCAGAAAAAGCAGAAGGGCACCTAGGAGGCCAGGAATAAACAATATTTGATTCCTAAGGCTTTCCCAAGTGCTACATGATTCAAATATGGCAAGTTTGACCTATATGGATAGGCAATTAACAACTTGCACATGGTGGGACTCATGAACTAGGCAAATAAGACAAAAATAAATGAATTAATGTCTGAGTGGGTAATACTATGGGTTTGATTATTCTAACACCCCCCCTTAGGCCTGAATTTATGAGTAATAAATCAAAATATAGGGCCTAGAAACAAGGCTTAGTCACCCTTTTACATACTGCAAGTCCATATGAACCAAGGAAAGAGGCA
>LPNX010274341.1:121237-132022 GCA_001517045.1 Pseudotsuga menziesii
ATTCAGTGGTGAACTATCAGCAGCAAATTTGGTCTTATAGAACCACTTACACTGTACTAGTTTTCTCCCTGGAGGAAGATCCACTAGCTCCCATGTGTTGCTCTTCTGTAGCGAGTTGAACTCCTCATTCATGGAAGATTGCCATATTGGATCTCCTGCTGCTTCTTCATATGTTTGAGGATCAGAATCCACCATCAAATAGCATTTTTCAGCAAACTCAGGATCCTTCATGCACAGACCACTCTCAAATTGAGATCTAGTCCTCCTTGGGTCATTGGGATCCCCAGCTAACTGTCCTGCTGCATGTAGTGTCTTGGATGCCACTTTAGGCCTTGTGGGGCTGTTTGGGTCTGCAATAAACTCATATCCATCAGAAAAATTAGAATCAGAATGTTCAACAAACTCTTTACTTACTTCTTGAGGTTCAGGTGGTGAAGAGGCTTCACCAATTTCCACATCTACAAGGGGTTCTTCTTCAAACTGAACACACCTTTCAATGAAGGATTTGTTTGTGCTCAATTTTATCAACTTTTACCCTTTTGAATCTTCAGAGTATCCCACAAAAAGACACTATTGGCTTTAGGGCTGCAAAGCCTTCCTCTTCTCTGTCGGGATTCTAGCCCATGCCTTTGAGCCAAAAATCCTGAAATGGGTCACATCTGGCTTGTGCCCACTCCATGCTTCGAAAGGATTCATTCCATCCAAATGTTTGTGAGGCACCCTATTCTGAATATAGGCTGCACAGTTGATAGCTTCAGCCCAGTACTTTGGTGGCAAAGTTTTGGCCTCCATCATGCATGTTGCCATCTCCTTCAGTGATCTGTTCTTCCTCTCAGCAACACCATTTTGCTGTGGTGTGTAGGGGATAGAATGCTGAATATGAATACCTACATCTGCACAATATTTAATAAACTTAGTCTTGACATACTCACCACCATTGTCAGACCTGAGTACCTTGAGTTTTCTTCCACACTGGTTTTCAACCAAAGCCTTGAAGACTTTGAGTAGGCCAAAAACTTCTGACTTGTGTTTCATGAAGTGAACCCAACAATACCTGGAAAAATCATCAATAAAGGTCAATGCATATTTGGCCTGAATCATGGAAATATGAGGGAATGGTCCAGCAACATCACTGTGAATCAGTTCGAGGGGTGCAGAGGTTCTCTCATGGCTGGCTTTCTCAAATTTGTGCTCTGGGTGTTTTCCTAGGATATAGCCTTGGAAAAATCCTTTGGAAAATTTTATCTTGGGAAACCCTATGACCATATATTTCTCACTAATATCAGACAAATACTTGTAATTTAAATGGCCAAATATTTCATGCCATAGCTTGCTAGCTTCATTAGCATGGATAAGAAGAGCAGAGGGGTTTGAGTAAGGCAGGAAGTGTGAAAAAATGTATACCTTTTGAGCATGATTCGCTACTCCTTTTACAATGATTCTTCCACTTGAGATTTCTATGATCTCAACTTCATCTGGTGAGAATATGAATTTCTTAGGAGACCCGGTGTGGGTTATCTGGTACACTGACAAAAGGTTGGAGGCGAGACCAGGGACATACAGCACATTATTGAAGTTACCATGATCAAGATCTATCCTTCCTTTGCCTTTGCTTTCAATGAGAGAGTCATCTCCCAGTACAATAGATGGTCCTTTCGACATATCCAGTGAGGAGAAGGCCTCCTTAGTCGAAACCATGTGTCTTGAAGCTCCAGAATCTATGATAAAACTGGGTGAGCTTGATGTGCCAGCAACTAGAGCATGAACTCTCTCTCTGTCATCGGAACTTGATCCTCCTTCTCTCTTCTTTGAGCTTTCTGGAAGGGAGATGCCATTCTTCTCCAGGAGATTGGTCAGCATATCAATCTGCTTTTTCATTCAAGATATTTCAGTGTGATTGCCCTTTGAATAGTATGAGCACTTGTTCATATCACCTTTGTTTTTCTTCTTCTGGGTATTTTTCTTGGGCCTTGTTGATCCTCTGGAGACTGCTTCTTGTCTCTTCTTTGCTCAGGTGGCTTTTTAGCTTTCTTTTTGCTTTTAGAATCCACCCTCGAATCTCCAGCAACCAGAGCTTGGTCTTTGGAAGGTTTGATGGTGCCCATCATCACCAGCTTGTCTTGTTCTTGTGTGAGAGATTCCATGAAATCTGCAAGTCTAGGCATCTTCCAGGTTCGAGCTACGAGTTTTGTGGCATAGAAGGTCAAAATAAAGACTGAGTAGTCAGGTCCTAGCTTCGAGAGGATGGCCAACATGAGCTGATCATCTTTCTTTTCAATACCACACTGCTTCAGCTCCAAAACTAGTGCTTTGAACTTGGAGAAATATAGCTGCATGGGATTCAAAGCTATTGGGAATCAGAGAAATCAGCTCATTTTCGATCTGATGTCCCCTCATCTCATCTGTCTTTCCAAAAATCTCAAACAGCTTCTACCATACTTGATCCGTTGAAGTTAATCCATCAATATGGAAAAGGAGGTCTCGGGAAATACTGAGACATAGGAGGCCATAAGCCTCATCTCTCTGATTGTGCCATTTGATCTTCTCTGTAGCTGCATTGGGCTCTGCTTCTGTTGCCATAGTCACCCTATAGAGGCCTTTCGCTCTCAACAAGATCTCCATCTCTGCTTTCCATTCAAAATAGTTGAAGGGAGTCAAGATATTTTTCTGTGAATCCATAGCTTTAGAAAATCTGTCCCGGCTGTCAGTAGAAGGCTCCCAGTCTTGATGTCGAACCTGCAAAACAATTTTTGAAGGAGAGTAACAACCTACAATGGCTCTGATACCATGTAGAAATTCTGACCAGCAATAGATTAATTTCACTCACAACAAATTACAATTGATCATGCAAAATTGTCAACAATGGAGACTGAATATGGAGTTGTAACACAAAATTATATTAACTCAGTGTACAATAGCCAACCCTGTAATAACATAGGTTTCTGAATATATATAATACATCAATAGGTCGAATGCATAAGGAGGCATCCAAAACTAGCATAAAGCAGGCTTACCCAAAATCGGCAAATCCCCTATAGGTGTAAAAAGATGATCCCAAATCTGTCATGAGGCTCACGAATTGGAAAGGGCGCATGGGCAAGCTAATGAGTGGTAAAATGGAAACTCATACATGCTTTTGCATGGAGGAAAGAGTGGAGGATGAAAGGGGAAAAAAACAAGTTCACCTCACCTAGTCTTGCTTTTTTATGTGCCTTAAAACACTGAAAAAGCAGTCAATAAAGCAGAAAAAGTAGAAGGGCACCTAGGAGGCCAGGAATAAAGCATATTTGATTCCTAAGGCTTTCCCAAGCGCTACATGAGTCAAAGATGGAAATTTTGACCTCTATGGATAGACAATTAACAACTTGCACATGGTGGGACTCATGAACTAGGCAAATAAGACAAAAATAAATGAATTAATGTCTAAGTGGGTAATACTATGGGTTTGATTATTCTAACAACTACTTCGGTGATACAGAAAAAGAGATTGCCACATATAACAATTACATCTGAATAATGGTTTCATTGTAAGGTTATAGATCATTTATATGTGAATCCAATCGAAACATACATAAGCTTTCAAAGATGCAAAACAAAACTAAAGTTATATTGGATCGAATCTGATTATATTTGGTTGAAAACAAGTGATAATAACTTGTATGCATCGCAACATCAAATGGATTTGATTCCATGCTTAACCAGATAGAAAACATGGTTAAAACATAAAACACCATTAATATTTTAGGTTTCATATATTAGGATTCCTTTTGCAACATGTGCTTATGGGAAAGAAAACTCTGATGGTATTATTAACATTAGAAATTGTTGGGTCACCTAATTTTTCAATTGAAGGTAATAATACTTAATTGAGGTTGTATCCTTTTGTTCCCTTTGGGGATTTGGTTCTCTATTTTCTAGAAAGGACCTTCTAGTTGTCACCTGACTCAAATGAACATGTACTAGACAATGATCCTTTCTGTTGAGTGTAGATTACAAAATCCATATGTGAGTAGATTGGAATCTCTCTTAAGTCCTAACAAAACATTCACTTAAACATTGTGTAATATTTTATAATTATTCTACAAAAGGGATAGGTAATATAAGATAATTTTATTAATTTATGAAAAATGAACATAAAATTAGGTCAATGGAGTGTGTAGTACCATGAGAACGATACAAAGTGGGAGCATAAAAGTAGCTCCTATAAAAGATAAAAAGAAGAACTTAAATAAAACCCTAGTTCTATAAATGGAGAGTCAGTCTTGGGCAATAATATGTACAAGTAGAAATATGAAGAGTGATGGTCCAAGGGAGGAGAGTGGATTCAATAAATAACACGCAAAAATGGTGATGGTGAAATTGTCACGGGCCACTTAAATCCCTAGAAGCACTAGAAAAAAATTGAGAGATCTGTGGAAATTTTGTACTCTGAAGAATTTATGTGTTACCCACTCTATAACAATATGAAGGAGTCCTACAATCTTGAAGGTGTGTGATAAATTCCTTCTCACCATCTGACCTTGAAGGATTGATCTAATTAAATGATTTTGGGGGTACTTATCCTTCCTCTTGATTCCTCACTCTGATTAATTGCTAGTTTTTCATTAGATCACCCTCAATTTTCCTTAATTAATCATGTCTTTAAATTTGACTCCTCCAATCCCTCTATAAATATGTAACAATATCTGATCACACTTGGGACTCCTCCATTCTAAATTAGGGCACAATTCTTGTCTTAGGTCATTAGAGATTTTTTTTGGACTCTTTTTTTCCCATTTTCACCTTTAATTTATTGTTTTTTGACATGATCAACATCCCTAGTAAACCTGTCAACGTAGGCTAGTGTTCCTAAATCAAATATATCTCTTTTTTAAGAAAGAGGAGTTGTGATTTGCCCAAAAAATCATCAGCAAGAAGTATGAAATAATGTGCATCTGATAATGATGGTGTTTGTATTGGATCATGGACTTCAACATGTATAAAATCATATAATTTGTATGCTTCCATGTTGGTATAGTTTTGTGCTACTTTCGACCTGATCATGTCATACATATCCCTTCTTTCTTCTCCATATCGGGTAGGCCATGAACCATCTGAAACCTACTTAAAAGGGAATTATGCAAAAAACAAAGATGGCCATATCTTCGATGCTAAAATACTTTGACATTAGAGTCTTTTCTAGTGACCATATTTTTCACTATTTTGGAATTCAAGATATATTTTTTACCTTTATTGGATCTCACAGTCATTTACCAATGTCATGACTTAATATAAATATTTTATTTTGAAAAATATTTCTATTCCTAGGTAAAACAAATATGTATTCTAAAAATTTAAAAGCAAACAAATGCATAGTTATTGTGGGTCAATAGATTACTATTCTATCCCAAATAGGTTTTTCTAGTAAACATTTCAAACAAACACTGTATTAAAAGTTTTTGTTATGGAATTGTCTTAAAATATTAATATTTAAATGTCATTACCATTTCTAAATGCATATATGAGTATGTTTTCTCTGGGTACTCTTCAACATGAACATGATACAAAAAATGCACCCATATTTTCCCAAACTCACATTTAAGGTAGTTTAAAACCAATTTTGTTGTTGTTTTTTCACATAACTCAATATTGTAGAGACATGAGGTTGCTATGCTGCATGGAACTACTCAAAAGTAACCCATGAATGTTAATTTACAGTTGTTAGGGATCAAGAACAATTTACAGGTTTCCCAAAATTTAGAAATGTTGTTTTTTACCCAAATAACCGCCCATATTTTACTTAGGATCAACCTAGACCTAATATTTACCACTGCTATGACCCAAAAACTGCTCAGGAATATGCCCATAAATGAAAAAATGGAGTTGTTCAGTGTTCACTACCCCTTTCACAAACAAGTGGCGAAAAAAGTGTCCTTACTGTTGTTTTATCCCTCAGACTTGCGCAAAATTGCTCTAGAACTGGAATTATTGTTATTTGACACTATTTGGAGGTTATAAGAGGGATGAATCATGCACATGATTGTCCAAAATTGGCCTTGAATTGGTCTTGGTGATGTTGGTTGATTATTTGAGGTCAAAACAGAAAGATTTTGTTAATATGAACTTTGAACACTTTCTATTTGACTTGCAGTAATGTTCACTCAAATAATTGATGCACCAAATTTTACATGCAAATTTCATATACCTAGGCCATTCTAAAATAACTACTATTATATTCTATAATTAATAGTAGAGACACTCAATCATTAATAGGTTTCTAGGTTACTTTCAGAACTAAATAGGAATGCTCTATTAGATATTTGTTGATTTAGGCTTGAAAATACATCTATAAATGGCCTCAAACCAATTACTCTACACTTTGGTGTGCATATGTTAAAATTTCAACATAGTATACCTAGAGGGAATCTCCACAAAACTAGTGACAATAAACAACAAAATATAGAGAACGTCATGGCTAACCACTAAATTAAAATAGAATACAAGGTGGAAAACATTTTAGCTTATTAACATCAACATATCAATCATAGCATCCAGAGTCCCATACAATAGTACAAGCACAGAAGTGAAAACATCACATACCAAAATCGATGATAAGTTTCAGTGTATTCATGTCACCAATTCCATGAACACCTATAGATTTTAAAAAATTTACCTTGCAAGTTGAAAAACTCATTGCCACTTCATTTTAAATCTTGAAAGTTTCTACATTCATAATACATTCAATGATTTATGTACATTAACACATAATTCAGTAGAGATGTTACATGAATATTTGTCACATGTGCACAAAAGTAAATTGACATTATACCTAAGATCCAACATCTCATATTTAATATCATACCCATCTATCTAAGCATCTATCCTAAATTCAGTTCTAGTTTTCCTCTTCTTTTTCGTACCCTATGGGTCTTTCTCTAACGAAGGGTAGCTGAAATTAACTCATGTTTTTAGTACTATACCCGCTTAAAAAAATTATTACTTCATCTTCTAGATTCCAATTGATCCAACAAGTGCCGATTTTTATCAGTCATATAATTTGTTACACTGTAAACTAATCTACTACAATAATCAAAATAAACTTTATTTTGTCCATACATGCTTACTCAAATATCTATTAATTCCATACGTCCATCCAAAAATCAGTGCACTACATCATAATTGGTGTTAGTAACTTACTAGAACCTGTTACCACCTATATTCCATGGCATTCACCTAGGTTTTCATGAGGGTTCTAGACATTACAGATCTACTATTTTTCATGAAATTATGTACACTTTGACAACTCGAGGCTTTTTCTTGATCTCAAACAAGGATTAATAAATCATTATTGTAAGTTTTGGGACAATATATGGGCTGAAGCATCCTTATTTTTTGAATTTATCAGTAGTAAATGAGGAATCTAGGCATACTTCAGACCTATCCTTAAACACACGTTAGCAATGACCTGTACTATGGGAATTCATGTGCATAAATTTAGTAATAAGAGGCATTTATGGGCTATTAAATCTCACAATATCTATGGAAGAATGGAACCAGTATGATGTAATGGATAGCCATTTGATATTGTTTTTTATTGTACATGTGACCTACTTTCTTTATTGTTAGTGCATCTACAATATTCTTTTTCTATTTACTCCAAAACTGTAATCTTTAGGAGGACTTAGAGAAATTTTCATATTTTATCCATTGAAATCAATAACAATGCTTTAATACGAAATAAAAATACAATGAAGAGTGAAGCTTTCATTCCACTATCTTGAAGCATCCAAACCATGCAACAACATACATCAGAAAAATTCTAACAATAAGAGAGATGTCTAAAGATCAAGAGAATATTGTGCAAATGGATACCACTTCAAACTAGTTTTAGTATTAGATAAAATGGCCAAAGATCGAAATGAAAATTACACTTTTCCCAAACACAAAATCAAACTACAATGAAGAGTAAAGCTCTGATTCTTCTATCTTGAAGCATAAAAACAATGTAACAACATACATAAGGAAAAAATTAAGAAGAATAACAATGTCTAAATCCCTAGAGAACATTTTGCATCCATGTAGTGAATGAATCAATCTATGTGCAAGTTAAACATCCTTAGGAAACTCAAAACCTGCAATAGAATAATTGAATGAATAATGAAACACTCAACTATAGATAAGAGATGATAATAAGCTTGTAAATGAAATGCCACATGGAAAAATAATTCATGGAATAAGGCATCAAGACACATTTAATGACTAAGTTTTATGGCTTACTTGTCTCTAGGGTGACTGGATTGGATTACATAGTTGAGTTGAGAAGTTACTTGCCATGGAGGTGACAAATGTGTCATATGGACAATTTAATAAGTTAAAGGGAACAACTTTCCTTGGATGTGAGTGGTTTGTTCTCTAGTTGGGCATGCTTCCAAATTAGACGTTGAAAACCATATCTATTGATCTCATTAAATTCATTATTGAAGTTGATACATTACATGCCCAAATTACTGGGCTTAAGAGTTTGACTACAACTAAGGTGAGAAATTTATCTCATGTGTACATTCATTGATTTAAGAGAGAAAGATGCTTTAGAGGCCAATAATTTGTCCCATATGGGAAATTTTTAGTGATAAAAAACATTATCAAGTTCAAACATGCTAAAACGTTTAATAAAACCACTATGTACTTATGACAAGCATTCAATTACTAGGCTTGAGGTGATCCACTACCAAATAAATGAGTTAATAAGGCCTTTTTCAATCAAATATGAGTGGAAACATTAAGAAATAAGTGATTTGATGTTCATCATCAACAAGATCCATAAAAAAGTTATTGCAACTAAATCCAAGAAGACATTGATTAATATTAAGAATTCCTATGACTATCACATACCACCTCAACTATGTGTCTCATCTAAAGAGAGGATTAAAGGACACCAATATATTTCCATCCCTAGGTCATATGACATATTTCACCACTCCTCAACTATGTGTCTCATGTTTTGTCACTAGTACAAAAGCGCGGATTTTTCCACGGAGGTTTTCCACATTTCTTACCTTTTGGTGTAAAATCTGATGTAACGGGAACGAGGCGTCGCTGTATCCATGCCCGGACTCCTAGCCATCGCTGTATCCACGCCTAGCCATCACTGTATCCACGCCTAGCCGTCGCTGTATCCAAGCCTGGACTCCTAGCCTGAAAATCAAAATCTTTGGAAAATAAACTAGTGTCAACAAGCCATGGGGTATGTATGCATAAATAAATTAACATCAAGGAAGGTATTGAAATTAAGGGGTAGGAGAATGTAACACTCATGTTAAAGCCCCGATATTGTAATATAATTGTAAATTTTATATGGATGAGGGCCAAGTATATGTAATTGCAACTAAACAATTAGTAATAAAATATGAAGCTAGCTACAAACAGGGAGAGAACATTGAGAAGAGATGGAGGACTATAAATTCATGAGAGGGGAAGGTGTGTGAGAGGAGAATAGAGTGTTGGTGTCATGACATTGTAGGTTAACCATGACTTGGACCCTAAAAATATTCTCTAAATCTTAACTTTTTCCTAGGACCTTGGTTATGGGGATTAACATCCTCAAACATTCAATTTAGAATGTGAAATGATTTACAAAGGATTGATGCTTATAAACCAATGTCAACATTTTATTTTACAACAAGATTGATAGGGCCTTGGACATGATGTCTTGTACCCAAAATGAGGGGATTGCCAAAGTCGATGCTAAAGCTCCCAATAGGAGTTGGAGGAAAATAAAACTATTAGACCCTATATGAAGCTTCTAAGGACCAAGGTCCATGAATAAGGACACAAACCATACAACATGGTATGTGTTGGACATCATTGTCCTCGTTATTAATTCTTGCACATGATCTAGGAACTAGGAATCAAAATCATCAAAGAATAATTAACAAATACTCATGAATTGGAAATAACTGGAATACCAAATAGGTTTCCTCTTTGTATATTATATGAACAATAAAGGATTACAATACCATGCATGAGAAATGGCTTAACTCAATGAAGAATTCGAATAACTAAGGGACAATTCGAATTCAATGAGTGAGTCTAGCTTAACTTACTCTTTTCCATGCAATCTCACTCAGTTAACCACTTTACCAAAATCCTAATTGACTCACCAAACCCTAACTGAAGTTAGAGTGTAATAAATGACTTAATCTCAACTAAAGGAGATCAAACACATGTCATAGCAATCCAATCATCAAGTGCTAGTACTGCATGACTCCAATAAACCCTGATGAGGTTAACTGAAGCTGAACTGACCATCAGAAGTTGGTGAAGGCGCCTTGTTCACTCTAGTTCATTAAAATAATAATAAATAATCATTAAATAATCATTAAATAATATATTTAATGAATGGAGGCGCCTTAACTAACTGTAACTGATTGGTTGAACTGAAAGTAACCCCCAGTTAGCAATTAGGTGCATGAATGTCACACAGATCACCCCTGGAGTGCTCCAGTTAGCCTCCTTGACTGTAGGAAAGGCTAAGTTAGCCTCCTTGACTGTAGGTAGGCATGGGAGTGACTGGGATGATGGTAATTAATGCTCCACTGATGTCAATTAAACTTAGGGGTTTAACTAGGCCAATTTGACCGAAGGAGTGAGTATGAAGGTAAATGTCTCCAACACTCGTAGTGGTATGAGAGTGTTAATATGAGGTTCTGTGCACTATGAATGAGTCTCAAACCATGGTTGGGAGAGAAATTGATGCATTTATGCTCTAAATTATGACTAGTAAGCTAATAGGCCATGATAAAGGCC
>LPNX010274341.1:137642-148003 GCA_001517045.1 Pseudotsuga menziesii
TGTGGTTGTTTGGATCAACTTCAAATGATTAGTTTGAGGGTTATGCTTTCTAAGTACAACATATGAGAAAATAAGTGCATTTGATAGCCCCTCTTTACAATCCATATGGATGTAATAGCATGTTTCCTAACCTTACATCATTTTAGGCATCCAGCTACAAGTACAATATGGTATAGGATGATCTACCTACTTTAGTTTTGTGTTTCTCACAATCAAGAAAATGTAGATATTTTTTTGCCACTGCTATTCTAAGAACTATTTATCAGGTAGATTATAGTAAAACAGTTCTTCTGTTGTCTCAATCCTAGTTCAATGATATGGTAGGATTATCACGTTCCATAAGTTTCAATCTATTGAGATGGGCAGGTTGTTAAGTAAGCATAACGATTTTATCATTGGTAGCTGTGGCTATATTTTTTTGAAGCCATAGACAGCTTGATTTTTATATGCAACTTCCCATTGTGTTACCTCCTAGCCCTCTGGGGCAATTGTACGAGCACCCCACAGATTTGATATGTTCTGCGTAGAGGACTTTAGTCAGTTAAATCAATTGATATTAATGTAGATGGGATGTTTTATCAAACATGTGTGTTCAAGAATCAATACTATACTTACAAGCCATAGATGATATAGTATACACAACCATTATATGGTTAGACATTTTCAGTAGTGGTAACATATCTCAAACAGATCTTAAATGCATCATGTTTGGTCCAGCTATTCAGTAGGGATGACAATAATATCGACAATGGCTTGATTAAAGTATTATGAACTACTTCCACATGGAATTGGTCTTATGGCATTTGTATTTTTTTTTTAAAAACAGTTATAGCCGTGGATACAGCGACGACAAATTTTAAAAAAATTTCACAGCCGTGGATACAGTGACGGCTCGGCGTGGATACAGCGACGGCTCGGCGTGTATACAGAGATGGATAGGCGTGGATACAGAGACGACCATGCATAGATACAGAGATGGCCAGGCGTGGATATAGCGACGGATTAGTCATCTAATGAAATATAGAACATTGTCGCTCTTGCAACGCAAATTAGGGGTCATCTCTATTGCGACGGAATTGTTTCCACGGGAAAAAAAACACTTAGACGTGGCAATATCCATGCTTTTCCGTGGATATTGCCACGTTTTTCCATGGCAAAATTGATCACTTGTACTAGTGTGTTTATTTGGAGGGTCTAGGGCCTAAGTTCAATTAAGGGACTCAATATGAGCTAACTTTTTGAGTATTTCAAAACAGAACATGGTAGAGTTCAATATTATGTGGTGAATCTATAAACCATATATTGTTGAATTACCAATGTACAAAATAAGTACGAGAGAATGCTAAATTTTTTCATTTGTTGGCAATTGAAATCAATAGCTCATCAAGATTAATTGCGTGAAGCTTAGGTTCAAATTCTATAGTTGCAACTATACCCCAAGATTATATCCAACAACTCATAATACAAATATACCAATAACTTGTGACTTAATAAGGTTTGAGACATCCCAATGGAAGTGCCTACCCCTCTATCCTTATCACAACAAGAAAATGTCTCATTAGGGATTTGAACCTGGGTGAAGAGGGTGTGAAACATACCTCCTCACCATTTGAGTTATTTCCTCTCGACAGAAAATTGTGGTCACGGTCATAATTGTTCATGTCCAATCTTAAGAATGACAAGAAGATGTGTTTTTATCCACTTATGAGTATATGCAAGGAGTGAAATGCATGCCTCACATGTTTCACCACTAAATTTGAATTCCCCCATGGAAACCTAAAGGGTTGGATTCCTTCATGGAAATTGAACCTTGGTCACCAATAAAATATCCTCATTCCTCATTCCTTGTGGAGGTGGAGTTGTACCTTTTGTATGAGTTACACCATGTATTTTGAGGTAGGTTTGAAAAGAGGAAAAGACATTTGAGCTAAAATATGCTCATTGGAAGTACTTCTTTGGATTGCACTAGGAAAGAGTGTTGATGCTAAATTGTTTTGGATATTCACAACTAGTTATTCATAGCCTTAAAAATATTCTATAAAATTTTCTTTGATCAAATTTCAACACTAGATCAAATGGGATGGCCTAGAAAGAGGATGCTGAAATTTCCCATATCCTTCACTTTTACTGAAGAGATATGCCATTTTATTCCCTGATATTACCACCACTACTAGTGAAGGATTTCAAAAATATTTGATTTTCAAAAAGTGGTACAAAAACGGTGTAAATGTGGAGATATACAAGTGGAGCTAGGATTTTTGTGCAATAGTGGATCTTGTGAAATATTTTATTTTTGGTGGTAACTACATATGTGGATGCCCATGGTGTATGGTGCAAACCACCAAAATGAGCTCTACATAGATTTACATTTTGGTGCTAAGCATCAAAAACTAAAGGAACAACCTCAAAGAGCGTTTAGGGCAGAACTTATTTTCTTTGTCACGTAGCTTGGTTCCTCCTTAATGACAACTACTCTTCAATATGTGAAGCGTAGTAGGATACTTCATTCAGATGGACTGCTCTGATATGGGAGATAATTTGGGAATAGATACATTAAGTTCAGAACCTAACAAGATCTTATTTAGTTCGCACAACATTATGCTAAGATTTCCTAACATGTTTTAATTTTAGTGCTCCTATAGGCCACCTACATCAAGCAATTTATTGTTCTTTACCTTGATTGTTTTTGCCTTGTTATTTTACCATATGTGAGTCTCAAATATCAAATTCTACAAAAAATCCTTAAACTAACATATCTCCAACAACAAGGAGTTATTAAGAGCACATTAATAATTTTTAACTGCAAAAAGATCCTATTTGTTTTGTAAATCTAGAGTGGAAGCTCAAGAATGATTGTCTTATACTACATATTTAGCTCCTTCAATACAAAACTTTGATATAATGTTGATAAAAAAATTAGCATATCTGACACCAACGAGTACATTATATGCCCCTATTTGACATTAAAGTTATTTAGCCTTTGTGTTACCTATGCATTAAACTTTTTCCAAGAACCATGATGTGTGGTGTAGGACTGTATCACTTTGTGTAATCTAAATGCTAATGGTTGGATGGTTTCACTGTAATTTTCACTACCAATTAATCATATGTTAGACACTGAGAGGGGGGGTGAATCAGTGTAAAGAAAATTTTACAACTTTTCTTGACTTGTCACAATTAACTACCAATTCATCATACGATTATTCTACTAATCTCATAATCATTTAATAAGCGTCTTTCACTTCATCATTCACATATCAAAAGCATTTGAATCATCAAGAACCATAACACAAAAGAACACAAAACCATATAATTTTGTAATCTTTTTGTATTAGTTTTGGTCCGGCTAAAACCGTTAGGTAAAATCAACACCTACTGATATGTAGAGCACCTACTCTGCATCCAGGGCCCTGCCTGGTTTTCTTAGACCCTGATAAGAAGGGTTTGAGGTATCCTAACCTCAAAAGAAATTCAATCTTGCATTTACAATTAAAGTTCACTGTCATATCAACATCATCTGTTTATTCAATCTATTCTACTGCTAGTCAATACTACTAATCATCTGCTCAACTCTCTCATCAATACTACTGCAACACACTTTTCAAGATTCTCTGTTCATCAACACTATTCATCATCTCTACTACTGGTCATAGGTCTGCTCATTAATATACTTATCAATACCGCTGCTCATGAATCTTTGGTCAATCTCTGCTCATCAAAGCTGCAGGTCATAGGTCTACTTGTCAACACCTCAATCCACTTTCCAACTCAATCAACTGCTGCTAATCAACAATTAGTTCTACTGCTCATTGTCATCAACTTGTCCTTATCATCAACCTGTCAAACCTGTTGTTCAAGTATGTGCTCACAAGGATCTGCTCTAACCACTACCAAAACATCACTGTATATTGATATATCGTTTCTCTGCTATACACTACTCATGTACCTCGTCATACATAGTCACTGAAAAGGTAATTCTGCTCTACTTATTCAGACTTCAGACTATGTATGCAAAATCAAACTTGGTTCTGTTATGGTCTGCTGCACAAAATAATTGCCACTAACTGTTGACCTGTGAAACTCAAATAAGGTTTCCTTAGTCAAACTTGAACTGTGTAGGCAATTCTTCTCCTGGGCTATGTATGTCAGAGGCAAGATCAGACTTTGTACCTTGCTGCTGGGTTGTTGTTGTGCCCTTACTCAACAGGCTTAAAAAACATATTTTATCAAACAAAATCTTATTTTGTTTTGATGAAATGTTCGAATTTCTTATAGAAAATCTACTAAACCGACAACTACTGAAATGGTGACATTTCGTGAGCTACTGAATCAGTGAAATTCTATGTTTTTTACAACCTTTGAGAACTATGGTTAATGGACATAAATCACTGCATTAAAATCATTGCTTTGGATGAATTTATCTTTATAACTTAAGGGGTAATCTTTGCTTGTTATCCCTCTCACTATAAGTCTTCACTTGAATATTAATTAATGGATATTTGTCATTGGTTTATTGTAAGTTTGACAAGGTCCTAGAACATCGAAGGCTTAATAATTTATGCAAACATGATTTATCCTAAGTTCATTTTTCAAACCCCGAGTCATATTTGCTCATACTATAAATGTTTAATGTCGATTTTTATAATATGGTCCATATTGCAAAGTTTGGTGTTGGTGTGATGGTTTATATTGCGTCGTATGCTCGCCACCTTCGAAGGTTTAAATCACTATACGGTAAGGTCGACATAGGGTTATTGCTTATGGTTAGATTAATTCATGTCTTCGCCTCTGAATCCAATCCACCTACTATGAGATTGATATGTTATTATTGCACTCGTACTTAACTTTGTCAATCACATTCACTTTCCAGTACGAGCTCAGCATCGTGGCTCCCTTTGTGTTGAACACCTGTGATTCATTTACAGTATGATTGTATGTCGAGTACTCCAAATAAATAATGATAACATGAGTTCATATAGAGTATTTGCTGTCACTTTATCTTTTGATTGCCTCGCTGTGTGATCATTCCCCTCCATGCGGAGTTTACAGGGTTATTGGTTGTGTTTGCTCATGTCGCAGTTTGTTTATCACAGAGTTGGGTTTCATTGCTTGTGTTTCCTACTCGGCTTCCATCCTGAGTGTTCACTCTCTAGCTCACTGTCGTGTTTTGATTTATGGTACCTCTTCTGTGTATGGATTCATGCATGCGTGCATGCAGCTATGGCTCCTGTGGTTAGGGTTGAACCCAGTGACATGAAACTTCTTGATTCAAACCCTGAACTCTTAGCTAGGCTGGAAGCAGTCGGATGGTTGCCATTCATTTACAAGTTTGCGTATTCAAACTCAGAGGTGACGATGTTGTTTTCTTTGTCGTTGGAATATTCTAGGGTTAAAATAGCTAACCTCTGATTCAGGGTTGACGAATGTTCAGTGGCTCTGGCTACCGGTTTGCCGTTAACAGGTGAACGATGGTTCAAGTACAAGAAAATGGAGGTGACTGAGTGGAGGAAAATGTTGAAGAATCCCTATCAAGATGTGTCATTCAGAACCGGTGTGTCTCAAAAATACTTTAAGAAAGAGTGGCGACCAGTCTTGGATGTTATCCACAGGTATGTGACCTGTGAGGGTCGTCTCTCCTCAGCTTATATCTATCATCTTCGGTTGATGGCTGTGTTTATCGATTTTCCTCTTAATTTGCCTCATTATCTAGTTCAGAGTATGTCTAAGATGTCTTCGGCCATTAAGAAGGGGCCGAAGAACCTTAGTCACAGTTTGTTTCATCATGGTTTGGTGAGGATTTTAACAAAGAGGGAATTGTCCAAGCAAAATCGGTCATGGGATGAGTTTCTTGAGCCGAATGGATTCTTGGCTTTCTGTCATTGTCAATTTGATTTTCTTGAAGAATGTTTAAGGAATCAAGAGCCTGGTCAAGTTCTGGCTTCGCCCGTGCGCAAGCTTGTGTCAAACCCTGAAGTTTGTGTATGCTCCAGCATTCGCGGTGATCCCATTCTTTCTCCTGTGTGTAGTTCAGGCACTCCTGTACCTTCCAAGCGAAGGAAAAAAGCTTTAAATATATCCCCTGTCAAACCAAAATGCAATGAGAATACCTACGAATCGAAGGGTAAGAGGCCAAATGTTAAGGTCAATGGTAGGTTTACGAGGAGTATGGTGACTAAGGGTAGTGCTTTTAAGTCTGCCGTGACCAATAATGTTGACATTAAAACAGTCGTGCTTGACGATGAGGAATAGAAAACTGTTTCACCTGATAATGGTCTTGATATTGATCATGAGCCTTTCGTAAACCATGTGGATAACAGTCCTCATGTGTCTGATAAGAATCTTCAGGTTGACCCTGTGATCGATTCCCCAATGAAGGGCCAGTCTGTTGAAGTTAATTTACCCAGGTCTTATCAAATTGGTGAAACTGTTCACCCAATCTTTGTCAGTTGTCTGCTAGATAAAATACACAGAATGGAAATAGAACTGACAGAGATGGTGGCATGTGATGATGTTATCAAAGCTGAGAATTTGAGGCTGAAAGAGAAAGTTGATTCAGATGATAAGTGTCTACTGCATTTAAAGAAGCATAAGAATAGGTTAATTCGTAGAGTAATGAAATTGCAAAATGATAAGTAGAAGAATGAAGAAAAGGTGCGTGAGCTAAATGCGCAGGTTACCCTAATGCAATTCAAAGGGAATTCGCAGAACCCAGCAAATGGTGTAAATATTCAGGTGTTTAATGCCCCAGTTAAACTATAATGTTTTGGGCACTCTCACTATCGTATATATGTTTAAAAGGGTTTCAGGTTTGAAGTTGTAATCAAGTCATAATCAAGTTATTTTTTGTTACAGATATCGATGTGTATTGATTTTTTTTGCATTATATAGTTTATTTTTTTTTGCTTTTGCATGTGTTTTAATTATATCTATTTTATGTGTAGTGTCGCAGGTGATGTTGTTGATGCTCTTTCTCAGATTTTGATGACCTCTTACCTTTAGGGTGATCCCTGGATAATCGGGAACAAATCGATTGGTAGTAATGTTTCCCAGATGTCACTATATCGTTAGTGCCTTTGTCATTTTTATGATTTTGTGCTATAAATAGAGTCTTTCCAATTTCAAGATGTTATTATGCATATAGAAAAATGACAATTGCATTTGTCATTTTTAACGAAATTGGTTATGATTTTGATTTTATAGTTTCCAGTTTTATAGAACTTTCCTCATGTGAGATAATTTGTATTTAAAGAAGACATTTATTACTGGATAGGGGGTCGATAGTTGGGGAAAAGACACGACAAGATCACTGTAATTATTTCTTGTGACTTGAGATAATTTTTTGTCAGCAGCTACAATACTTTTCACTGGTGATATCTATATATATATATATTTATAGTTTTTATACTATGCAAATGTATTTATGATATCATTTGATCTTGTCACTTTCTCTGTAGCATATTATGTTTTGTCATTATTTCTTTGATGAAATTTTCCAAATACATCGTATTTAATCTGTCGACTTACGTTGGTTTTGATTTGTTAATATATGTCATAAAGTAAATTTGATATTGTCATCACATTACATATGATATACTTGTTCACTGTGTGATCTTGTTCGAATTCTGAATTTATTCTGAATATTTATGGATTGTTAGCACAGTAGAATTATTGGCAATTTGATTCTAGGTTAATGTTCTCTACGCTCTTGATTAGGATAGGATGTTTAAAATAGATTAATGATATTTTTCCTTTAGTTATTTTATTGAAAATCTATTGAATCAGATCTTTACTTTTATACCATTACTAGGTCATTTTATGATCTTGTGAATGATGTACATGTGTTTATATTGTATCTCTGTAATTTATTGAGTCTGATTAACTTTTATCCTTGTATTATAAATTAATTGATTGAGTATATTTATTTCGACTGATCAATTTTGTAATATACTAATTAACTTGATTAGTCTTATTTGTATATCCATAGGGATAGTGTAGATCTAATCAATAAGCAGTAGCTTTAGTTTTCTCCTCTCCTATAGCTAGGAGTAACTCAAGGAAGGCAATGGGGTCTTAATCCCGTCAGGGACAGCTACCTAACAACTGAGAGTATCTCGAAAACTCTTGGATCGGGTTGTCTCTTTGTTGACACTCGTGCCACTTCGGCCCATCAACAACTGTGTATGTCCAAGATAAAAAAAAAGTTTTGGTCACTACAAAATATCCATGCTTGAACTGTTCAAGCCAAAAATTTAGTTTACTGCAAAAAAAATTGAACTTCTCAGCTGCTAATAAGAAATTATCCTTCCTTTGCTATTGTCTATGAAAAATTAGACTTTAAACCAGCAAAATTTCTTTGCGAAAGATATCAATCCTCTACACTGATATTCCAAGATACACTATCTTTGCAGCTTCTTAGTTTCTGTATGAAAATGTATGTCTCACTAATTCAATCATATTTGCATCTATACCCAACAGGCTACCTCTATAGTGACTCATTCTATGCTCTGGCTCAATACTACACTTGCAATCTCAGCTATAGAGATCGATGCGTTTTTTTGTTATTTGATCCAATGTACTTCCTCAGTCTTTGAGTGGAAGAATAAGGATGAAAATTTCCATCATGATTTTGCACTTGCTAGAGCCCAAAGTAGATCATCTTACTTTGATCAATTGCTTCCTATATTCAATGAAATCCCAACGCCTATACTGCTACGATTTTCACATTGAAGTTGCAGTCACAGAGGTCAAACAAACCAGCACACCTTCAGTCTCATGCTTCTGTTGTTCTCCATATTGATCACGATCTATAGATTAATGAGAATAGAACAATCCCATCGCACTTGCATACTTTTCTTATCACATCACACCTACGGATTATTTTCATACTTCCACTGCCACTTTCCTTTGTTCTACAACCTTTCACGATCTAGATGAAAATAAAAGAAAACAAGACATACTTCACAAGATGCGTCTAGTTTAAACTTACTCCATCCATGAACTAAATAGAATTTTATCATTCTTCACTATGGCTACCAAAATGAACCATTTACCAGAGTTTCAGAGCTGGAACTTCCACGCTCTCTACTTCACTGTCATCTCTGTAATTTAGGGTTGGGTTTTATGTTCTTCAATTACTGTGGCTACCTCAAGTATGCACAAACTCGGAGATTGATTGTTCATTCCTTAATCTCAAGACTTGAACTGTGGAAGGCTGAAATTTTACAGAAGGAGAACAGTCCAAAATTTGAAGAAGAAGGAAGCCCAAAAATCAGAGCTAAACAACTCCACTTGATTCACAAACTATGGCTACTTCATGAAATAATATCGTCCTTTACTGCTACTGCACCTCATTCTCGAAATTCCTCAGAGCTTAAACACGCCCTCGAAATCCACACGCATGAATAAGATCGTTGGCTTCTCTTTATATAGTTTTCCATAAGAATTTACTGAGCTGACTAGTTATTTACAATTCATTATTTCAAAAAAAACTTTTAATGGAGCTAACCTAACAAGTTTATTTCATCAATTGCGATAGTTGATTGTGCTTATGGGATGCTTCTCATGATTCAAGCAATACATGGACCAGGCCTTTGTCACCATTGCGATAACATAGGACATCTTCAAAGGCTTCAACGGACTCCACACATCATCATCATTTTATAAGGGCTTCATCATTTGTTCCAATCAAGCATCATCATTTTATCAAGGGCTTCATCATATGTTCCATTTAAAACACGATTTCAGAATCAAACTTCAACCCATGTGTATGGGTCATATGTCCAAGTGTTTCAACCACTATTAACCATGTGGGCTTGAGGACCATCTTGTGGGTTTGAGGATCTCTTCAAAAAATTCTTCATCATACCTCCATGCAATACCATAGCCATCTATCACAATCAAAGATAGGGGCTCCACAGCCTTCATGGACATCATCTACAGCATACCAAGGGCTCCACACACATGAGCCACACCATCTTTGACAAATGACCATAGAAAGGGTCATTTGTACCATTTCATCAAGCTTGTCCACTACAAGGGACAATAGTGACATCAATGATAACTAAAAGATCCAAGTCACATGTTGGCATCAATGACAACTTCATCAACATCATATTTCAGTGCAATGGTTGGTGTCCATGCATTTATGGCCCTTAGTATATTCAGGACATTTTTCTTAAGGTTCATGTCAATAGACAATCACAGTTTGGCAACACTGATAGTACATGGAATGGGGTGGTAGTTGGGGGAAATTTCTATATCCACCTACTAGAAATTTGCACCTGGTAAATAGAATAATAGGAGAAGCTAAGAATGTGGAAAATAATGGAGCAGAGTTAGATATATAAGGACGAAGCTCCATG
>LPNX010274341.1:148340-205566 GCA_001517045.1 Pseudotsuga menziesii
TCTACAGGAATTTAGAACAAGGCTGTTTTATTTTATGTTCATATCATAGGGGACTTATGAATTCAATATAACAATTGTGTCAATATCAATACAACAATTTTCCAAAATATATTTTCCCTTGTAAGCATAGAATTGATTGAAGAGGTTGTAACTTCTTTATAATCCTAGCAGTATATTTTTCTAAATTTCTCTTGTTTCTTTTCCCTTCATTTTTCTTATATCTTCTCTTGTCCTCTGTCATCTTTTTTTTTAAAATTATTTAATTCCCCTCAACACATTTTTCCTATAAGATGGAACTTGGGTGCCTAATGGATTAATGTTTGAGCCGTAATACTTGATGTGGTTTGGAGCATGAATAACCTTGTCAACAACAATAACCACCCGAGTGTTCCAAGTCATCTTGGACCTCATCTAAATATTTCCTAACTTGCGCATAGAGATTTTAAAATTTTATGTAATATCACAAGTGATTTATGATCTTAGGAAACCCTAGGTTTGTATCTGCAAGCTAATTAGATGTGAAAAACCTATCTATTATGTAGACAACTCTTGTGTTGCAATGAAAATCATTCATAACCGACAACAAGGAACCTAACATTTTCAACCAACAAAACATGTTGTCCATGGTTTTGGACTTCTAAGCATATTTGATCATTTATATTAGTAATCCAAGCAAGGAAAAATTATAGGGAACAAATAATGGTCCAAATTGAAGGCCTACTTGTTCCCTAAATTTATTGACTTGTGGACTAAGAAATAAAATCCTATTGCACCTCATCCTTCATGGTTCTAGACATCCAAATATAAATATTTGTGATTCATTCTTGGACTATTTCCACCATGTTGGGAGTCTCCCTAAACAACATTGTTTTAACATCCAAAGTATATATAAAGAGATATATGAACACTCCTAATGAGAATAATGATGATATATTTAATAATATTCCATACAACCAAGTAACTACTGATATTCCTCCTCTACCATTTAATATCATGAATTTTCTTAATTGGGCCCATGAATCCATCTCTATGTTTACCTTGACCATATGGACGGATGATGAAGCTATGGTGGATGAAAGAATTATAGCCATATTGACTTATTCAATGATTTATTAAGCCCCACATTAGATATTACGAGACTCTATCCATTAATATAATATAATGTAATTTATAAACTAATAGAGTATTATGCTATCCATCCTACCTAGTCTACATGTTCATATACTAGCAAAACCACACCCTGTCCCACCTATGGATACAACAATTCAATGATTGTAATATAACTAGGTGTCTTGAATAACTATAGTGGGTTGTAAAAGGTGAGATAGATTCTTCCATATTCAAATACATAAATGAGTTAATATTCACAAGCTTCTCATTCATCATAGGTAGAGAAGCTCATAGGACGCTCGATAGTATCAATCCATGCTTACACCTAGGTGATGTTCATGGGAAATGATACTAGTACTTAGGGGAGGTTTCCAAAGTAATAAGGATGTATGGGGATGAGTTGGAATCCCCCTACAATATCCCCAAGATCCTTACCACAAGATGTTTTATACAAGAATATGTTAGACATCTGGTTGATATTGATTTATTCCACTTCTTGAAATCCATAAAGAAGATTCACATAGTTTATCTTGGTGTCGTGATGGGATATGATTTATCAAAAGGGAAGGGTGTGAATGAAGCTATCCAAGTATTGGATAAATTGAGCTTCCTTCTAGAGAATCTTTGGAGGTGTGTTCCACATTTTACTATGGGAACAATGAAGGGAAAGTATAAGATTAATCCAAATTATCATGAGAAAAGTCTAGGGAAGAGAATCTCTAACAAGAAATATTGATTGGAGGTAAAATCCATTCTATAGGTAGATGTATATCCCGCCAAAGTTATCACCAAATTTTTCCTAGAACCAAGCCTAAAGAACTATAAGTAACATCATACTACAACTTTTACAAGCCAAAGGGTATTATGATTACTACAACTTCAAGATACTCAAGCCATGCCCATCTATGGTGAGGATTTTAGTTTTATTCTTTTATTTTCTATTCTAATTTTAGTGGTACAACATATTTATGGTTGTGGAATACAGATAATAAATATGGATACAATCGACATGGTATAGTAAATTTGGTCCCATATGAATATTAAGGAAATTTTTGTAACTAGGCCCAGATATTGCCATATTTTCTAACTATGCACAGAAAGGAAAATGCACACCAAGCTTGTCTTGGAAACTTTATAGATGTCACACTTGTGCCAATGTGCTTTGTCTTATCCATTTGCATCTCTTTGAATCACCCATGTAGGTTAGTATTGAAATGAAAATCTACCACAAGTCTGATTTTTTCCCTAGGTAACATATCCATAAGATCTGTATTTTGAGCTACATATTTGAGGCCTCTGAGGAGTTGTCATTCCAGGCCATAGGTCACCATACTGATAGATTCAATATAGATTGTTTTTGGATTCTTCTAGCCTGCTATTTATACTAGAAATAATTATCATGACATGGAGAAATATGCTTAAAACCTTCTATTAAGGAGCTTGGGGATTATGTATGTCATTTACTCAATTTTCTAAATAATAGAGATTGAACTAGGATACGGGGCATTGTATTAAATCGATGGACATTGTGCCTATAACATTTATCATTTTTATGTTGTAAATTATAGTACATATATATTAAGTAAAATATTCAGGTTTATCATAACCGTACACACTCAAGAATGCTCTACCAAAGTCACAAAATCATGCTTGGAAATTCATCTCCAAAACCTCAATGAAAAATGCCAACAAATACAATATTTCATACCTTGTAGGAAAGAATTTACTAAGAAGAAGACAACATTGATAGTAGGCCCATATATAGTCTACCCAAGGACCATTATCTTTGCAGTGCTAATAATATCCATCTTTGGAATAGTCTTTGACAACAATTCAAACCATAAATACAACGTGGGGCATGAAAGGCTGAGTCCATTTCAAGTCATTGTCAGGGTCCTTGATTGATCAAATTCTAGCTTGTCTGAACCCTTAGTAGTCAGAAGCATCGAATGCAGTAAAAGTAATGAACTAATATAACCGTGTGGATGCAAAATTGTTTGAGAAAGAAGAATAATAGCATTCTATAGAAATCAACCAATTAGGAAACTTCAAATATGTTTAGCAACATTGTAAATTCATAATAAGTGGACAATAGAACTAATGACTAATAAAAAGAAAACCACAATCCCTATTGCACAATTTGAAAAACTATCATTATGAATTTAGAAAAAAGGAAAAGGATGACTAGTACTTCAAGTCAACCACATTCTTACCATATTTCTCTTTTATGGTGATTTCGTTGAGGGTGTTACCCCTCTGTTTTAATTGTGTCCACTTAGGTTTTCATGAGGCTATAGTTCTAGTATGATCATAAAAACATGAGGTTTTCATGCATACACAAATTCTCAATGATATGTTGAATTTGATATGATCAGTGATATTCTTAGTATGCTCAATGATATGTTCAGCAGGCTCAGATTTATTGAGTAGATGCAATGATGTACAATGATGTTATACAATGATATTGTATAGTTATGTTGTACAGTGATTATGTATAATAATAAAAAATGGTGATGTGCATTGGTGATTATGAGAAGAGGTGATTATCAGAGAGTAGATTGATCATTTTGACAGGTCCATAGGTTCAGTGACTTCAATTTCATTATTCTTTAGGGTGTCAGGGTGGTGCTAGGGCTCACAATTTTGTGAGTTGAGCTATTGCATAACCTCATCATTTGCATATAATGAATCCTAGGGTTTTTTATACCCTTCTAGTTGTAGTTGGAGAATTTGTGTTAAATTTGTTATCCCAGTTGTTGTTGGGTCAAATTTTACCATAAAAGGCTTCCATGGTTTCCCCCCTGGGACTTGGGTTTCCACATAAAAATATTGTGTACTATGCATCTTGTTATTTTTTAGAAATATTGATGATATGATGCTATGATTGGTGATTATAAACTTTCTCCTTATTAAAGTTAAAATTTTATAACTATGCAAATACCAATTCTCCCCCCCTCTTGGTATTTCAACATTTCCCTCCTTACATATTCAGAGAAAAAAATTGTAAACCTGTTGATATCCATTATAAAGGCCAAAGATACCCTAAAAAATATTACTTTTATATTGTAACCATTGTAATAATGAGAGTGAGTGTGCTGCCAAAGTTCCCACGCCTTGTCCCCATTCGGGGATTCGTGTCATCTGTCATTTTTTTGTTTGATTTCTCTTTAACTTAATTTTACTTTCTTATTTAGTTGATGTCATTTTGCTTTATTATTTTGAGTAAAATAAATACTAACTCCACACATTCCCAAGTTACCCGAAAGGGGAAAGAGATTCGTGGTAGGTAACTAAAAAACATTTTTCTTTTGTTATGTTTCTATAGAATTTTAAAATTAGCCTGAACATGCTTTCCTGAGTATCCTGAAAGGGGGGAAGATATTATTATCTATGTGTGTTTTGCTAATAAACATCACTTTTATTTTTAGTAAAAGAACATCCAATACTCCTTCCCTGTATGCTTTGTACTTGTAGAAGGAGCAAGTCAACATAAGTCGACTTGAACGAAGACCGACTTAGTCGATCAGCCGACTAAGTCGATGAGCTGACTTAGTCGATCAGCCGACTAAGTCGGTTGACCGACTAAACTAGAAGATTAAGTCAGCTAACTAAAAGTCGTGTCGATTCACCGAACCGACAGGTAGTTATTCTATAACTGTTTGTAAATTGTATATATTAGGCTGTTGAGCCAAACGAGAACTCAATTCAGTTCTCTGCCTTGTATGAACTCATTGCATTAATATAATTTGTTTTCCTATATGTTCTTGTCTCTTGTCTATGATTTATAGATATATATGTTTTAGTATGTATTATTGGTAACCTTATGTGATCTGTGAGATTACAACATTGGTTCCGTTGTCGGTAGTACATGTCTGAAATATATGCTCACATATGATACCAGAGCAGGAGATTAAGGATTGGTGGGACCATAAAATTGTGAACTACTTGCAAAATTACGCAAGAAGGAACATATTAATAGTCGCTGAAGCCAAAGCAAGATTTTTCACAGAGACACATGAAAAATTTGTTGAATCAGTGCCACAACTCTTGAAGCAACTTCTGGATGAGAAAGCCGGATGAAACTAAAGAACAATAGTTACTAGAAAAATTGATCCGAGGAGGCTGAACAAATTTGTCGGAGTGGTTTGAGAAAATCGTCGATGACTTCTGTGAGGAGCAAGCAGTCGAAGATAGAACTTCTGTGGAAACTCTCAAAGAAAAATTTTACACAGACTTCACCGAACAATTTTTGTGTTCCCTACCAACCTTGCTGTTCAAATTATTGATAGAGAATGGAGTAGGCCACATCGTTGAACCTAGTCCACCGCTGTGAAAACAGCCATCAAATACCAACTGGGAGGAGAAGCAGAGGAAGTGGGAGAAATTTATTGCAGAAAGAGAGTGGGAATACTTTCTGAGCAAATAAATCGAACTATCCGGGATTTCTAAAAAGCATCGGGTAGGCTATGGGGGGGTAGCTGGTCATGTGTCGGAGGTAGAGCATAGTGGATCCTAGTCATTCTAAACCTGATAATCATCACCAGTAATGAAAATTCGACCAAAGAGGACCTCCAAAAAATATCATTGTACGAAATTATGTCGGACATTCAGAAACAAGAAAGGGACGAAAGATAGAAGAGAAGGGAAGCAAGACGCGAATGAGCCGTAGGGCTGCACGATGAACCAAACTCTAGGGAGGACAACCGCGAAGAGAATCTTCCAGAGTCAAGTCGTGACCGACAGGAAGAGGGCGTAGAGCAAGAGGTATCCCCTAAGGAGGAAGAAGTGTGGGTAGAGCAGCCAGAAGCTCTCCAAATAACAACTCCCAATGACGGAATAACCCTTTCCCCAACAAATCCACGTACTAGAATACAGACTATTGTTGAAGATGACCTCCGACTATGAGCTGGTGACTTCAGTACATGGAGCCGACTAGGTGATGAAACGTACACTGGTCGACACCTTATTATACATCGACCGCTCGAAGGAAATTGGGTGACGTTTTAGGCGGCACCCTCCCTTCGGAGTATCCACATGCTCTTACTGACACATGAAGGAGCACCCCCCACCAAATATAGATTTAGAAGAAATCGAACAAGCAGACATGTGAACACCAAGTTGCAGTGGACCATCGACAGCCGAAGTCGACATCAACCAACTGCAAGTTGACGATGACTCGATGACCGATGGGAGCTCAAGATCCGTCGACCAAAATTCTGCAGGCTCGACTACATCAATAACCCCACCACTTTCACTGCCACCCCCACCTCCACCTCCTCCAACTTCTAAGAGCAGTGAAAGTGATTCAGACATGGGTCACGGATCAGCTCACATTCCTCTCTATGAGGGAGATGAAGACCCCAAATGACATTGGTTCGTCTGCGAGTCGACCTGGGAAGCAAACCAAGTAACAAATGAAGACCGACAAATGGTACAGTTTGCCAAAGCCTTAAGGAAAAGGGCCTTGAAATGGTACATGAACTTTTTGGAAAGGAAACCTAAAGCAACGAAAGCCAAGATTAAAGTGCAGTTCTTATCATTCTTCAAAACCCCAGACGCTAAGCACCTGGCCGCCAAAAAGCTCAAAACAACACAGCAAAATCCAGGGGAGACAGTCCGTGACTACAACAAATGTTGGAAGGACCTACTAAGCTAGTTAGATTATTTTATTGATGAGCAATTACTAATTCAATGGTTCCTTGCAGGATTATCGCAAAAAGTACGCCGACATATCAGTCTGGAGACGTTCAAAACGTATGAAGATGTGCTAACAAAAGCTCTGCAGGTCAAGATGGACAAAAACATACCTGCCTATCCAACGGACCACAGATTAGAGGAACAACTCGAGAACGTGCAGAAGTCTTTGAAGGAACTAACCCTCAAGAATCAGGAGATCTGGTGTACCAACTGCTCGACGGCCAGTCATTCGAAAGATAATTGTCGACAGCAATATAGTCGATAAGACGTTCACTTTGTATAAACTCAATCATTTTGCGACATTTTCCAGGAACACGGAGATCACTCCACAAAATATTTTCCATTTAACATGAAGAACGGGAAGGCTTCCTGGTGCACCATCTGTGAGACCAAAAGTCACAACACGGCCGACTTTCAGTTAAACCTGAAAAACTGACAGAACTATCAGGCGGTCTACCAAATGAATGCAGTAGCGCAAAACAACGAGCAAAACAATACAAACAACCAGAACGGACAAAGATATGATGGCCGATGATATGAGCGCCGGTACGACAACCGATGTCAAGGTTATGGAGGAAGAGGTTGATTCCCTGGGAATCACGACATCCGAACGTGTCGACCCACCCAGTGCTTCACATGCTACAAGGAAGGTCACTGATATGCAGATTGTCCGTACAAGGACAGAACTGATCTTAAATTTTGTACACATTGCAGAGTAGGTGATCACTCCCTTGAGGATTGTCCTACTATGTTAGAGAAAATAAATATGAAGAAAAATGTTAATGTCTTGTCTTGTGTACAAAAGCATGATGTACTAACTACTAACAATTTACATATTGTTACTTGACAAGGCACAAAAACATGGCTTGATAACCCCCAAATTAGCAAGATTAAAGACACAAATGTTTATCCTGGCCCTATAAAACAAAAACACACATATCAAGAGGTAACCCACATATTCATGACATTTCACAACAAGAAGACCTCATTAGCAGTCGATGTCAGACAACTTTACCAGATCCACAACAATACAGACTATACCGAGCCAAACATCCATGGAGAACTTTACTTAGGTAACCAAGACTCAATTGGTTATAACTCGGATGCTGACCTATACAACTCGGAGATGGAAAATTATGAAACACAAGCAAGAGGGTGCTGGACTATACAAAAAGTACAAAAAAAACCCACCCGACAGTGCTTCATAGTATCAATTATCCAAAGCTTAGTCGAAACGTTTACAGGTCAAGCAGCTAGATGGTGGGATACCCATCAAACAAAACTCCAGACCTGGACAACTGCTTCAACTTTCTTTGTCGAATGGTTTGGTGGAAATAAGTTAACCCAGCAAGCCCAGATCCCTACTTTTACCCAAGGAGAAAACCCAGAAGAAAACATTAAGACTTGTGAAAAGGAGTGGAGAAGACTTGGATATAAAGATGAGAGAACTTGGCCACATTTGTTCCCTTCAACCCTAGCCGACTTACCCAATAAATGGTATAAGATGGAGGAAGCTAGAGGTGAAACCTTCTTTTGGCAGGAACTCAAGGAAAATTTTATCAAAGACTTCCAGTTCATACCTCAAAATGAAAAACTGGCCGAGACAACACAACAAATCAAACAGTTTCTCCAACCGATCGAAAAACAACCCTCTCAGAACCACCGACAGATCAAAGACAGTAACAAGATACAAACCGAATCCATACCAAAAATGACTCGTTTACACTTAGAAAATGAACACACAGAAGGAAAGAGCTTCAGATGGAAAACTGACCATAGTGAAACAACAAAACCTATCTATTCAATCTTGAAAGTCGAGACCACCGACAAACCAGATCTTGACAGAATGACTGCAGCCGACTTTCCTGCTACATTCTCATAGTTCAAAGAAGGAAGTCGGCTAATTAATGAAGATAAAGCACCAGAGTGGCTAGATGAAAAAGTGAAAACTAAAGAGGTTGACATTTCAAATGACGACCGATCCATTCCCAACCCCCTATGCTAATGAAATATTGAATGAAGTTGCAGGCCATGAATGTTATTCATTCACAGATGGATTCTCAGGATATAACCAAGTACCCATAGCAAAAGAAGATCAAAAGAAGGCAACATTTGTCTATGAATTTGGTTCCTTTTCTTATAGAGTTATGCCTTTTGGGTTAAAGAATGCACCTGCAGTATTTTCCCGAATTGTTGTCAAGACTTTCCAAGAATACATATATAAGACCATGGCAGTATACTTCGATGACTAGACTATATACTCCACCTTAAAAGATCACTGCAAATGGCTTCGATTTATGCTGGAGAGATGTCGACAGATTCAACTCTCCCTGAACATAAAGAAATGTATCTTTATGACTCCCATAGGCATACTCTTAGGGAATATTGTCTGTAAAGATGGTATCAAGGTCGACTTTGCCAAAATTAAAATCATCCTCGACCTGAAACCACCAATAAACCCTAAACAAGTCAGGGTGTTACTTGGCCATACAGGCTACTATAGAAAGTTCATAAGACACTATTCAGATATGACCTACCCTCTGGAAGAACTACTAAAAGAAGATCAAGAGTTCAAGTGGATGGAGGAATGCCAAATCTCCTTCAACAAACTGAAAAGAAAACTGGTCGAAGCCCCCATACTCAAATTTCCAAATTGGTTGACAAAATTTCATGTGCATATTGATGCATCAAGAATCGCAATAGGATCCATCCTAACTCAACCAGGGGATGATGGGATGGACTACCCTATAGTTCATAGCAGTCGAAAATTGAATAAGGCTGAAAGGAACTATTCGACCACTGAAAGGGAATCCCTAGGTATGGTCTTCGCCCTTCAAAAGTATTGACATTACCTTTTAGCCAACCCCTTCACATTTTATACCGACCATCAAGCTTTGAAGTACCTTGTCAATAAACCCCTCCATCATGGGAGAATCTGTCGTTGGCTACTTCTTTTTCAATAATTTGAGTTTGAAGTCATGGTCCGACCAGGAAAGTTAAATGTCGGGGCCGACCACCTATCCCGTATAGACACAGGAGAGCAACCAACCGAAGTCAATGATGACTTGCTGGATGCACATTTATTTCGCATAGAAGCAGTGCTAGAAGAACTTGAAAAAATAGTTCAGTTCTTAGAAACAGGTCAGGCACCAGAAGGTCTAAACACTAAGAAAAAACAAATCTTAGCTATGAAGGCTTCCCCTTACAGCCTCATCAATGGATTTATATACAAAATGGGGTTAGATGACATTCTCAGAAGGTGTGTACTCGCCCATGAACGATACCAAATCATGCATGAAGCACACTATGGACCTGCAGGAGGACATTTTCAAGCGGATACAACTGCAAGAAAAATCCAATAGTCAGGATTATGGTGGCCGATGATCCACATAGATTGTAAAAACTTTGTTAGTCGATGTGACCGCTATCAACGACTTAGTTGACCTCTGCCGAGCACAGAGATGCCCTTGATATCTGTAAACCCTAGTCTTACATTTGAAATCTGGTCTATAGACTTCATAGGACCATTTCCTATCCCAGCCAAACGATCAAGTGCACGATATATTATCACGGAAGTAGAATATGTCACTAAATGGGCAGAAGCTGAACCCGTTGATACATGTTCCAGTGAGGTAGCCGCTAAATTTATCTACGAAAACATCATCACTAGATTTGGATGCCCACTTAAATTGATCAGCGACCAAGGATCACACTTTATCAATAAAACCATCGACTTCAAACCCACCTACCACTGGAACCCCCTCAACTGCTGTAGGTACCCAGGAAAAAGACACAGAAAAAAAAAGAAGAAGAAAGAGAATCATCCTTCTAGACTTTGGATCGGCTTAAAGGATGCAAGCTGGTTGACCAACACAGAAGTCGGCCAACTCCTCAAGACTTTGGCCAAGGAAGCAAAGACAAGGACGGCATGAAAAACTAAAGAGCTCTTTGACAAAAATGCAGAACAGGTCGAGTTTCTTGGAAAATGTAGGGCTCTAGCGCAATCTGTGATACCAGGCCCTATTGAAGTCGACACAGATCGACCGTTGGAAAGAGCATATTAGCTCTTCAAGACCATGGTATCGACCATCTAGGCTCGTCTACAAGAAACTAAGGAAGAGCAGAAGGAAGAGACTGCCTGACTACTACTGGCACAGCACACTACCTTCTCAGAGGCATACAAATTGCTACAGGACAACATGGAGGAGTATGTCGTTACCGAAGAATTCTTAAGATACTGGCCTACTCACTATGGGAAAGTCTATCAGCATACAAGACAGACTCGTCAAGGCATTCATGCTTTGGAGAGTAGGAAGACGATAGAGGCAGCACTCAGGTAGATGATAGAAGAACAGATTGTGCTGGAGACAACCAAGCTGCAAAAGCTGGAACGAGAAGCACACCAGTGGGTCAAAAAAGCCCTTCCAAACTTAGAGAAAGTTGACATCATTTGCCCATAGATGAAAAGACTCATCAACACAGCTGACAAACAGAACCAGATCCTAGGCCCCAACATGGAGAAGATCGTGGAAGTCCCACTCTCTAAAAAGATGTCGGTCCTGTCACGCTTAACTACAGTTCAATTCAGTTCTCTACCTTGTATGAACTCATTGCATTAATATAATCTGTTTTCCTATATGTTCTTGTCTCCTATCTCTGATTTATAGATATATATGTTTTAGTATGTATTATTGGTAACCTTATGTGATCTGTGAGATTACAATAGTACTGCTGTAGCTCGTTTGATTGGCTGGTTGTACCAGAAAGGGGTATGAGTGACTAGGCTAATAGGAAAATACACATAATCCCCTTCTTGAGAATTTGAGAGGTTGCAAAGGGTGACTACCATAGAGTCCAGTGGATACTCTAACTAGGTTATGCCTCACCCCATTGGACACTTATTAAATCTTCTTTAGCACTCATTGCAAGAGAGCTTGTCTTGTCAGGCCAAACCCAAAAATTTTCCCACTGCCTAAATCACTCATTAATAAATAAAAATTGACCAACAAGACAACTGCAATACTTACACGACACAACAACATACCATATCACAAGAACTCCATATTTGTTGTCATGAAATCTCTTTTATTATTAAATTAGGGTAACTTCCATGTCTTTTTCTATTTTAGGGACATGATCAAATATTGTCTCACAAGATCGATGGAAATGAGTTAATATCAAGTTCACTTAAATTACTTAAGTGAGAACTATATAAAATCACATTTTTATTTGAAAGGTCACTTGACCCTAAAATAATAAAAAGTACACTTTAATAATATAAAGTACAACTCACTTTAATATCATAAAGTCATTTTCACAAAGTCTCCTTACAAACACATATTATAAAGTGACGTTATGTCATTTAATGACACCCCTTGTGCTTAGACCCCTACACCTAAGCACATGGTGCAGAAGTACCTCTGAGCTACCAAAACTAACAAATAGATACCCTTTTGGAATAGACTTAAGACTTGGTAGACTAAAGGGTTTGTAGACAATTTTGCAGTTCGCTTATCTTATGACTAACAAGAAATATCACCTTGCGCCATCCTAAATTTATAGGATATAGGTATTTGTCATGTTAACTCAAAAAATCCCTCAATGAGCTCTATGTGACCTACACCACCCAAAGACATCTATTTCACTACCCTCATTTGACCCCCATACCCTTGCAAAGGCTAAAAAACATGAAAAGGGATTAAAAACCCCAAAAAAGAGCCAAAATAGCTCTCATAGGGGCTAAAACCTCCAAAAAGGGGCTAAAACCCCTCAAAGGAGCTTCAAACCCCCAAAGGAGCTAAGAATTGGGTGAAAGGGGCTTAAAGCCCAAAAAAGGGACTAAATCCTTAACTAAGGGCTTAAAACCCTAAATCTCAAGAAAAAAATATAAATAGAGGGGTGGGGGTCACTCTAAAAACACTCCTCTCCCTCTCATTATGCTTCCCATGTGAGTGCCTTGAGACCCTTTGCCTCTCAAGTCATTCACCCCATCTCCTCCATAGCTCCACAAGACAAGAATCCATCCCATAGAGAGGTGCTTCCAAAGTTAGGGCATGGTGGCCCATTTCCACACAAGGGGCTGAAGGTATAACCATTTATTTTTGTCAATAGTTTAGTTTTATGGATTATTTTGTTTGTAGGTTTATGTTCTCATAGTTTGTTGTAGGTTCTCCTCTGATTGCCTATGGCCATCTCTCAATTTTCTAACAAGTTTCCTCCAAGATTTCATGGCTCAAAGCTAACAGTTCTTTGTAGGGTTTTATTTCACCCACAGGAACCCTACCGTTCTTTCCTATAGAAGGAAGGTAGTTGTTCCTACTCATATCTAGGGAGAAATCCCTACTACAGATTTGGTGACCATACGAGGTCAATCCCACAGGATCCCTGGGTTGTTTTTCAAGTTTTTCAATAATTTTTTTGTTTTCTTAACCTAGTTGAAATTTCTATTGAATCTAGTTTTGATCTTTCTTTAACTATATTTACGTTCACATTTGAGCCTCCTTAAGGCCAAACCAATCCTGTTCGGCCACAGTACAAGTTACTGTCGGCCGTTCCCAGCTCAGGTTTCAAAATTTTCCTGTTTTTGGGCCAGGTTGCTCTTATCGGGATGAAAGGTGTGACCAGGTCACTCATTCAGCCCTAAAAGGTGTGACTTCCCTCTCAAGAGCCATATTGCTCCTATTTTCATTTTCTGAGCGACCCCCTCACCGAATTTTGGGAAAAATTAGTGACCCCCTTGCTACATTTGCCCCAAAAAGGGCGATCTTTCTCTTAGATTTAGTTTTTTAAGCTGTTTGGATTGTTAGTGCAGCTTAGTCACCATTGTCCAGTAGCCTATTTCCATATGCATACAATCTATGTAAATTAATGATATATTTTATTGGTTATTGATATAATGAATCTGTTTTAAGGTTTGGATAAATTACTGTAGGTTAAATTTCAATTTTTAAATAAGTATTGGAAATTAACCCCTTTCCTAGCCCTTCCTCCTCTACCCAGTCATCATGCTTCGCAGTATTCTGGGATAAGACAAAGGGTAAATCTTGTATAGTATTAGGAACTTCACTTGTGATTGCTTTAGACCACTAAAAATGGGTGAATTGGAAGGTAGAGGGGGTGGTAGGCCCAGGGGGCCTCACAGCGTTCGTGTTTTCCTTGTTGATCGACCTTGCACTCGGAGAGTGACCTGAGGATCTACGGATTGGCTTAGTCCCATTGTGTTGAGAGCCCGTCACTCTTTCCTTGTCGAAGAGGAATACAGGTGTAAGGTAGTCACCTAGTAAGTCTACCATAGTTTAGTTTCATTTGTGGTATGTTTAAAATTTTTTGCTCAAATTTTACTGGTTTCATAACAGGTTACCCATTTTGTAAGTTATGTAACAAAACAGAAAAGCTCTACAAAATATTCATAAACCATAAAAGAAGTCACAAAATGAAAACATAAAATAATAAAAAATGGACAAATCCTTCATACATGGGACATGCACACAACCACATCAAGTAAGACAACCAAACTTAGTTCATGACACTAAGCCATCCATTAAAATCTATCAATTTACACTAATTCAAACACTTGCAGTCTTTGAGGACATAAGTCCCTAACAGCCTTAACCATGGGAAGTACTTGGGATCATCCCTAAAACTCATTGTGAGGATTACCACGGGAACCCCAAAGTAGCTGGTCATTGAGAGGAATTTCCAAGCAAAACAGGCGATGACCCCTACCAATTGACTAGCACTCCCATGAGGAAAAATACAAGCATTGTCTCTTAGCAGTCTTGGTGGCCAAGTGACCACTTGAAAGCCAATAGGAAGCCACTGAAACTGGGGTCCAGAACATCATTACTAGATTTCACCACCTGATCTACCAACTAGACATAATTGATCCCCCACGCTCTTCTTCATACCTAAGAGGCGATCCACCACAGTTTGGGTCCTTGAACCAACATCGTTGAGACCACTCTCGACGACCCTCTACATCGTCAAAAGGCCACACAACCTCTGACCAAGACTCAAAATCATATCAATCTGAGCCATATTTACACACTGTGCCATCTATCCCCATGGCTGGTGCAAACCCGAATCCATTTTATGACTTGATCATTGGTAGTTGACCCATATCCATACCTCACACCACCACCAACACCCCTGCAGGTGGTCCTAGCAATTCCATATAGACTTTCATAAGTCAGCTATCTCCACCCATACTTACTAGTCAAACGGTCCCACCTATCATACATGGGGGCAGTCGTACTTCTGCTCACACTATCCCTCCTATCATACCCGGGGGCAGTGGCCTTTCTACTCACACTGTCCCGCTTACCATATATGGGGGTAGTGGCCCATCCACAACCGTGCCACTAGTACCCCAAGCCATGTAGGTACATCATGTTCATGCAAACCCCACCACCATTGCTGGTCTATCACACATTAGCCTTGGGTCAAACCTCTTCTTCATGGTACATCTTAACCTACCTAATTTGGCTAGGCTAACCAATGACCCCATCTATCATTAAACCTTTTGGCCTCCCATGCCAACCAAGCTCCACTCAGACATCCCTAAGTTTAAAGGGAAGGCAAGGAAGTGCCCCCAAAAACACATAATGATGTTTCACATATGGTGCTCATCAAGCAACATCGTAGATGATTTGGTCAGACTCATATTATTCCAATGCACCCTCACAGGTGTTGAAGCCAAGTGGTACCTTGAGCTACCACAAGCCAAGTACCCACATTCAACTCCTTGGCCTTTATGTTCCTGCAGTATTTCTAGCTCCCCGTCAGATATGATGAAGGAG
The DNA here is from genome assembly GCA_001517045.1 of Pseudotsuga menziesii. Lineage (NCBI taxonomy): Eukaryota > Viridiplantae > Streptophyta > Pinopsida > Pinales > Pinaceae > Pseudotsuga > Pseudotsuga menziesii. The sequence continues at coordinate 163,946 of LPNX010274341.1, forward strand.
TGGAAATCTTGTTATATTTCCACCAAAACACTACAACCCACATCATAGACCACATCCACAAATGGAGGCAACGTCATAGCTTGCACAATATCAAGCTTGATGACAGGATATTGCTGGACTAGTTCTTGAAAACATTGTTGTCACCTATAGCCAAGGATGTCACCTCCAAACGTCCCGAAATAGAGGAAGATGCAATCTTGAAGGCCCAATAGTTTGACCTCATTTATGCATAATATGGATACCTCTACACCATCATTCTAGACGCTCCTCATGCAGGCACCTCCTACCGGGATGCATTGGGGGCATCCCACACCGTAGATGGCATCATAGGTTATGTCTCCCACAAATCATAGCACTGTTTGAGACCACCCACGATGCCACCACAACTAGGCAACACCCCTAGGAGGTGTCCTACCCAAACCAAGCTCCTGACTATGCAAGAATTATGTCTCAATTCAGACCTACAACTTCCTATGCACAACCTGCGCCACAATAGACAACAATATGTGGGATAGATGCCCACATTTGTAGCACCCCCAACCCCCCAAGTATACTATACACCACTAGTGCAAGCCACTAAAACCCCTTCCCCATTTCTTCCTTCTCTTTTCAGACAAGTGTTTGCACAACAAAACTGTCCGACCCAACCATCCCCTAATAACCAACAAGGGAAATCCAGAAACAACCGAGTAAGGAATAAATACAACAACCAATCACAAGGAGGTGGTCAACAACCGAATCCTCCCAACAATGGTGGGGAGAAATGACTAGTTCAAAACACCCAGTAACCAAACCAACCTAGATGCAACGCTCTGTTATGCACGAATCAACCATGTAAACTAAGTGATGTCTACGGGCACTATACACCCGAGTTCCCCTTCATGGGTTGCGCTAAGCAGGCCATTCATAATGAAGTTCAACATGCTACCAATACGGCAGCCCCAGCTCAACCCAACCTGGCACCACCAGGACCTCCACCCATGGTGCTCCAAAACCCATTACTAGTCCAAGGACTGGTAGCTACTGCACTTGCTTCCCAACCCAATCCCACCGCTCCGGGTGCACCTTCGACAGCAGAAACAGGTGTTCAACACTTGCTATCCTTGACAACTGAAGAGGTTAATTTACAGACTAGACAAAATCAGTAGAGAACCAACACCGAACCCGTTGACCCTTCAGTGGCATCCACGTAAAAAAAACAATACACCTCTTCATTTAGCCCCTTTTACCCCACATCCCCACATATGGCGAGTTTCCAACAACGTCACAGCTAGAGCTGCTTTAAGCTATAGCATCGTGGATGACTTGGCCCAAACACCTACGACTATGTCTGGTCTTGAGGTGCTTAAAAATTTCACAACACAACAGAAATCCTTACTAGCCACCCTCGGTGCTATAGACCCCTCTGATTCCAAGTTTATCACATTCGACACAGAGGACGGCGAACCATGGATGCCATCAACCATTGCCTTCCAAATATCGGTATCCATTCGGAATTTAGTCGTGCACTGGTGCATCATGGACAAGGTGGCATCCACATGTGTTATTTCAACCTTAGTCTGGCAGAAGCTTGGGCCCCCAATTCTGCAACCATCCACTACTACTCTGTGGGATTATGATGGCTACCCCACTAAAGACCAAGGTTTTCTTCCACACATTCCCATCACATTAGCTGGGAAAACAATATTGGTTGGCATAGAAGCTTTCAATTCTCAGTTGGACTATAATATTCTCCTCAGAAGAATTTATATGTATGCCATGAGAGCCGTAGCATTAACTATTTTATGTCTCATGATGTTCCCTCATGACGGGAAAATCATGATGGTTGACCAACTAACTTATCACGATCTGCAAGGGCTAACTGCACCAACCAATTTTATCCCTATCATCAATACCATAGATCCGCAAGGGCTAACCACACCCACCAATGTTATACTTGTGGCTAACACCATGGTCGACAACATACCAGCCTCCTCATTATTGAATGTGGGCCCTGGGTTTTTTGTTGATACCACCATGATGGCTTCCTTCCCCTTAGTGTCACAACCACCGACACCAAATGAGACTGTGGATTTGTGCATGCTCTCATCTAGCACTACTACATGTAACGTCCCCAACCTTCCGACCGATGAAGAGGATGCTACTATACGTCAAATCATCCCGACATCTAGCCCCATGAACATGAACATACATACATATAGTGTTGAAGCATGATACTTTAAATCATAAAACATATTATGAAGCATAATCATTCATTATACACAACAGAAGCAAAACATATCAATCAACACTTCATGCATATATAGATAAGTATTTAACATGTATATCATCATTCATCAAAGTTAAATATGATTGCAGACGCAAGTTAGGAAAGAATACTTATCTTATAAAGAGCTTGTTCCGCAACCAGCTACGTCACTGCAACGTTCCACCCAACCATAAGCCCACGTGCTCCTTAATTTCTCAGCAACGTTGCCACCCCCGAGCCGGGCATGATTCCCCAAGGAATAAGGAACTAACAGGATTACATGTAGCCAAGGATAACAACACCACTAGGGTACAAAGTTCATCCAAGCCAACATAGTTAGGCTTATCAGCCGAACAACAGATTAGCCAAGCCAACAAATTTGGGTTTGTCAGGTCATCCAGGAGCTGGGAAAGGATAATGCTAAGCTAGTGCACCGACACCAGAACCAGACTGGCTTCTAGAACACCCACACACACCCAACACAAGGAAATCAATACTTTCTCTGCAACGTAGTCCCTCAGACCCTGATCTCCCTTCCAGTGCTATTCAGGGGTTGTGGAGAAGAAGACCAGCTCAATGATTCTATCTGTGTGGTTCTCAACCCACCAGGTTTATCAAGCACCCCAGGCCCTCATTCACCACTCCAATGCAGTATGAGGAAAAAACCACTGCATGGAAGCAGCCAAACACCTATTCAGATTTTACAGGGGAAAAACAAAGTCGAATAGAATGTAGGTATTCACAGCATTCTTCAACTGATATCACCATAAAAAGGGAAAATACAGCCAAGCAAATTTTGGGCAAATAGCAGCCCAATACAACTAGGAACCCACAACACACAAAACCCACTGCAGTCACTGGGAAAGCTTACATAGACCAGGAATGAAAAATACTAGACTTCCAATCTCTATGTGAGAGACAAAAATGCAACCCATAGAACTATGGACGCAATTACAGCCACAATTTCAACGACGAAAATAACAAGACAATACGCTACCTGATAAACATCGAAAAAGACACAAAACTCTACGTGAATCAAAGGAGAGAAAACAATCCACCAACCCTCGAATTCATGAGGCAGAGGAGAACCAACATCCTCGTAGGCCAATAATTTGTGCAAAAAAGGGAAGGTGAACCCCCAACAATCGGAATGTGGAACCTTTAAATCAGTCCACATGAAGAAACTGAACATCCATGATCGGGGTAGTGGACAGGCCAACAGATGCATCGTGGAGAGAGAGTGAGCAGGCGTGGGCATGGTTTTCCTACTAGCCAATCGCTGTCCCAACTAACAATGGAAATACTTAAGGGTGGTGGTGACACATGTCTTTCCCCCGTGATTCAATGCCCAACATTCCCCTTTCCTTATCCTTCAGAATCATGCCCCTTCTCATTTTAGTTGTTGTGAACATAGATGGTTGGGTTATTTAATTAAAATGTGTGTTTACATGATGCCACAATTAAATATATGCTGTATGTCATGGTATCCATCGGTGACCATTCCCAAAACAGAAACACAACATAACCAAATCGATGGTGGGGCCTTGGACTTTAGCTCCACACCAAGATTATTTACAATATACGTATCATGTATTTTTAATGTAAGCAAGGTTAAAATTGGGGTATTACATTCCCCTCCCTCTTCAATAGCACTATCCTCAGTGCTTTACAAAATCGAACAAAATGCTACATTGGTACTGCCTTAGTGTTCCACAGAATTGAACAAAAATGGATGTGCCAATAGCATGGCATCCTCCAGCTCCCACATAGCTTCTTTAGGTCTGTAATGCTCCCATTACACCTTTACCTGCCCTATGGCTCAGTTTTGGAGCATTGTGACCTTCCTATCAAGGATGCGCATTGCCTCAATTTGGAACTCTCCCTAGAGTTCCACCTAAATCACATCCCAATTTATCACATGGTTAGGATCATGTACATATTTCTTAAGCAAAGAAACATGAAAAACATTACGAGCTCTAGTACTAGTAGGCAATGCAAGTCTATATGCAACACGCCCTATTCTTTCAAGCACTTCAAACATCCCACAATATCTAGGTGACAGCTTGGCACAACTTCCAAGCTTCAAGGAACTTTTCTTTGCCTTCACTCTGAGGTAAACATGATCCCCAACACTAAACTCTCTGTTCATCCTATGCTTATCTGCATAGCTTTTCCATTTGTCCAGTGCTGCTTTCAGATTCTGCCTGATCTTTACAACCTCTTGCTCCATTTCCTTAAGCAAGTTTGGTCCAAGAAAAACTCTGTTCATCGGGTTGTCCCAAGTCACTGGTGTCCTACACCATCTTCCATACAAAGCTTCATACAGAGTCATCCCCAAGGATGCCTCCTATCCATTGTTGTAAGCAAACTCTACCAAGTGTAAGTAATCTTCCCACTTGGTTGGTTTTTCCATCACATACATGTGAAGCATATCTTCAAGCACCTGGTTAACTCTTTCTATCTGCCCATCTGTATGAGGATGGTAAGCAGTGTTGAAGTTTAGCTGTGTACCCAAATTTGCAAAAAATCCTTTCCAAAAATTGGAAGTGAACTTGACATCTCTATCAGAAATTATTGCCTTCGACAATCCATGCAATTTGAAAATCTCCTTCATGAAAATCTTTGCAATGTCATCAGTCTTGTGCGTGGACTTCACTGGTATAAAATGTGCTTCCTTTGTCAACTTTTCTACCACAATCATGATGGAATCATGTTGTCTCCAAGTTATCAGCAATCCTATAATAAAATCCATGGAAATAACTTCCCATTTCCATTCTGGAACTGGAAAAGGCTGCAACAAACCTGCTGGATGTTGATGCTCAACCTTTACCTGTTGACATTTCATGAACCTTGAAATGTATTCAGCCATGTCCTTTTTCATTCCTGGCCAAAAGAGATGCTTTCTAGCTGTAGCAATTGTCTTCTGATATCCTGGGTAACCAGAATATGGAGCTTGATGGATTTCATCCATAACAAATCTCCTCAAATATGCTACATTTGGAATATAAATTCTTCCTTTATAAATGAGAATTCCATCTTCTTCCAATTTATATCCCTCATACCTCTTCTCAAGACTTTGCTGCTGCAATTTGTCTTTTACATGCTCATACAATTCATCTTCGGCAACATGATTAACAATCTGCTGCCTCAATTCTGATTGGAAAATACTAAGAGATGCCACATGCGTTTCCTGTACCTTCTGACTGAGTGCATCAACTACCTTGTTCTCCTTTCCTTTTATGTGCTTGATTTTGAAATCAAACTCACATAAAAATCCCATCCATCTCGCTTTCCTAGCATTCAGAGTAGGCTGATCAAACAAATACTTTAGTCCTTAGTGATGCGTTCTGAGCTCAAATATTCTACCCATCAAGTAATGTCTCCACATCTTGAGAGCATTTACTATGGTTGCAAGCTCGAGATCATGAGTGGCATAGTTCTTCTCATGCTCCTTCAGATTTCTTGACTCATAACATATCATGTGGTTATCCTGCATAAGGACTCCTCCAAGCCCTTGTCCACATGCATCGGTACATACCAAAAAATATTTCTCTAGGTCTGCAACTTTCAACACCGGTGCACTGGTGGGAAGGTTCTTCAACCACTGGAATATTTGTTCACACTTCTAAGTCCATTCGAACTTTACCCCCTTCTTTTGCAAAGAAGTGATGGTATGTGCAACTTTGGAAAATCCTTCAATGAATCTCCTGTAGTATCTTGCAAGTCCCATAAAAGATCTTACATCCGTCACATTTCTTGGAGTAGGCCAATTCATAATGGCTTCAATCTTTTCAGGGTCTACTGATATACCCTCTTTTGAGACAATGTGACCCAAATACTGAATTCTATCCCTGTAGAAGTCACACTTGCTCAGATTTGCATACAACTGATGTTCCATGAGCACTTGCAATGTCAATCTCAAATGCTCTTCATGTTCTTCCTCATTCTTAGAATAAACAAAAATATCATCAAGGAAAATAAGAACAAACTTGTCCAAATACTTACTAAAGACACTGTTCATAAGGCACATCAATGTAGTTGGTGCATTTGTGAGATCAAATGGTACCACTACAAACTAATAATTTCCATATCTTGTCTTGAAGGCTATCTTATGAATGTCTTCATCCTTGATTCTCAACTGACAGTAACTAGACCTCAAGTCGATCTTGGAAAATACCTTTACTCCTCTCATTTCATCAAAGAGGTCATCAATCCTAGGAAAAGGATATTTATTCTTCATAGTAACCTTGTTCAACTGTCTGTAATCAATACATAACCTGAGTGTACCATCTTTCTTCTTTACAAACAAAACCGGTGCTCCCCAAGGAGACACACTCGGTCATATATACTTATTTTCCAACAACTCTTGTAGTTGCATCTTCAACTCTAGCATATCCAGTGTACTCGTCTTGTAGGGTGTCTTGGACACTGGTTCTATGGCACAAGTTCAATGGTGAAATAAATGTCCCTCTTTGGAGGAAGTCCCGGAATCTTATCAGGGAATACATCCTTGAATTCCTGTAACACCTGATAGTCCTCCAACCTAGGAGTTTCATCTCCTGCTGGTTCTAGAATATGAGATGCATACAATTGGAAACCTTTCCTACAAAACTTCTTCAACTGCATTGCTAAAACCTGTCTTACTGAAATTACCTTTGGAATACCCTTCACAACTATTGGGTTTCCTACTTCATTGGTGCATTCAAAAGTCTTGTTATAACAGTCAAGCTTCACTCTGTGAGCTTCTAACCAATCCATTCCAATGAGAACATCATAGGAACCAAGAAGTAGAACATTCATATCTACACAAGCGTTCAATCCATTCATGACAAATGGGCATTTCTCTACATGTCACTGAATTTTCTCTTAGTCCCAGTGGCTAGCTGAACTAACCAAGATTTTCTCTGGTTTACCTTCTTAAAAGCACAACTCTCCACTACCCTAGAACTGACATAACTATGAGTAGAACCAGGGTCAATCAAAATAGAAATAGATTGCTCAACAATATTACCTGCAACTTCAACCACAGTTGACTGATGATATGCCTGGCGGTCCTCCAGTGCTACATAAATTCTAGGGACTGCCCTTGCTACTTGACCCACTATTTCTGCTCCCTGAATGTTATAAGCTGGCCTTGCACTTTCATTCTTGAGGGGACAATATCTGCGCATGTGAGGTCCTTCACATTTCCAACATTTGAGTGGACCTTTATTTTGTTGTGGCTCTTTAGGATTTCCACCTATCACTCCAACGGGATTATTCACAGCTTGGGATGGCTGCTTCTACTGATTCCTGAATCTAGAAGGTTTGAAACCTTTCTTTCTTTGGTCAAACTTCTCATTATTCTTGTCCTTCCATACCTTATGGTAATCAGGTTTACCTTTGCTTTGCTCATATAAATATTTAGCCTTTCTTAGTGCTTCTTCGAGAGTTCTTGGTTCATAGAACTCAATTCTATCTTTGTAGGCTTGAGGCAATCCACTTAGAAACCGTTGGATTTTTACTTTTTCATCTCTGATATACTGGACATACCTCAAAAATTCCAAGAATTTATTTGGATAGTCATCCATGGTTTGTTGTCCCAATCTCAGCTCATGGAACTCCTTGATCTTGTCATCATAATACCTGTCAGAAAGGTATTTTTGCCTGAAATACTTCTTGAACTATTTCCACTTCAGTTTCCTTTCACTAATCTTATTTACCTGCTTAAAGTGTTCCCACCAAATGGATGCCCTTCCATTCAGATTGAATATGGAAACTCGTTCCTTCATGTTTCCTAAATAATCCTGCACCTAAAAGTACTTCTTGATCCCAAGAAGCCAAGCTTCAGCTTCTTGTCCTGTATTTATCTCACCATCAAATGTAGGAGGTTTAGCTTCCTAAATTCATCTGAAGAGAGATCCCTATGGTTCCTTCTTCTTTTCCTTTTATGAGAAGATGAACTTGTATCTCCATTGGATTCTTCAGAGTCAGATGATCCACTGGAAGTCCTTCTTCTTCTCCTAGTGCTACTCTTACTAGCTTCTAGTCTTGATGTACCTCATCCATAATCTATCTTTTTTTGTAAATATGTCAAAGTCTTCAATATGGAAGCATTCAACTAATGCTACTCTTCCTAGGCTTTAACCAAGCTTCTCATGGTGGCTGCAACCTCGGACGGTGTCCGCTAGAATCTCCTTCCATTAGAATCTATGTCCTCATTTCCATTACGGACATTTTCTCCGATGGAATCTTCTACTCGCTCGTAAGACTCCTGAGCATCATACCCATCATGGGTTCTCATGACTGAACCACCTCTTACTTTACCACACTGTTCTTTCTGGAGTACTACTCATGGAAATTATCTATAGTTCTACAAATGTGTTAGTAGCAAACTGTTAGATGCATAACATTAATATAAATAAAAACTACTTACCTTTTTCTTCTGGAAATTTCATAGAACAACAATTATGTTAAAACATATAATTTTCTCTATTTCTTTTCAGCCCTTTGACCACGGATAGTTTACTGAAATATGCTGAAAACTGACTAAAAGATAGTCGAAAACTGCATGAAAAATTACTGAGAAATTCCTTCGAAAAACTCAAATTTCCTTATGCCCTAATTGGACCTCATCCCAGCTATTCTGCCAACACTGCGGTGGTCAAAACAATTACACTTCTTATCTGCATCGACAAACAGATCGACTATTCATCGGTGATCTGTTCACTTACTCCCTTTCGACATTTAGGCAGTCAAACAACTAATTACCTGCTGTGCATCGGCAGTTTGTTGGTTTATTTCTCTCCGACGTTTCGAGTCCGGAGCGATCTAACCCCCGTGAATCTACAATGGTGATGAAATTGTCTGTTCATCAGTGGTCTGTTGTTTACTCCTTTCCCACGTTTCGGTGGGTAAAATGATTAAACTCCCGCTCTGTATCGATGATCAAAACATATGTCAATTGGGTGCACATTCAACGGCAGAAATTGTTCTTACTTCAATTCCTGTGGGAAATCGACTAGGGTTTCGATCAGCGATGTCAAATACTACTCATCGAGCATTTTGAGGGCTGAAACTTCTAAATTCACCCGCTGAATCAGCGAGTTACTCATCTGATTCCTTCTGCCACATCGGGCCCGCAGTGGTCTATTATCCCGCGTCTGATCGACGATTCGCTAGTCTATTTTCATTTGTAGTACTGGGTTCTTATTGGTCTAGCCATCCGAATCTATAACGATGCTGAGGTCTACCCATCCGTGGTTTCTTTAGCTAAATTTCTCTGCGGTATCGACAGTCGGACATGTTGTTCACCGGGTGCACAGTCCTTTGGGCAGCCGTAACGGTGGGTTTACAGTCTTCCTTTTCCTTCCAATCGGTGATCTGAACCTTAATACTCCTTCGATGACCTTATACAAAATTTTCAACATTTTCTTTGGTGGCTAGGTGTCCTACGCATCGGATGGTTAGTCATCAAGCCTTCCGCAATAGTGGCCCACAATCAAAATAAGTCTTCCGTAGCTCCTGACTTTGTCAGAGGTCAGAGCCTCTAGAGGCCATGACATCAGTGCTCGGATGCACTCCCCATTAGGTGGTTAGTCTTCTCAATCTCCACAATGGCAGATGTTCAACAAACTTGGAATAGCTCATCGACAGCCACATCCTCTAATCATCAGTGATGTGATCAACTAACCATCGCCGATGGCCGATGGTTCCATGACTTAGAAAAATTTTGAAAATTTTTCTCTTTCACAAATTCATGTAACTGTCGGTCAGCTCTATCTTCCCTTATACATTGCACATCAACTAAGAACCACCCTGGCATTGGCAAGTGGAATTTGTAACCATCGGAGGTTTAGTGGACTAGGCTTCCGCAACGACGACGCTTTGTTCCACTAATTCCTTCCACTGTAGTCATCAAATTTCACCGCATCGAAAACATGATCAGTTTTGCGTCAATGATGTGATCAAGTAATCATCCTCGATCACCGATGGTCTCATTACTTCATCAAATTTTCCAAAATTCCCTAGCATCGGCAGTTGCAGGCTCTATGCATCCGAAGCATAGTGGTCTAGCCATCCGCAACGGCGGGTGCTCGATCAACTAATCTCCGCTGATGATTTCAACACTTAAACAAAAATTTAAAAAATTTCTTCTTCTGTCAAAAGTCGGAACCACTAGCACTATTGCATTGGTGTTTTAGTCCCCATGGCAGCCGCAACGGTGGCAACCCATTCAACTAACTCTTGTTGATGTTCATTGGTAGTTTCCCCGTCTAACCATCGACGATGAGAACAACTATCTTCCACCGATCATCGATGGTCAGACTTAGAAAAAAATTTCAAATTTTTTTCGGTCACCATCCATTGAGTGGACTTCCCATTAAGTTCCTGCTGCATCGGAAGATCTTGTCACTAAGTATTTCAATGGACCAATAGTTCCAGCACTTAGAAAAATTTTCGAGTTTTCCTGCCACAATTTCTGATTGTTGCTGGGTAGAAGGAAACCTACATCTACTATTTGATCTGTCATGGCCCATTCAGGCCCATGCTGCAACCAGAGCTCTGATACCACACTGTAACGTCCCTAACCCTTCAACCAACGAAGAGGACACTACGATATGTCAAATCATCCAGGAATCTAGCCCCATGAACATGAACATAAATACATATAGTGTTGAAGCATGATAATTTAAATCGTAAAACATATTACGAAGCATAATCATTCATTATAAACAATGGAAGAAAAACATATCAATCAACACTTCATGCATATATAGATCAGCATTTAACATGTATATCATCATTCATCAAACGTAAATATGATTGTAGACACAAGTTAGGAAAGCATATTTATCTTATAAAGATCTTGTTCTGCAACCAGCTACCTCGCTGCAACATTCCACCCAACTATAGGCTCATGTGCTCCTTAATCTTTCAGCAACAATGCCACCCCCGAGCCAGGCATGATTCCCTAAGGAATAAGGAATTAACAGGATTACACGTAGCCAAGGATAACAACACCACTAGGGTACATAGTTAAACCAAGACAACACAGTTGGGTTTATCAGGCGAATAACAGATTATCCAAGCCAACAAAGTTGGGTTTATCAGGCCATCCAGGAGTTGGGAAAGGCTAATGATAAGTTGGTGCACTGACACCAGAACCAGACTAGCTTCTAGAACACCCACACACACCCAACACAAGGAAATCAGTCATTTCTCTGCAACGCAGTCCCTTAGACCCTGATCTCCCTTCTAGTGCTATTCAGGGGTTGTGGAGAAGAAGACCAGCTCAGCGGCTCTGTCTGTGTGGTTCTCAACCCACCAGGTTTATCAAGCACTTCAAGCCCTCATTCACCACTCCAATGTATTCTGAGGATAAAACCACTGCATGCAAGTAGTCGAATAGCTATTCATCTTTTACAGGGGAAAAACACAGTCGAACAGAATGCAAGTATTCATAGCATTCTTCAACCGATATCACCATAAAAAGGGAAAATACAGCCAAGCAAATCGTGGGCAAGCAGCAACCCTATACAACTAGGAATCCACAGCAAACAAAACACACTGTACTCACTAGGAAAGCTTACATAGACCGAGAATGGAAAATACTAGAATTCCAATCTCCGCGTGAGAGAAAAAACACAACCCACAGAACTATGGACGCAATTATAGCCACAATTTCAACGTTGAAAATAACAAGACAATACGTTGTCTGATAAACATGGAAAAAGACACAAAACTATGCATGAATCAGAGGAGAGAAAACAATCCACCAACCCTCGAATTCATGAGGTAGAGGAGAACTAACATCCCCGCAGGCCAACAATATATGCGAAAAGGGGAAGGTGAACCCCCAATAATCAGAATGTGGAACCTTTAACTCAGGCCACATGAAGAAACTGAACAGCCACGATCGGGGTAGTGGACAGGCCAATAGACACGTCATGGAGAGAGAGTGAGCAGGCATGGGCATGGTTTAATTCCTACCAGCCAATCGCTGTCCCAAATAACAATGGAAATACTTAAGGGTGGTGGTGACACATGGCTTTCCCCCATGACTCAATGCCCAACATTCCCCTTTCCTTATCCTTCAGAATCATGCCCCTTCTCATTTTAGTTTCCCTGAACATAGCTGGTTGGGTTATTTAATTAAAATGCGTGTTTACATGATGCCACAATTAAATATATGGCATATGTCTCGATATCCATCGGTGACCATTCCCAAAACATAAACAAAACATAACCAAATCGATGGTGGGGCCTTGGCCTTTAGCTCCGCACCAAGATTATTTACAATATACGTATCATTTATTTTTAATGTAAGCAGGATTAAAATTGGGGTATTACACTGCACCTAAACATCAACCGTAGCCGCAGCCCCCACAACAGCCACAACATCATCTGCAACCGCAACATCATCCACAGCCGCAACATCATCTGCAGTCATAGCATTATGCATAGCCACAACCACAACCACATCCCCACATGAAAGCATCAAGGAGTTATTTGGGCTCCTCCATAGTCCACACAATTCCCTTCCTATTTCCCTTTCCTGGTGTCATTAGTAAGCCAGTAATGGCTACCTTAAAATTACCCAATTTCAGATAGGGGATTCTCGTTTTAATGTCCCAGTTTTGACCCCATTTGCATTAAAAGGTACATGATGTATATTTTGTAATTAATCATGGTGTGGAGCTAAAGGCAAAAGCCCCACCATCAATTTGGTTGTGTATGTTTTGGTAATATGGATCGATGTCGATGGTGTTATGAAGAGAAATTCCTATGGCTTGGGGTACCACAACAGACAGCTTTGACTCCAGAAATCAATATTTCCCAATATGCAATAGAAATAAAATGTCTAACACTAAAGGATCAGACCTCGTACCTTATTCCGGACAGTTGAAGTAGATCCCCGTTGAGCTTTCCAATCTTCAGCTTTAATTGATATAATACTCCCTCAACAACAAGTAAACAATATAAGAATACTATATATCATGGTGTTAGATCTATTCTAGCATATATAATCAATAATGTAAAAGCATTTGACATATTCCAATGGATACAGTATTCAATCAAATACACATCACTGCACAGTAAAAGATAGTTCTTATTAATATAAATCAGAGATTACAAGATAGATACAACCTCTGACGGCACGTCTGCGAACCGGAGAAACTGAATCCCCCACTTGGGCCTCCACCACCTCAATCCTGCATCTCACGATAGCAAGCTCACTAGCAAAAGGAAAGCTTGGGAAGAACACAAAAGTGATCCAAAGGGACAAAGGGATGCAGACTCAAGCATAAATTTCAGCAACAATGGACTATAGTTTCGTTGCTTTCAATCTCTCTATATGACTTCAATGTACCAAGGGGTTCCTTATATAGCTTCACAAGGGATAATGAAGGGTCGAATATGAGAGATCTCAAGGCATATGGAAGGCTAGGAGTCGAATGAGTCAGATCCATGTCAAGGAAAACTCCAAAAGGATTTGGACTATGCACACATCCTGATGTACACGGTTATAGGAGTCAAACCCGCGTATGTACGCGGTTATCGGGTAAAAAGCCACATATATCATTTTTTATATAGTTTTAGGGATGATCAAGGAAACAACAAAGGATAAAATATGGTCCATGGGGTCTAAAGAGTCTGCAGCGGGACAGGGGAAGGCCATACAAAGTGTGATTCACCTGGAGTGGTGAAATCCGCTATAACAGATGCCCCCTAATGTGTGAGGTCAAAGGGGTCATACGATGGCCAAAATACATTATAATTCCATCCCAGAAGTGGACTGATGAAGGATCCCAAATGGAAGACCAGCCACCCAATCAGCATAGTACAATGATACAACTCTGCATATAACTGCGAGTACATATAGCAGTCCTAGATATATAAGAGTACAATGGCCATGAATAGGCATAATACATGATATCACATATGTGGTCATCGCCACATACAATATACATAGATCAGAATCTCCATGATGAATATTTACAAAGGACCATGATCTCCAAAATGGCTGAAGATATACAATAGATCAAGATCTCCATAGTGGCTGGAAATGTCTGACATACACTGGAATCAAGTCACAAGAGCTGAAATCTCATGACCACTGGCACGATCAAGGAGGTAGCATATAAGAGATGCCACCAGTCTGGAAGGTCTTCTACACAAACCAATGCGAGTACATGTCCTACTATGCAAATAGAGGTGTCAAGGTCGAACATAGTAGTCCATCGTCTGATTACCGGTCAATGATGTATACCGTTAACAGACGCGAGATTACCCACCGATAATGAAAATGGGAGTCAAGGTACTATAGTGCAAACTAACAAGTGTGAATAGATGTGTTGAGGTCGAACACTTGAGAGAATCCATCGATCAGGGGACATTGATGTATTCCCAAGAAACTGTTGATGGAAAGAGAACCTGCCACTGATGACTGCAAGTCTCAAGGCACTCAAAAGGACTCTAGATTCCAATCCCAGAATAAATGATCTGAAGTCGATGGGACGAAATTTGTTGGAAGGAGGGAATTAAGGCATCCCCCATCATCCAACACGAGGTACTCAGCAAAGCTGTCTAATGTGGAAGGACTCGATCATAAAGTGCACGAACCAGTAACTGTACCGGGAATGACCGACATGCAAAGTCAAGATAACTAAGGAATGGCCAACACAGGTTTCAACTTCCTTCGAACAAAATCATAACGACATATGGTGACTGAATGAAGGCAACATAGACTCGATATACAAACTGGGACATCTCTGTGACACAGGAGGCATCAACAGAGGCTCCATAAGGACTAGAAGCTTAACCAGTTGGTGGAGATAAACTTAGATAAACGAGTACAGCTCCTAATTCAAACTATAACCCAACCAATGGATGTGATATACAGTGCTCTGTTCGAAGGCGACACGACTTGACAGCTACCAAAGATAACACCTTTCCTTGTCCGGATTTTTGGTTTTTTGATTTTTTTTGGACTCTTTCAGTTATTTGAAAAGCTTGAAAAAAGAATAAACTAGCTTTATAGTTACAAACTAGGAGGAGACGAGTGTCATAAGGGAAAACAAACTAGTTCCAAGTAGTGGAACATACCTATGCTCAATGCAAGGATACATGTGTAGGATATCGACACTCGGGGAAAAATCCCCTCCCGGTAGAAAGGGAAATCAAGCTACGAAGGATATATAAAATGGATTTGCATGGCTAGACATGAGACAAGCTCGGGCTATATGGCTGAAACGCAATGTCAGGGGAGCCGGCATAAAGTTCAATAAGGTAGGAAAATCTCATGATAATGCATTCACAACTTGACATAAGGGGAGTCCGGAGGGAAACAGGCCAGCATAAGATCAAGAGGAGTATGAAGCTCTTGCGAAATGTCATGGCAGTACTATACAACGGACTTCCACACCCTAAAGGAGAAAACATCGGCATGGGCACCAATGAAAATAAGGCGCTAACTAGGGTACCCATGTAAGGTGAAGCTCTACCACTCACATCATGCCACTTCTAAAGCAGCAAGAAGGTTTCATGACATAATAGAGTGGGTTCGTACCTAAGGTCATGGACACATGGTCATAAGGTCATGCAAAATTTAAATGGTGGTGAACCTAACCTATATGCCAGTATAGACGTTATACCTGAGATCAGTACGAACGGGTCAATCCAATGGCTGAAATGGTACTGAAAATGGTCTTCTACATCACAAATTATGTCAGAAACGGTCCAAAATGGTTAGAAACTGTCAAAACTATAGGAAAGGGGATAAAAATTTTCAAATATTTGAAAATTTTTCTATAAATAGTAAAAAATATAAATCATTTGAAACTTTTACCCATTGGAGCTCTGATATTCAACTGTAAATTCCAGGAGATCCAGCCGGCGGAATTCACCACCATTTCTTCCAGGTAGTTACTCATGCTCTCCTCATGCATTTCAATATAATTTTTGTTGATTTTCATGGTAAAATGAGGTAGTTTAGGCCATCTCTACATGAGCGCTATGGCCCACGTGGATATAGAAGCTTTTCCTGCATATAGGGTTGGCTATACACGGAGAAGAGGCTAGAAACCGCGTACATACGCGGCTGTTTGCAAAACAGTCGCGTATGACACCGCACAAGGAAAATTTATAAGAATATAATGGGAAAAATGGGAATTTCTCTTACAGGATGGTGCTAGAATGGAGATAGAATGAGCATGGTGAAGTAGAGGAAGCTGTAAGGGTTGACGTGATGGCTCAACAAGCTCTTAGAAGATGCGGAATCTACAAGTTTTGGTGCCTTGGTGGCTTGAGGGCCAAACCAAGACTGCTAGAGATGCTGGTAAACTATTAGGATCTAGACTCAGAGTCCTTCAGGATAGATGGGATGTCTCTCACTATAGAGGTGGAAGACATATACTTTATCACAGGCCTATCTAGATGAGGGGAGGTGGCGAACCTTCGTTCTCGAGGTGGGCCAGGCGATGGGCTTACTATCGATGAGTACGTAGTTTTGTACTGCTACCCAGATACTAAGAAGGTGGGAAGTCAAGTCCCCACCAATGCTATACAGGTGCTAGGCCTAAAGGCCATACTACTGACGCTAAGCAAGATAGAAGGCTTAGTGTCACTCCATCAGGCCTCGTGGCCACTGATGTTCTATGCAGTGGAGTGTATGAGACCGACCATATACGACTGGAGTACTACACTACTGAGCAACATGAAACACCAGCTCAGTGAGTGTAAGGCAGGTAGGATACGGAACTTCAGGTTCAATAGCATATTGAGCACGTTTTTCTACAAGCGTGTTCCAGGATTGAGCCCTAGAGTGGACGTTCCTCTCCACGGGGTTTGAGATCCGGCCCAACAACGTTGGGTAGATGCTATGCACAAAATGGGGGGTGGTAGGGTGGCCAACCCATGTCCAGCTGAATTCTTTCCATGGTGGTGATGACGGATTGTTTCCATAGACGACTACCCCTATGGAGGGATATATTTCTAGGGGGATCTGGACATGCCATTGCCACCAGAATCGGCATACGAAGAGATAGGTACCGAATCTCAACTCTCAAAATTTTTTTGAGTTATTTAATTTTTTTGTATTTTCTTGATTATGTGGAATCAAAAAGACATGTTTTTGTGTGACAACACATAGTGACATATACCATTCATGTGTAGATGTGGGACCACGATGACCAGAGGGCTTCCCACATCATAGACGGAGGGGAAGAGGGGATGACATCACAGGTGCAGATGCAGAGCAAATGCTCCAAGGCATTCATACCAACTTTGTGAGACTGACTCATAGAGTTCCCATGGCGCAAGTCGAGGACTTTCCTAAGGCCATGCAGTGACAGGTGGTGGGCGTGCCATGCGCATGGGTGCATTTATTCCGGCGGCTAGCTAGAGCCGTAGTGACGTATCATGATCACAACCCTCCGCCTCCACAGGATTAGACACTGGGAGTGTATATGTTTTGTACGACTATGTATTATATGATGGAATCTTTGAAAGCTCCACTTTTCTATATGACACTATGTATTACCACATTTTTGATATATATAAAAGGTTTTATGGTGATCGGTTTATTTATTTACATGTGTAAAAATGTTTATGATTAATTTATTATGAATGAAACAAATGCCAATCTAACACGTAGTTAGCATATGATTCAGCAACTTGATTATCATTTCTTAGAATGTGTATATATGTAATACTGTCAAATTGTCGTTCTAACAATCTCACACATAAGAATCTTCTCAATAACGTCGGATCTATAACATGGTACAAACCATTGAGCTGTGACATTACTAACTCCGAATCAAGACGTACCTCAAGAGAGAGAATGCCATGTGAAATGGCATCCCGTAGAAGCTCAATAACGGCACTATATTCAGCAACATTGTTGGAAGATGGCCATAGACATACACCTCCTGAAGACAGTACCTGACCCATAGGAGTATAAATCACCCAAGCAGCAGAGGCTAAGTGCTGAGTGTGACGGCTTGCACCATCCGTGAATCCTATGTAGGTGGAAGATTCCATTGACATCTGCCAAAAGAAACGGAAACTAATCACAAACCCGATCACGATAAGAAAAATACCTAACTATGCAAAGCTGTACAATAATATACAACAAGTAGCGTTGGCTAAAGATCATGCATAGTAATTTTTGAGATAGAGCCTATTTCTAGGCTCCGCCAAAGCTGTGCCTTCGTAATCGACTAACTCATAGGCACCCTTCTCTAAGACATGCTTGACCACATAAGGACCATGCCACATAGGATTAAATTTCCCTTCCCCCAAGGGTTCTTTCGACTGATCCCACAAGAGGACCAAGTCTCCTTCACTAAACACTCTTGGACGGAAAAAATTTTCGTATTGGACCTTAACGCGATGTTTATTAACCTCTAGAGCCACCAAGGCATCTCGACGCTGCTCATCAAGTTGTTCGAGGTGGACCAAACGCTCCTCCAAAGGTGAAGTGTCTGGTAAGAGTTCCACAGCTAGCTTCAACGAAGGAATCTCGCATTCAACCGGCAATATAAACTCCACTCCATGTACAAGCTGATATGGAGAAAAACCAGTGGCAGTCTTAACCGCGGTTCGATATGCCCACAAAGCAAGGTATAACATAATATGCCAATTCATCTTGCTCTGTGTGATGGTTCGTTGGAGAATGGACTTAAGTGATTTATTCACTACTT
The DNA here is from genome assembly GCA_001517045.1 of Pseudotsuga menziesii. Lineage (NCBI taxonomy): Eukaryota > Viridiplantae > Streptophyta > Pinopsida > Pinales > Pinaceae > Pseudotsuga > Pseudotsuga menziesii. Next base: position 182,879 of record LPNX010274341.1, read on the forward strand.
CAAACTGTCCATTTGCTTGGGAGTAGTAAGAAGAGGAGTGCTCTTGCTTATAGCCTAACTTGGATGCCAACTCTTCCATCATACGGTTCTGAAAGTGCGAGCCATGGTCAGTGACAAGCTCTTTCGAAATCCCGAACCGATTAATGATTTGGTTGAATACGAAGTGAGCGGCTATCTCACCGTTGGATTTTACTGTAGGCATTGCCTCAGCCCATTTCATGAAATAATCCACAGGCACTATAATATGATGGTGCCCCCCAGCCGAAGCTGGGTTGCAATCCATAAAATCAAGCCCCCACTTGGTGAAGGGACCGGTGGTGATAATGGGATGTAACGGGGCAGTATTCGAGCGCATATTTTGTGTGAACACCTGGCAAGGGTGGCATCTCTTGACTGCATCTACACAATCTTTAAAGATCGATGGCTAGAAATAACCCGCTCTCAAAATATTTTGAGCTGTAGAAATCCTACATAAATGAGCACCACATGCCCCTCTGTGGCAATCATTCAGCACAACCTCAGCCTCCTCATGAGTTAAACAACGTCGTAAAATGTAATCTACCCCACGGTGGTACAAAGTATTGTCCACTATAAGGTAGTTCTTAGAGACGTGATGTAATTGTCATTGTTCATCTCACGAGAGGTGAGTAGGGGTCCTCTGTGTTTGCAGATATACTATGATATCTCCATACCATGGGTCAGACATGGAGATTAAGAATATGTGTTCATCAACAAACGTATCTTCACAAACAAACTCCTCGGCCTCGCTCGAGAAATCCGATATAAGCTCTGCAAAAATTAACGACTTCTTCAATTTTGCCGAAACAAACTTGAGATAGAACTCTTGTAGGATGGCAATCCATTTGTTATACTTTCCCCCAATCATCCTTCATGTGAGGATGAACTGAAATAGATTGACATGGGCCACAATCGAGGTCTGGCGAAGGAGAATATAATGTCTCAAACGCTGAACCGCATGTACGGTCGCTAAAGCAAGCTTCTCAACATGAGAATAACAAATCTTTGCGTCAATAAGGTTTCAGCTTAGATAATATATGACATGCTCCTAGAGCTCCTCATCCTCCTGAACCAATACCATACCAATCGTCTCTAAAGACGTGGCCACATATAATAGGAAATCACAGCTATAATCCGGAGGACTAATCACCGGGGCCGATGCTAGGGCTCGCTTAAGTGCATCGAAGGACTACTGGGCTCGCTCATCCCATTCAAAGGGAGTATCCTTCTTCAAGAGACGCATGAAGCCTCTAGTCAAATTGGCAAAGTTGACCACAAATATTCGTAAGAAGTTTTCCATACCTTGCAAACACTGAAGATGATGAATATTCTTCGGGGGAGACAACTGAAGTATTGCCTCAACCTTTAAGGGATCGACTCTTATGCCCTCCTTTGAAATGATGAATCCTAATAAATGAGCTGACTTCATGCAAAATATGCACTTATGAGGATTTAATCGAACCGAATAGTGATGACATCTTTCGAAGACCAATCTCAAGTGATAGGAATGACGCAATCTCATACAAGAATGAGCAGCAAGGTCACCCAAAAATACTTCAATAATAGACTCGAGATCGTGGAAAATCAAGGTCATTGCCCACTGAAATGTAGCTCCGGTGTTTTTAAGGCCGAAAGGCATCTTTCGATATGCAAATGTTCCCCAAGGACAAATAAATGCAGTCTTGTGTTGGTCCTCAAGTTTAATCTGGATCTGATTATACCCGGAAAAGCCGTCCATAAAGGAGAGCACCTCGCTACCCACACACTCATACAAAATATGATCTATAAATGGTGTGGGGAAGTTATCCTTAGGACAGGCATGATTTAGATCACGGAAATCAGTGCATATTCAGATCGCTCCCTACTTCTTATCCACCGGAACGGGGTTTGAAACCCACTCCGTCAAGGGAACGGGATAGATGAAAGCGGATTTCAATAGCTTCTCTATCTCTGCCTTAATGGCGGGTGCTTTCCTAGGATTCATGGCATATAAATGTTGTCGAATAGGCTTAGCGTTGGGGTAAGTCTTAATCTCATGTTCGGCAATCTAAGGGTCAATACCTGGCATCTCATCATAAGACCAAGAAAAAATATCATAGAATTCCTTGAATAGCTTAGTATATTCGAGAATATCAGCATGGAAACAATCCGCCCCAATATATACATTCTCAATGGTGCCAGGATTTCGAGAGATGTTGATAGAAATCATGGAAGATATGTTCGCCATGTTCCCATCAGCCATCTGACCAGGAGAGCTTAATGGAATCATGGGACTACCAACTCTTTGACTAAGAATCTCCCTATAATCCTCATGCTCCAAATGGTCAAGCGGTGGAAGGAAATATGATCTATGATGAAGTTCCTCACATGGCGGCTCAACGTTCGACATAGCCTCGAAGTGGCACGTTGGTCTCGACAGGCTCACTCGAAATACTCAGTGTAGGAAGAATTCAAGGATCTCCCATATGAGTCATGTGAAAAGACACTGAGGTTGTAGAAGTCGAAGCCTTATCAGAACAAGATCCTATCATGAGGACCGGTGCATGACAACTAAAGCTTCCCATGAGGGATGGATACATGCCTACACCCACACTCCCAGTTTCCGGCTGAGAGTGTTCAACAGCCGAGACCGAAGTTCCCGAAGATGCAGTAACAGGGGAATTCTTGAATGTCATTTGATCAATCGTTACAATCTTCTTGTTATGAGGAAAGCATACAACGTGAAACATGGAAGAAGCAATGGCTTGCATACTATACATCCAGTTCTGACCCAGCAAGAGATTATAGTCGAGGGGTGCATCAACCACCTCAACCTCTATCGCAACGGTCTTCCCTCCCAAATGGAATTTAAGGGATGAAATGATGACGTGTGGCCTAAAAGATCTCCCATCAAAAGCAGTTAACATAGTCACTAATTTCGACAACTCAAGAGAACCAAGACCCTTCTAACAGGACAAAGACATTACAGATGCAATAGGGCCCTCATCAATCATAGTGCGCTTGACGATCATATTAAGGCATTCTACGTGTACCAAAAGTGACACATAGTAGGGAAAGCGAGGCTGATGACCTATGGTTTCAAATTTGATCACCGAGGAAGAATCATCACTGTTCACACCAAGAGCAAAAAACAAAGCCTTCCTTTGCGAAGGACAACTCTGAAGCACTTCCAATGCAGACATCACATAAGGAGTATGGCCCAAATCCTCGACAACTGAATAATTCTGGGCAGCTCGAGAATTTGGATTATGCCCCGAGCACTTAAGTACCCCCTTAGGAATGCGAGGTGCAACCTCAAGTTTATCCACAGGTTTCTCAATGCGCAAAAGGGTTCTTGGTGGATCAGGTTCTTTGCCTTGGTTGGGTTGTGACGATCCATAATCTTTCACACGAGTCACAACATTGGCAGCATGGACCATGTTAATGCACCCATGAGCACTAGCTTCTGGTGGATCATTCTCACTAGATTGCTTCTGGGACTTCGAGTTCATATTATGGTTATGTGGAAAAGGGTTCGTTAGCACAGCTGGGCCTTGTGCTAAGAGTCTCGAAGCTTCATCAATTTGAGGGCACAAGTAAGTGAGGTGATCATCCTTACATAGCTTGCAAGGGAACTTAACCTTACGTTTTGCTTGCTTGTCCCCACCAGCATTCTAACCATTCTTGTCATTATTGGAAGCATTCTCATTCCTATTCCCACCCTTTCAATTATTATTCTTACCCTTTTTTCTATTCCATCTGGGTTGTTGGTTACCCTTCTGGTCCAACGATTGCACAGAAAATACACTTGCCATTTGGGTGGAATGAGATGAAGCCGTAGCTTGTCCCGAAGCAGACTGGTTGAGCGACAATTGACTAACTTGTTTTGCAACCGAATCTACAGGTTTCGTACTTGCACAACCCACAATGCCATCGGCATGTGGTCCAGGTTTGACCTTGGGATCGAAACTAGAACGAGGGGCATTGGGAATAATCTCATACAACAAACCAGACTGAGCATAAATCAAGTCCAGTTCTTGTGCCCTAAAGATTGCTTGTTCCTCATTCTGCACTCCGGATGTAGAAACATCCTTCACGATATATGGCAATAAAGAATTGAGGAACCACTCGAGAAGGAAATCCGGTAGTATAAAAGATTTAATTAATCTCTTCCGTCTACGCCACTTCTGAATATGATCAGAAATATGGGTGGCTTTATCTTGCTGAAATGTCGACAAGAGTTCAGTACCAATGCCATAGCGCACTGGTAGCTGGAAGTGATTAAGAAAAGTCATCGCAAGATCATCGAACAAGGCAAAAGCTCCCTTTGGTAGCTCTATATACCATTTCGCAGCAGGCCCTGTGAAGGTGCGTTGAAATAGTCGCAAGCGGACTGAGTCCTGATGTAACGAATTCAAAGAGCACCAAAGGTGAAACGTGGTAATGTGTTCGCTCTGATCCTCTCCTGGTTTGCCTTCGAACTTAGGTATGTCCGAAGGAAGCTTGATAGGGATAGTCGGCCAAGCCAGGTCATGAGGCATGGGATCGTTTGTAAGTATTGATAAGTTAGGAAGGTTAAGCGTCATGAGGAAAGGGAGCCTAGGATGATGAGGTCGATGGACCACTCCCTGGTTCACATAGGTTTGAGCACCACCATGGCCTTGGCCATAGTGTCCTCCTCCTGTCTGACCTGTATAAGGTCATGTGGAAGTACCATAATAAGGTGGACCTTGACTAGTAGGAGCTACGAAGCCATAATTAGGAGAGTAAGCAGGTTGTTGATACCCTCCTCCGTAAGGTGAAGAAACCTGTCCATACTGCGGACCATAATAAGGTCCATAGGTCATCGCATGCGATGTCCCATGGGACACTCCGTAGGTAGGAAGAGAAGCACCGAAAGGGGGAACATACATACCAGAAGTAGGTATATATGTCCCGGACGTAACAAGCTGACCACTATAAGCTTGAATATAGCCTCCCAAAGCAGCGGGTGGAATATGAAATTGAGACACAATCGGCCTAGTAACTGCACTATGGACCTGATTCATAGCCATATATCGGCTCGAAGGACCACATGGATAAGGTGGAGGATGTACATTTGAAGAAATCAGAACCAAGGATGAAGGAATCTGAGTAATAAGATATGTACTACCGCCTATCATCACCCGTCTCGGACCTGGTATCCTAATCGGATCACTAACCCTAGACCTAGGAGGGGGGTGAGATGTAGCTTCCACCACTGGGATGGAAGGTGCAATGTGACTAGTAATCCCAAACCTCTCTGCAAGATAAGGAATGGGATTGCCCCCAGGCATAGTGCTAGGCTCAAAGTCGGATTCGACATGAAATGTAAAATCGTGCATAGGAAGACCAGTCGTAGCATAACTACCGTAGCTAGTGTTGGCAGGTTCAAAGTGAGTCTCGGCATCTTCTGGCATTCCATACCGGTAATGTGTCAATGGGGAATCAGCCCTAGATTGAGTAGGTCTATCATGAAAAGATCCTATCTTGGAAATCACTGGACCGAACTCAGCTAGGTCAGGTGAAGGATCGTATGTAGGAGTAAATTCCCCATCGTCAACACGAAGGACAGGAGGTAGCTCAGGAATAGTCTCTGAATGATCCTCCATGGTGTGTGAATCAGTGTGTGACATAGTCCACCTAAACTATCTTGGTCTCTCTCCCAAAGGAGGAGGATAAGTGGAAGGAGGAAGTCCTGCTAACCGATGAGAACAGCGCGGAATCACACTCGAATCCACAATGACTCAAAACAAAAATAGCAAAGACTCTCTATTTACGTAAACCCTAGGCCAACTAGTGTGCACAGAGAAATCACTAATAAAATCTAAATCCAAATGCAAGCAAAAAAGGGCTAGATAAGTGAGCTCTCGAATGAATCAGGTATGTCTCACCTAGGAGAGGCCTGAGACTCCCATACACAACAAGCGGAGGTACGTAACCAATTATTGTGGCCCTCAGCTTCAACGCGTAAAGCGACTGTGCTGTCCGATGCCAACTAGGCCGGGACACCTACAGAATAACCTCTACAAGTACCCCCTCGATATCCTAGGTAAGGTCACTAAGGTCACCTCAATATAATCAAAGCTCAGGTGGACAGTCGCAGGCGGGATTGACCGTATGGGCAGGATAGCAAATCCCGAAACTCTCAAAAGAGCCCCCAGATACGAATACAATCCTGGAAATATCTCCGGTGCTACTCAGTTATGACTAGGGGTCATCCCAATCAATAACCGCTCACACTGCCTCGTGCTTAACTCCCATTTGAGAGAAGGATCCTGAGAACGATGGTTATACCAAGGATTTTAGACAGACACCTAGATGTTGTTGTTTAGTGATCTTGGAGAATTGACTTACAATGAACTATTCCAAGATCCTAAAACCTAAGCTTGTTGGTGCACCCTAGAAAAGAAAAGAGTGTAATTCATTTTAATTAGCGTTTATTTTAGTTGGCTTTATTACTCAAAAATAGGATATGGTCGTGAAACTAGTGGTGTTATGATGCAACATGAAGTAAAATGCACACCGTAACAATCAATGCAAATGCATTGTGTCCATGTAAACATGGTATGCTACTAATGAAATGCACAATTCTTCTTCAAATGATCAATGCAAATTTTTCCTATATGAAGTCCTAACTAGTACTCCAAAGCAAATCTAGTTCTAGTGCAAGTACAATGCAAAGTGCAAAATGCAATGCATTATGATAAGCAAATGTTTTTGGATTTTTTGAAAATATAAGAGATGCAAAAAGAAAAAGAATGATTCTACCACCCCCAGACTCTGCAAGCACACATAGACAACATCCAAGCAAAGCACTAAGGTAAAAGAACTCTAATGCACTAATCGCAAACAAAAAATCGAAAATGCCATGACAAAAACTTTCCTAAAAAAAAATTAGGCTAAAAATAATGTTTCCAGTCCGAAACAGAGGTCAAAACAGACTCAGGAAGTGCCAAAGGAGACTCATCAACTAACAGCATTCACCCAACAACCAATTAACTTCCACAAAAAGGGAAAAATCTAGGGTATATGCGACTGTTCGCAGTAAACCCGCGTGTATATGTGGAAATCACAAAGGAAACCACGTGTATACACGACTGTAAATCAAAAACCCCCGTACAGGAAGAAAATGTGCATAAAACAAGGCAAACAAACAGGCTGAGACAGAATTCACTCCAATCAGACTCTACTAGGCATACATGCCCCTAGACCTAACACAGAAACAAGAGAGAAAGAGAAATTCAAATCCATTGAATGCCGAGAATATCACCCCCAAAGGACAACTACTAGGAACTCCCCAGCGGAGTCGCCAATTCTGTTACGGAGAGAAATTCCTATGGCTTGGGGTACCACAATAGATAGCTTTGACTCTAGAAATTAATCTTTCCCAATATGCAATAGAAATAAAATGTCTAACACTAAAGGATCAGACCTCGTACCTTATTCCGGATGGTTGAAGTAGATCCTCATTGAGCTTTCCAATCTTCAGCTTGAATTGATATAATAATCCCTCAACAACAAGTAAACAATACAAGCATACTATATATCATGGTGTTAGATCTATTCTAGCATATATAATCAATAATGTAAAATCATTTGACATATTCCAATGGATACACTATTCAATCAAATACGCATCATTGGACAGGAAAAGATAGTTTTTATTAATATAAATCAGAGATTACAAGATACATACAACCTCTGACGGCACGTCTGCGAACCAGAGAAACTGAATCCCCCACTTGGGCCTCCACCACCTCAATCCTCCATCTCACGATAGCAAGCTCACTAGAAAAATTCAAGCTTGGGAAGAACACAAAAGTGCTCCAAAGGGACAAAGGGATGCAGACTCAAGCATAAATTTCAGCAACAATGGACTATAGTTTCGTTGCTTTCAATCTCTCTATATGCCTTCAATGTACCAAGGGGTTCCTTATATAGCTTCATAAGGGATAATGAAGGGTTGAATCCAAGCGATCTCAAGGAATATGGAAGGCCAGGAGTCGAATGAGTCGGATCCATGTCAAGGAAAACTCCAAAAGGATTTGGACTATGCACACATCCCGATGTACACGGTTATAGGAGTCGAACCCGCGTATGTACGCGGTTATTAGGTAAAAAGCCACGTATATCATTTTTTATATAGTTTTAGGGATGATTAAGGAAACATCAAAGGATAAAATATGGTCCATGGGGTCTAAAGAGTCTGTAGCGGGACAGGGGAAGGCCATACAAAGTGTGATTCACCTGGAGTGGTGAAATCCGCTATAACAGATGGTATATTGTGCTATCTAGCACATTATAGTTTTGGCATCATGTAAATATGCACCTCAATTGAAATAAACCTATAGCCAGCTATGACGATGCAACGTTGAATGAAAAGAGCATGATTCCTAAGGTTAAGGGGGGTTTGTCTAAACCATTGGAGCCATTGGGAGTTTTCCATGTGTCGACCACCCACTAAACTTATGTTGTTTGATTAGTTGGGAGCAGTTATGGCTAGGGAGTGGTGGGTGGCAGGACTTCCAGTCTTTGCCTCACGTACACTCCATGAGTGAGCTAGCTCTTCCTCACACGGAGGGAAGGGGAACGATCACCACTCTCCACTCTTCCACCCACGTTCTTGGGGGTTTTTTCTTAGTCTCACGCAGGGATATGGGGTTTCTCACACACAAACCATTTTAGAGATTCTCCATCATTTCTTCCCATCCTCATGTAGAGAGTCATCCTCTCCCATTCTCACGCACAGGAATTCGTCGTTGTTTTTCCTCACACAGGGAGCTAGAGGAATTGTTGCTGTCACTCAGGATTTTCAGGTATAGGAACCATTCATGCTCAGGGTTGTGTGCCTATGTGTTCCATACTGGTTTCAGTGGTAGGTGTATGTATCCTTTTCAATTGTGGTTGTGTATGTTTCCGATAGTGGTCTGCGTCTATGTCTTCCCCTGTCCATGCTGGGAGTTTGGCTTCTTTTCCATTTGCGGACTATGTAATGTTGCCATCATTTCATTGTGAGTTTGGGGCTGTTGTCTTCCCCTGGTTTTGGATTGTTGCTGAGTTGTTTTGGCCACGCTAGGGCCAAGAACAACTATGAATCGTCTTGTGGACTTAAGCCATGTTCACCTTTTCATTTGGGGTTGTCACCCTGTTGTCTTCATCTTCTTCATAGAGCTGTGAACTGTTTGTTTTACTCCAATATGTAGTGGTTAGTATTCAGACTGCTGAGAGTAAGATTAGAGGCTGGGTATGCTTGAGAAAAATAGTGTTTGGAGCCACTCAGATAGAGTTAAACTGTTGGCTTTCTGCTCCACAACCCTTGAAGAGTATTGAAAAGGGAATTCAGGGCCTGAGGGACTGTGAAGCAGAGAAAGGACTGATTCCTAGTGTTGGGTGTGTGGATGCCTTAGAGGTCAAGGTTAGCTCTAGTGTACACATCCTTAGCTCTCCATTGAGGCACCAGCTTAGTGTTTAGCCTTTCCTAGCTCCTTGACAGCCTGGTAAACCTTAATGTGTGGGCTTGGTTGATTTGTGTACCTTGGTTATGTGTAAGCCTACTTTGACCCTTATTCCTCGAGGAATCATGCCCAGCTCAGGGGTGGCAGTGTTGCTGAGAGATTGATGAGCACGTTGGCCTATGCTTGGGTGGAACGTTGCAGCGATGTAGATGGTTGTGGGATGAATTCTTTTAAGATGAGTATTCTTGACTATTTTGTCTCTGCAATTATATTTACTAATTAATGAATATGATGGACATATGGTATGCTTGAATGAAAGTATGTCTGCTTCCACTATTTATATGAAGGATTATGCATCTTAGTATGCTTTATGTTTAAAGCTTTATATTTGAGCATTATATGCCTATTCAACTTCATGGGACTATTTCCCGAGTGTTTGATGGTTTGGTAACATCCTCTTCGCCGGTTGGAGGGTCGGGGATGTTACAGAGTGGTATCAAAGCTATGGTTGAAGCATGGGCCTGAATGGGCCATGAAAGATCAACTAACTGAGGAAGGTTTCCTTCTGCCCAACATAAATTAGAAGAAAACCTGTGCATGACAAGAGAAGTTTGGAAAATTCCTCTAAGTATTGGGATCATCGGATGATCGAAGGACTTAGTATGAAGTCCCGCTGATGCATCGGATCACCTAAGCGGAAGGCCACCCGACGAGAACCATGAAATAAAATTTCAGAATTTTTCCAAGTATTCAAGCTGTCAGCCATCAGAAAAACTAGTGGGACACACCTCCGATGTAGCGGAACTTTTAGTCAGAAGGCGCTCCGATACAGGCCACCGACGGACGACAAAAGTGTGAAAATCGTTGGAAGCCATCAGCTGATGATCACCGCAATGTCTACACATTTAGGCAGAAGGGTTTCTGATGGCACCGAAAGAAGGAAGACATTGAAGGTGCCGATACATCAGTGAGAGTTAGTGGATGGAGCAGTCGATGCACTGACGGACGAAGAAAGGAGGTTCTTAAAAAAAAAATCTAAGTGCAGAGAACATCAGAAGACTTTAACTGTTAGAGGAAGTGTGAGCCGATACGTCAGTAGAAAATAGTTGAAGATGAAGCTACAGTGTCAGTGAGGGTTAGGTGCTTGGATTGAAGACAAATAGTTGATGGAGCAGCCACAACGGCGGCAGGAAATAGACAATGATGTAGCCACAACGACGACCAAAAATAGGCAACGAAGTAGCCGCAATGGCGGCGGAAGATACTTAATAAGGGCACCAACAAGGAGGAGAAAAGAGAATAGAAATTCTCTTCAGTGTTAAAAATATCAACGAAATTTAAGTTAAGGGCACAGCCGACACAACGGCAAAAGAAGAAGAAGTTGGCTGAAGTGTTAAACGTGTCAGAGAAACTTAGCTATTTGAGCAGCCAATGCAAGGAAGGAAATTTTTTGAAATTTCTAAGTGATGGAACCATCGACGAAATTTAGAGGTTTGTGTTGGGACGCGTACCCTAAGGATTATTAGTTTTGGTAACTCCGCAGTTGATGAGGAATTTTGTAAGCGGAGCTACGGATCAAAATAGTCTTAGGGGTGTCGGGGTAAGTCAGAGCCCTTTTTTGTAATAAACCCATGGTTTAAATCCAGGGTTTAGGGTTTTGGGTGCCCATGGTTTGAAGCCATGGTTTTGTAATAGTGCAATGTATAAATAGGCATTTTTGTAAATAAGAAAAGTTAGGCTTTTTGATGTAAAGAAAGAAAGGAAAAGCTAAGGCAGATTGTGTAAGGAAAGGTTAAGTCCCAGCTGTGTGCGTGGACGACCTCTGCAGCTGTGTGCGCAGAGGGTTTTTGTAAGAAGGTTAAGGAAATATCTGCAGCTATGTGCGCAGCTTTAAGGACTGAAGGGATCTGCAGCTGAGTGTGCAGATAAAACTGTGGTTTTGTAGCAAGTTGAATAAAACACAGTTTTGTGGACGTAGCCCCTACACTAGGGGTGAACCACATTATATCTGGTGTTGTGGTTTCTTGTGTTGTTTCTCTTTCTGTTGTCTTTTATGCATTAATAACTGTATACATTTGATAGATTAGATCACTGCTAATAACAAGCTTCGCTGTGAATTCCCTATAATGGGTTAAGAAAGTCACGGTTGTTTATCTATCTGTGAAGTTGTATATGAGTGAATGACAAAGCTGTGTAATTATTGATTAATAAGTTTATTAAAGGCTAAGGTACAGTAATATCCCTCTCTGCTTGCAGAAACTTGATTCTACGACACCCCATAGTTGTTTCGGGTGAGACTGTAACCTGCGCGTAGGTTGTTTCCGAAAGGGCCAACACTATGGGTCTTTTGTTGGTGTGACATAAAAGGATTAAACCCGGGTCTGCCTTATTGGCCAACAAATTGGTTCCATTTTCGGTTGAACTCAGTATCTGCTCAAGAGGGGTTTACATCATATCTCGAGGGCTATGTTTTGGAGGCCCTCTATGAAGGAAATCGATCATTGGTTTGCTGAGACTTATCTGAAATTCGCGCAACAAGAGAACACAAATCCGCGTTGGAGCGCACGTGACTTTTTACAAAGGTATGTTTTTTGTGATGCTTATGAAATTTTCTTTGGTAGTATCCACATAGAGTTTCACCAGTGGTTGTCTAGGTTAACAGAGCGACGAACGAACTTCCAAACTCGACGGGTTCCCATGTGGACCCCCATAAGGGTCAATCTCGTGCAACACGTGAACAACGAGGTATCCCGCGCTGTTGATTTCTGGACGACACGAACATTGGAAACCTTCGTGACAGAGTTTTCCATTGACACAAGTACCTCCTTCAGCGAAGCTGAACAAAAGTTTTTCAAAGGCCCCCGTGGTAAGTTTTTGAATTCATTAAGCTTGAGGTTTAAAATACTATTGGCTGAAAAGGGTATATTGTTGTTTGAATTAGACTGCTAGCTTAGTCGTACTAACATATGTTTGCAAGTGATAATACCTTCAACGAGCAAAGTGGTTTGCTGCGAAGTGGAACAAGGTACAAGAGAGATTTTGACTCCTATTCCTTAGGTCAGGCTACCGCGTCTTCCCCTGTACATCCTGAAGAGTCAGACTCTGAAGAAAACCCTTTGGTTGGAAACCCTTCGGTCACCCCGCAGCGACGCTCTGTTACCCCTGGAATTTCGTCGCAGTCTGATAGTCAACCAAGTCCAAGTATTCTGGCCACAGGTCAATCTGCCCTTGTAAACTCCCCCCCATTTCCATCCTGTCCCCCTCCCAACCCTCCCAGAACTGCCATGGTCCACCTAGCTGATGACATCAATCTGCCCATATTCAAAAGCATGGGATCAGAAGACCCCGAACAGTTCTGGTTTTTATGTGAAGTAGTATGGAACGCGAAGAATATTACCGACCTGGATGTGAGAAACGCGTAGCTCATTACTTCTTTCCGGGACCTGGATTTGACCTGGTTCATGAAATTATCCAGTACTTAGAACCCTAATTTAGATAAGATTAAGGCAGCCATCACCAAAGAATTTAAGAAGCCTAAATCAGAATCGCAGAGCATCACTGAACTAAAAGAGATTCAACAGCGGCGCGGCGAATCCATGTGGGACTTTGACTAGAGATTCAAAGTTCTCCTAGACCAAGTTAGCTTTACCATTAGCCCTGCGCAACACAAGGAATGGTTTATTGCAGCATTATTACCACCTATCAGAACACCGCTCATGCAACATAAGGTTTCTAACCAGAAAGAGGCTCTGGAGATTGCAATGAAGCTAGAAACTTCCCTCGTCGGAGATGATTCTGGTATTGCTCAAATCCAAGCGTAGCTAGCAGCGATGGCCCTGGAACTTCGCGATATGAAGAAAGCTAAAACCAGTCGAAAGGAGGTCTGGTGTACGCAATGTCGGACAGAAGGTCACGATAGGGACCAGTGCCCCGTGGTCAGAACTTACCTAAATACAGGTGCGCCAAACCAATTCAATCCCGGTGTTCTATATTGTGATATTTGTCGAACCACTGGCTAACATCACCCTGAAAACTGCCATCTTCTTCAGAGATATGTTCAAGTTCCCAAGAACCCCTACTGCAAGTTCTGTAAGTCGATAGCGCATAATGAAGAGGAGTGTCGTAGCTATGACCTCATGAGAGAGCGCATCTCTGACGCCTACCGAGTGCAAAATGAAGCCCGGCATAATGACGGCTATGGTTACCACGGCGGTGCCTCTGGAAGAGGTGCCTTTGGAGGTTGCGGCCGTGGTGGTATGACCGGAAGAGGTAGAGGCTAGGTTGTGTGTTACAATTGTAACTAAGTTGGCCATTTCGCTCATGACTGTCGGAACCCCAACACAACCTATCGGTATTACCGTGCAGTAGACCATGTGATTGAATAGTGCCCCCAGCTCAGAGCAAAGATTCAGGAAAACAACAGTGGCCCTACCCAGAATATTCAGTTGATTTTTGTTGAGCAGATACCTGCTGCAGCCATCAATGTGGTCACCCGGATTGGAGCTATGACGCACATTCAGAATACACCGAAACAACCTGTTGAGGTGTGCGCGCATAAGGCCTCTGAGCACGTCCTAGCACCAGTCAAGGCGGCCTAGTGCGATATTGTTGACCCTCGTACAGCAACAGTACCTACACGGCAACCTCAGCATGCCTCGCAGCCGCAAGATGCTTCGACAGATAAAGTAATTACACTCTCCTCCTTTTTACAGAGTTGTATGAAACTCTTGAGGAGTCAGAATGCTTTAAAAGAGCTGCAAAAAGTTCTTGCTATCACAGACCTTCAGAGAGGAGTTGATCAGGAGAAAACTGTTAGTTGTGTCTGAAGAAAGGGGAGGGAAATGAGATTGAATGTTCAGATAGGGGAATATGATATGACTGATGTCATTTTGGATCTTGGATCAGAAGTTAATGTCCTACCCAAGCAGACCTGGGGACAAATGGGAAAACCTTCCCTGGCTTGGTCACCTATACAACTGAGATTAGCTAACCAGCAAAGGATTGTGCCCCTAGGGAGACTTCTTAGTGTTCCCATAGATATTGATGGGGTAAACACTCTAGCGGATTTTGAAGTTATTGAGATCATTGATGACAACAACCCTTATCCAGACCTGTTGGGAATCGAGTGGGCCATGGAAAATGCTGCAATAATCAACCTTAAGTGGAGACAGATGACCTTCGAAGGAAATGGTATGCGATTTATCATACCCCTCGACCCATCCCAGGAGAAATATATATAGAACCAATCAGAGACGAAGGGGAGCAAGATACCCTAGACCACATCTACAACATTACATCCAAGGAAGAAGATTATGTCGAGCCTGATGCCGATGGTGTAATAGATTGGCAATGTGATAGCTCCTGCATGTCTGATTCTGACGATGGTCTAGAGAATTGGTAGAATTGACTGTCCAAGCTACATGTCCATAGGTGCGCGCAAATCACTAAGTCTCTTAGATGCCTTAGTGCGCATCCCAAAGAGTTGCCTCCATATGTTGGGTTGATAGACCGTGGAGAAATTATTGCACATTTATCAGAACAAGTACCTAAGTCACAAAGAATACAGACTCTGGAGATAGAATTAGGAGCTACAGCAGCATGGTGGCCCAATCATAAAAAGTCTACTCCTAGTTGGGGAGCCTGCCAGAAATTTCTGCGCTTCAGATTCATAAACCAATTCCAAGAGGTGCGAAGTAAGTTCGATGGCCAGAATAGCCCTCAAGAACATTTGAGGCAGTGTTATGCAGCATGGGAAAACATACCTCACGAGGAGTGGGTGCATAAGTTCGTGCACACCCTGGTCCCTATAGCAACAAACTGGTATATGGAAGCTGAGTTCCGACACAGAATTGAATACCAAGCCAAGGGGTAGAACCAAGAAGCTAGTCCATCAAACCTCATAGTCTTGTGGCCGACATTCCCTGGATGGGTCGAAGGGCAATATTGTGCTGAGGGTGCTTGTTGTCACGAAGCTCAAACCATGATTTTGTCAAAGACCAAAAACACAGCGAGGCTTAAAATCTGACCGTTGGGAAGTAGCCAAATTGGCGGTGGTAGTGCTTTAATTGCCTTAAATTCCT
The DNA here is from genome assembly GCA_001517045.1 of Pseudotsuga menziesii. NCBI lineage: Eukaryota > Viridiplantae > Streptophyta > Pinopsida > Pinales > Pinaceae > Pseudotsuga > Pseudotsuga menziesii. Next base: position 198,432 of record LPNX010274341.1, read on the forward strand.
GTACTAAGAAGATTATGGGAAATCGAGCACCACTTGGACAAGATTTTTGTCAGATTTGGTGCCTTCAATGCACCGTCCTGCCCGATTTGATTGATGGAGTGTACAAGAAGATGCCTAAGTTAGGGAAAATTGTATTCTGCAGTTCTTTCATATTTATGAGTGAACCCATGACAACAGAACAAGAGCTTGACGATTTAGTAAGAGAATTCGAGCAAGAGGGTCTGATAAGTTGTTCTAATCAGCTGCCTGCATCTGCTCCCTGTGAAGAAGCTCACCCAGCACCTCCATGGCCAATGCAGACACGGTCTTCCAGGAAACAGTCCAGAACTGAAGTTTGCTCCAAGTGAAACCAAGAGCGGCATAGGCAAACAGGGAAAATGCCAACAGATCATCCTATGGATCCCCCCAGTTCAGCACAGGTCTCAGCCGGGGATAGGGAGAACATTGCACCACCATGGCCACCGTATATACAACCTGTTCGACCAGGCTCCAAGCTACCCCGACGAACAAAGCAATTCACGTTAACCACACCCTCGCTGCCACAAGGAGTTCAGCTGATCAGAAGCATGACAGGGAAGATCGATCAGCTTAAGTACAATGATCATGACACAAATGACCATGGCAAGTTTCCACAGTTTGTGCCAGCAGAATACTTGCACCGCGTCAAATACCGAGATGATAATGTGACACTACTGGAAGTAAAACCATGGGCTGCGGGCCTGGACAAAGCTGGCCTACTCAAGATGCTTGATATTCCACATTTCAGTCGTGGCATACATGTGACTGTAGTGGCCAAACAGTTGCTAGAGTTAGTGCATGACGACTATTTATGGATAGGGGACCAGCAAATTCCTATTGACGCTGCACTCATCCATAAGATCACAGGTTTACTAATGGAAGGACCTAATCCAGGAACTGAATTTCCATCAAAACATGAGGATACAAAGCTTGCGCAAACTATGAAAGAGCGGTTTGGCCTGACAAAGGGGAAACGGGGGTATCACGCTTTCGTGATTCAGGAACAGCACATTCGCTTTGCAGCTGAACTCTTAGCCTGCAAACTCATACGAAAATGCAGGCCAACTGAAGTACCTGCTCCGGTTATCCGGATTGCTATGAACTGCGCTAAGGGGTATACTTACAACTGGGCCGCATATCTCGCGAAGGAATTCCTGGAGGATGCCCGCAACGCACAGGAAAAAGGTATACCTTTTCATTATTCCTGGATACTAATACTTATTGCATTAGTTCTGTGGAAAGAACCCACCAAAGCTCAGTTTGTAGAATTAAACCCAGGCATGCTAGGGGCAGCAAGGTACGCCTCCCTATGGATATCCTCAGATAAGGTATCTCAGCAGATGACGAACACTGTGTTCGTCTTTTATGCCATGAGTATCCACTATGATATTGTGCGAACACCACAGCTCACCAATGAGTTGTTCTCTAAATATGAGGGCGCCGTGAACTTCAGTGCCAATATACATCATGTTTTCATTCAAGCCCGTGCAGATCCATGACATCAATGGTTTAAATTACCATATGTAGTTACCGAACCAGATATCAGGGGTATCGTTTAGCAATGGCCAGTTGACTGGTTGAAAAATATAGGAAAAAAACCCTCTATTCCAGTTCCCCTAGCCACCAATATTGGCACAGGTACCAATCAGGCGCAGCAGCAAAACCCATTAGAAGATAGCGAAGACCTAAGTGATTCGCAGCTGGATGGCGATGGCCAGGGCGGAGATGACGGACATGATGAACAGGATGAGGAGTCGATTAAGACCATATCATATCATAACCCATCAACCAAGCGCAAGTCACCAGAAGTAGCAGAGGTAAACAAGCCACAGTCCCGCAAAAATTCAAAAGCGTCGAAGGATAGAAATATTGAAGAAGAAGCCACTATCTCTTACTAAAAAATGGTCAGAGTTTGCGGAACTACATCTTGCTGGGCTCACAGGTATAGCAAACAGGGTTTCAGATCTAAAAGAGTTAGCAGCAAAGTCAGCAAATAGTACTGCGACAAGTAGCACTACAACACCCACACAATAGGATATTAGGCAATGGCCACCCAGAGATCACCGAGGCCAAGTATCAAGCGTAGCTCTGATACTGCCCGATGCAGACTCCCGGTCCCAGATGAGTATGACCGTAGGGATCGATTATACAAAGATGTCCATGTCAAAATTGCACCTCTGCCAGCTCATTATTACAAAGGAGATCCATGCACGAGACCAATTGTCCCAAATCCAATTGGAAGACACCATCAAACAAAACAAAATCGTCGCAGCACGACTAGAAGAAGTAGCACAACAGAAGAAAGATGCTGAACATAAAACAACTACACTAATGTGAGCACTGGATGAGGCATGTCAGAGTATTTCTCACTCCGACATACAAGGAGAATAGGAACCAGAACAGAGAATCGCTAAGCTGAGAGACTATGCCCAGCAGTCTCGCAGCGAGATTGAAAGGTTGAAGACAAAACACCAGCACCAGATCGTAGAACTTCAACTGCGCATCCCTCCCGAGACTCCACTAGAGGTTTGAGAACAGCGCCATAGGGACATCACGGCTTCTGCAGCAAAGATATCAGATAATGTGGCCAGCATCGCAAAACTATTGGAACACAGCATCGAAGCATGGGCGAACCTACAGGACCATCCAGATGTAGGTAAGATCTAGGAAACCATCAAGTTGCGCCAGGCCGAATTAGATGCAGTCAGAATAGAAATCAAGACGCTGCCACCTATGCAGAAGATGGCTAAAGTGAAACGTAGCAAGGAACTTCAGGCAGGAAATTGAGTCCTGCAGGACGAAGGTAACGCTGCTGGAGAATTCGCTACAGCCACTAGTTGATGAAGCATTGGAATTGAGTAATACTGCAGAGAGCCAGCTCAAACTTTTGAAGACCTACGACACTTTTGCGCAGGAACAGGATAACACAGAATCATCTTCAGTGTTACAGGAATTGGTGGAAAAGGAGAAAGCAGCTGACGACATACTACACAACCTCACCAGTCGCTTCCAGCCCCTCGCACAGAATATTCGTCCACCAGAGCCATCGCAGAGTGTCCCAGGACGGGCCACTAGTGAGTCTTAGGGGCCTGTTGGGACGCGTACCCTAAGGATTATTAGTTTTGGTAACTCCGTGGTTGTTGAGGAATTTTGTAAGCGGAGTTACGGGTCAAAATAGTCTTAGGGGTGTTGGGGTAAGTCAGAACCCCTTTTTGTAATAAACCCATGGTTTAAATCCAGGGTTTAGGGTTTTGGGTGCCCATGGTTTGAAGCCATGGTTTTGTAATAGCGTGATGTATAAATAGGCATTTTTGTAAATAAGAAAAGTTAGGCTTTTTGATGTAAAGAAAGAAAGGCGAAGCTAAGGCTGATTATGTAAGGAAAGGTTAAGTCCCAGCTATGTGCGTGGACGACCTATGCAGCTGTATGCGTAGAGGGTTTTTGTAAGAAGGTTAAGGAAAGATTTGCAGCTGTGTGCGCAGAAGCCTGCTACTGTGTGCACAACTTTTAAGGACTGAAGGGATCTGCAGCTGAGTGCACAAATAAAACTGTGGTTTTGTAGCAAGTTGAATAAAACACAGTTTTGTGGACGTAGCCCCTACACTGGGAGTGAACCATGTTATATCTGGTGTTGTGGTTTCTTGTGTTGTTTCTCTTTCTGTTGTCTTTTATGCATTAATAACTGTATACATTTGATAAATTAGATCACTGCTAATAACAAGCTTCGCTGTGAATTCCCTGTAGTGGGTTAAGCAAGTCACGGTTGTTTATCTATCTGCAAAGTTGTATATGAGTGAATGACAAAGCTGTGTAATTATTGATTAATAAGTTTATTAAAGGCTAAGGTACAGTAATATCCCTCTCTGCTTGCAGAAACCTGATTCTGTGGCACCCCATAGATGTTTCGGGTGAGACTGCAACCTGAGCGCAGGTTGTTGCTGAAAGGGCCAACACTGTGGGTCTTTTGTTGGTGTGACATAAAAGTATTAAACCTGGGTCTGCCCTATTTCCCAACAGTTTGGGTCAGCGATGCGGAAAAAAAAGTTTGTTGTTTGAGCCGCTGACACATCGGAGGAAAATAGAGGATGGGATCACTGATACGGTAGATAATATTAAAGGATCAGGTCACTGATGAAAGACGTTGGAAATAATTAGCTGTTCGGACTGCTAAGACGGTGGAAGGAATTAGCTAATGGGTCCACCGATGTGTTGGGAGGATCTAGTGGTCTTGATCATCGATGAACATTGGAAGGGGTTAGTGGTTCATGTGCCCGCCATTGTGGAAGCCTTGAGGACTATCTGCCCAAGGAATAGTGTGCCCGACCGCTGATGCAGCGGAATAGTTGGTTTCCCCACAAATAAAGTTCAGAGTGATAGATGATTATGGACCCGATACGGTGGATGAAATTAGTGAAGTAGATTGTCAATAAAACTCAGAATAGTAGACCACTACAGGCCCGATACGGCGGAAGGAAATAGACAAACAACCCACCGAGACAGCGGTGAAAATTAGACTTTCCAGCTGCCAAAACGCTAGAAGGTTAGTAAAGAAAGGACCCAATGAACAGTCCTTGCAATCGCCGATGTAGGTCGGAAGACTAGTCCAATAAGGATCCAAAACGTCGAAAAATTAGTTGGGATGAGACCCGATTTTGACAAAGGAGAATTTTGGGTTTTTTCTCCAGTGAAAGTTCCAGCGAATCTCAGCTAGTGTTCAGTGAAGAATTTCTCATTGGATTTTTAGTAGTTTCAGGGATGAAAAAGAAGAGAATTCCAAGTGGCTGAGGTTGACATTTCAGACCCAAAATTCAGTGGTGTGTTTTGCCATCATTTTTGAAATGATGTGGTTTTCACACCTGAGGTCAGAATGAAGCATGTGGATAGGCATTGGAAAGCTTATCCGGCAAGGAACAAGGGAGAGTCATTAGAATTTGAATGCGGAATAGCAAGGTACTAGTGATTGCTTGAAAGAGAAATGTGGACAAATATGGACAACTATGATTTGCTTCCTGTCAATATGGACAAATCTAGGAATTGCATGCCTAGAGGTAGCAAGACCATGAAGTCAAACCAGCTGTTGTGTAGAAAAGGAGTTCGATGCAAGGATGAGGGACTTGAAAATGGAAATTTCCTTAAACCCTATCTTGCTAATTATGATTACAAGTTTTATACATGAAATGTATGAGGATATGCCTAGCATGCATAAGATACATGTTGGTAAGAATAGTGAGAATTATACATTTATAATGAGCTACTAATAATAATTATTGCATTGATGTTGGCATTAGTGGAAAAACCAACGACAAGATGGACATGGCTGAATATGTTGTTGATGCTGACAAATGTGACTAGCAACCCTATGGAGAAAGGGATAAGGCAACAAGTCCAAAAGCAAAAGTTGGTGAACAAATTCTACAATCTCCTGCAAAGGACCAACCAAACTAGTAATGTCAAGGGTGTCAGTAGGACCCATGAAGGTAAGAGTTTAATTATGACAATTGCATGGAGAGGTAAAAGCAATAGGTCTCATATCTTGTGGGTATTTGAATTTTATACTGCATTCATATAGAAATGTGTCATGCCTGTATTATGTTGTGATGAGCTTAGTAACTCAAAGGAAGTGAGTATTGATGGTCTTGATTATAGTAATGCATCCTATATGAAGTAGTCATGGTTAGGCCATGCATGGTATGTTTGAATGCATACTATTCCTAAATTAATGCAAGGTATCATTGAGTGGGTATGCATTAAAAGATTTTATAGATCTTGTAGTTATGCGTTGAATGGATGCATATGAAGGGTGTGAGTAACTGATTACATAAGTATGGGTGCAAATGTTGTGATGCATTACATGAATGCATAGAGATAGTGTATGTGTTATTATAAAGAACTAATGGATGAAATGACGAATTGATGAAAATTTTGAAACCATTTCAAGAGCTGTTATGAATGCAGGATAGTAAGTGCATGAAGAGGGTAGTCATGATCAATTGACTGCTGGAAATGCTCTATGGAAGGGCAAGGTGATACAATGATACGCTTGTGAAGTAAGAAGTATCTAAACCATTCATTTAAATTTCATAAATGATGTGACTATACCTTGCAATTTCAGTATGATAATGATTGTGTGAAGTAAATGAGTTTGGTAATATTGATGTTCTAACAGCTAGAAGTATTCGAATTCTATAATTCTGAAAGTGCTTCAGTGATTGTTGCAGCAATGGAAAAGGTTATATGCATCCGGACTTACCAAGTGTTTGGCTGATTGAATTTTAGGTTTCAGGTAGATTGTTTAGAAAATTGCAATGAGATAAGACCATGAAAAATTTCAGAATCTACCATGTGAAAGAGCCAAACCTTATGAGAAGAGTCTCATAGTTGTGAAAATAGTTTGTATGCATAATGAGTTGTTAAATTTGAATTTGTGAATTTCGGATTTGAGAAATTGCTGACAACTACTAATCACTATTGGATTGCACCAGATTGTGTCAGGAGGACGCATTATAAGTGGGTACTCATGTTATGCTAGTAAGCATAAAATTATAATGGGCATAGTGGTGCTGCTTACAAGAGACCCACAATTGAGGATCACCTCATTTCCAAGCAAATCGATTTATGTAGTAAACAGAGTTGCAAATTGTCATTGAATTTAATTACTAATGTTATTGCTTGGTTATGGAACAATCAAATTTGGATTGTATTATCAGATAATGATGGACTGTTTGGATATTTGATGAATGTTCCAGGGGTACACACTATAGGAAGATCATGTGTGATGGCCTGCAGGAGCCAAACTTCATGGGGAGGTTTTCCCTTATCTTGGAAATGGGTTTCGGGTCAAACTCCATTGGACATTTTGGAAATGTCTCATCTGCACTGCATGTTTGGTAAGCAACATGAGTGAGATGGTATAGGTTATGTCGGTAATACATGTGTGGATATGAAATGTAAAGAGGAATTGGGATGGAAAACCGAGGGACTGTCAACTCAGAGAAGGGAGTCCCCATTCCTCCTAAACAAAGGAATACTACCTCGGCAAATGGATAAGTGTTCTATGACCCTAGCTAAGAATATGCATGTCAAATTGTTAAATTCAATATGTAGAGCATGTTTTGAT
>LPNX010274341.1:207091-259890 GCA_001517045.1 Pseudotsuga menziesii
GCCTAATAGAATTTCAATGATGCATTTCATAGGTGAGAAAGGTGCAATCCAGTGGTGCACATTGATCATGGCAATAGACCAAAAGTTGCTGGACTTGACTAGAAGTCTCCTTCAAACGATTTCCAAGACCCAAGAGAATATTGGAGAAATGTTCAAGATACAGAAAAGGTAGAATGAGATGAACCACCATATTTTGTAAGACTCCATTGATTTGAAAAAGGAGGTAAAATTCCTTATGGGAGAAATCACTAAAGGCAAGGAAAGTGGATCTATGATGGGACATTTGTCCAAGCGATCCATTAAGAAACATTCCAGGCATGAAGACTCAAAGGAAATTGAGCAGGTAAAGATGAAGCAGCCAGCAAAATGTTGGAAATGTGGAGAACATCATTTACGTCGGGACTGCCCAATGAGGGAACCTAAAGAGGGCAGCAGCCACAAAGTTCCTCAACTTGGAGATGAGCTAGAAGCTAAGAACTCGTAGAAGAAGCTCATGGAAGCCAAGGAGCTTGGTCCTGAAATTTCAAAGTAAATAATTGAACATGGGATAGATATGCAAAATTTTGAAATTTTGATGTGCAAATTGTATACATATTCCTATGTATTGGAACACCGAGGACAGTGTTATTCCAAGGGGGGGGGGGGGATTGTAATATCCCAATTTTGACCCCGTTTGCATTAAAAGGTACATGATTTATATTTTGTAATTAATCATGGTGTGGAGCTAAAGGAAAAATCCCCACCATCGATTTGGTTGTGTATGTTTTGGCAATAAGGACTGTTACCGATGGTATATAGTGCTATCTAACACATTATAGTTTTGGCATCATGTAAATATGCACCTCAATTAAAATAAACCTATATCTAGCTATGATGATGCAATGTTGAATGAAAAGGGCATGATTCCTAAGGTTAAGGGGGGTTGTCTAAACCATGGGAGCCATTGGGAGTTTTCCATGTGTTGACCACCCACTAAAATTATGTTGTTTGATTAGTTGGGAGCAGTTATGGCTGGGGAGTGGTGGGTGGCAGGATTTCCAATATTTTCCCCGCGTACACTCCACCAGCAAGCTGGATCTTCCTCATGTAGAGGGTAGGGGAACGGTCACCACTCTCCACTCTTCCACCCACGTTTTTGGGGGTTTTTTCTCAGTCTCACGCAGGGTGATCAGGTTCCTCACACACGCACCATTTTGGATATTCTCCATCGTTTATGCCCATCCTCATGTAGAGAGTCATCCTCTCCCATTCTCACGCACATGAATTCGGTGTTTTTTTTCCTCATGCGGGGAGCTAGAGGAATCATTGTTGTCACTCAAGATTTTTGGGTGTAGGAACCGTTCACACTCGGCGCTATGTGCCTGTGTGTTCCATAATGGTTTTGGTGGTAGGTTTGTGTCTCCTTGTCAATTGTGGCTGTGTATGTTGCTGATAGTGGTCTACATTTATGTCTTCCCCTGTCCATGCTAGGATTTTGGATTCTTTTCCATTTGTAGACCGTGTAATGTTACCATCGTTTCATTGTGAGTTTGGGGCTGTTGTCTTCCCTTATTTTTGGGTTGTTGCTGAGTTGTTTTGGCCACGCTAGGGCGAAGAACAACTCTGAATCATCTTGTGGACTTAAGTTTTGTTCACCTTTTCATTTGGGGTTGTCACCCTGTTGTCTTCATCTTCTTCATAGAGCTGTGAACTGTTTGTTTTAGTGCAGTATGTAGTGATTAGTCTTTGGACTGTTGAGAGTAGGATTAGAGGTTGGGTATGTTTGAGAAAAATTGTGTTTGGAGCCACTCAGACAGAGTTAGACTACTGGCTTTCTGCTCAACAACCCTTGAAGAGTATTGGAAAGGGAAGTCAGGGCCTGAGGGACTGTGAAGCATAGAAAAGAATGATTCCTAGTGTTGCATGTGTGGATTCCTTAGAGGTCAGGGTTAACTCTTGTGTAGGCATCCTTAGTTGTCCATCAAGGCACCAGCTTAGCGTTTAGCCTTTCCTAGCTCCTTGACAACCTGATAAACCCTACTATGTGGTCTTGGCTGATTTGTGTACCTTGGCTATGTGTCAGCCTGCTTTGACCCTTATTCCTTGAGGAATCACGCCCATCTTAAGGGTGGCAGTGTTCCTGAGAGATTGATGAGCACACTAGCCTATGGTTGGGTGGAACATTGCAGCGACGTAGCTGGTTGCGGGACAAATTCTTTTAAGATGAGTATTCTTAACTATTTTGTCTCTGCAATTATATTTATTGATTAATGAATATGATGAACATGTGGTATGCTTGAATGAAAGTATGTCTGCTTCTGCTATGTATATGAAGGATTATGCATCTTAGTATGTTTTATGTTTAAATCTTTATATTTCATCATTGTATGCATGCTCAACTTCATGGGGCTATTGCCTAGGTGTTTGATGGTTTGGTAGCATCCTCTTCGCTGGTCGAAGGGCCAGGGACGTTACACCTATGTGATACCTTGATCCATCATCCTAACCTATGATACCCTAGGTAGTCTTAATCCCTATGCAACCCATTGCGGTCGAATCTCATCCTCCACCTGGCACCCAAAAACCAACCACCGCACCAACACCCACACCGCCCCACCCAAAAAGGGCCAGGGGAAAAAACAAAAAAGATACCACTGAACCTCGACAGATCCCACCCTCTACCATCTATGAAGAATAGGGCCATGCAACTCAAAACTGCCCTAATATTCCCATAATCCATGTGCATTTGGATGCCATGGATACTATAGAAAACATCCCCGTGGTTGAACTCCTAAGCGGGAAAATAGTGAGAAACAAGTCGTTGAGAAAAAACCATGCTTGCACCCTTTGCAAATTGTATGGACACTATTCTCACCACTGCCAGGACTCATCCAAGTTTTGAATGACCTTATCCAACCTTTGAAAACATGCCCTTAAATCTGAGATCACTTTGATCGAAGAATTATATCCCCCACCTCCTTCTTCAGACACTGTGTCCATTTACATGATGTTCAGTTCCACAGACCCTCTTATCTCCACCATTACTGATGACCCATCAAACCTGTCTCTTTGTTTCTTTCATAATTATGAGGAGATACTTGAAGCCTTAACCGCTATGGAATACCCATGGGACAACATGCACCATCGCTTGTTCTTCCTCCTTGAATAAATTGTGTCACAACCTGATCAGTTTTCTGTTGAAACAAAATATTTCATTCATGGGAAAGTCGACTGGTTCAAGAATCCCATCCCAGCACCAAATTCATTCAAAGAAGGGAACATGGAAAACATCTCACCAACCATCAAAATCAACATCTCAACCAATATTGAGATTGGTTAGGAAATCATGCTAGGGGCTTCTTGTTCCTTAGAAGAAGTTGCTTCCTACAAAGTGCTCTTCCAAGATTTCAGTGACATCTTTGCTTGGTCCTACATTGAAATGCCGAGGCTGGATCCATCCATTATGGAACACCACATCAACACATGGCCCGATGTGGTCTCGGTGCATGAAAAAAAATGACCAATCCATCCCTCTAAATTTGTCACTGTTAAAGTTGAAATAGAGAAGCTGTGCACAACCAGCTTCATTTACCCTATTGCTTACACCACCTGAGTTTCAAATTATGTTCCCGTGGATAAAAAATAGGTTACCATCCACATTTGCATAGACTTTCGTGATCTGAATTGGGTGTGTCCCAAAGACAACTTCGTAACACCCTTCATCTATCATATTATCAATGCATGCGCCAGACATGAGGTATTTTCCTTCATGGATGAATTTTCTGGATATAACCAAATTCAAATCTGGAAATAAGATTGTTACAAGACTGCATTCATAGCCCTGTGGGGCACATTCATGTATCAAGTAATTCCCTTTAGTATAAAGAATGTTGGAGCCACCTTCTAGCATGCCATGAAATTATTTTTCCATGACCTAATCCACATCATATTGGTCCACCTAGACGACCTTACCACTTGATCACCAAAACAAACACAACATATAGATGACTTGCAGCAAGTCTTTTTGCAATGCCGTAAGTACAAAATTCACTTGAATCTCCTAAAGTGTGTTTTTTGTGTTCGAGCAGGCGGTCTGCTCGAGTTCATCGTATCCCACAAAGGGATAATGGTGGACCCCCTCAAAGTTCAAGCTATCCTTAATCTCCCTACACCACAAAATCGGCATCAACTACAGAGCCTCCAAGGCAAGGCCAAATTCCTTTGTCGCTTTGTACCAGACTATGCAACAAAATCCCACAGATTCATATGCCTACTCTGAACAAAAATCCCCTTTGTTTGGGATCAACAAGCCCTGGATTTTGCACCATTACTCTTAGCACCAAACTTCACTCGAGACTTCATTATTTATGTGTCATCCTGAGAGAATGCCATTGCTGGAATCTTGGTGTAGGAAGATGATGCTCACTAGCAGCATGTGATTTATTACACCAGCCAGAAGCTGATAGGTCCCCCACTATGATATTCACCTGAGGAAAAACTGGCCCTCACTGTCATTTTCTCAGCTCAAAAGTTGTGCCACTACATCATTTCAAACCATACCTGTGTACTGGTTGATTCCAACCCAATGTAGTACCTCTTAAGTCATCTCCTTCTACAAGGTCATGCAACCAAGTGGGTAGTCGTCCTCCAAGAATCCGACTTTGAATTTGTTTCCCTGAAAAGAACAAAGGCACTTCCCCCATTGACCATGTCACCACCACCCAAGGATGAACTCCATGATGATTTTCTATTCGTCATATCCATGAAGGACCCATAGTATGGGGGCATCCTTCTATATTTATGCACACAGAATTTTGTAGCCCACTTAAACCATGAGAATAGGAGACACATCCGACATTAAGCCACTTTCCATCTTCTGATTGGAGATTTGGTATATCATCAAGGAATTGATACCATCCTACATCATTTACTCACCCATGATGAGGCTGAGACGGTCCTTAATGACTGTCATAGTGGAGCCTGCGGTGGCCACCTTTCAGGTCTGGAAACTGCCTAGAAGATTCTACATGTCGGCTACTTCTGGCCTCCATATTCATTGATTACATAGAGGTTGTAAAACACTGTTGCAACTATCATCTCTTTGCTCAAAATCAAAGAACCCCCCTACACCGTTACACCCCGTAGTCATAGTCGGTCCCTTCTGCAAATGGGAAATCGAATTCATGACAATCGACCCTGCCACGGCCAATGGTCATAAATACATCATTATGGCAGTTGATTAGTTCACTAACTGGGATGAGGCCATGCCCACATTTGATTTCAAAAGTGAAATGGAAGCACATTTCTTCTTTAACCACATCATTTCACAATTTGGTGTTCCCAAATAGTTGGCCTCATACCATGGTAAACACTTTGAAGATGATGTTTAGACTGAACTTTCAACCATGTTGAAATTCAAACACTAGTACTCATATTCCTACTACCCCTAGGGAAATGACTAAGTTGAAGCAATCAACAAAATCATCAAAAAAATGCTCCAAAGGATGGTAGGAAACCATAAAACCAACTGGCATCACATGTTGTTTTTCTCCCTATGGGATTATCGCACATCCACAAAAACTGCAACTGATTTCACCCCTTTCTTTTTATTGCATGGTGTTGAATCAGTACTCCCTATAGAGTGTCACATCCCATCACTCCGCCTCGTAGTGGAAATCCTTCTTGACACTTCACCTTTAGAAGAATGACTCCTCCAACTTGAGAAAACTATAGAATACCATTAGGCTTCCCTCCAAGCCATCGAAGCAGCAAAAACACAGTCAAAATCCCATTACGACTCCCATGTCCACCCTCACACCTTTAGCGAAGGCGATATGGTTCTGGTTTATGACCAACCCAATGATAAGTTGGGAAAAGGAAAGTTCAAGTCAATTTGGTATGGTTCATATGTCATCCATCATTGCCTCAAAAAATGGGCATACACCCTTATCGACTCTAATGGAAAACTCTTGGAGAACCCCCATAACAAGATCTACCTCAAGATATTTTACGCTTAAACATCACCAACAAGTTGCTTTGTTTTCCTTTTTTGTTTTGCAATGTTTTTACCACAAATCAGAGACCCCAATTAGGGGTAGCACCATTAGCTGCTAGTTAGAGCCATGCATATTCTATTTGAGACACCCCTCACACCTTCAGGCTCAAATTTCGCTCCTCTATCTCTTAATGAGACTATCGTCTCATGTTTAATAAGTAATTTTCAGGGCCACTCCCCAAGATTTACCTCGGTTTATGTACCACATTGTGATATAAGTGTCTATGGACCTGTACTTACATCACACCTGGCTACCACAACTCATGCAGGACTCTGGACCATCTCCCCAGAAGGCACATCATTTTAGTATTTCAGCATATAATTGTCAAATTCGTCCACCACACCTTACGCGGGTCTCGGGACCACCACTCGGAGGGTAGATTGTTTTGCATGAATTTGGCATATAACTACCTCTGGACTTGCACTCACATCATATGTAGTCTAGTCCATCCACCCCAACTCACACAAGACTCACCTGACCTCTGTCCAAGAGCCACCTTGGTTTGCATCCCTCTATTGCACTGATTCACGTGCCTTGGCCTCCATCTATCCCATGCATGTACAACTATGTTCGAGATCCACCTACTCCATCCATACTGCATGGGAAACATTTGGACCACTTTCCATTGTCCTGACATGGGGGCACCATTGGTGTCCCCTTGATCGGTTTACTATACCAAAGTTTCCGTTAAGATCTTTTCTGAATCCTAAAAGAATGAAAAGATTGTCGAGCGTAGCTGCTTCCTTTATCGCTCGTTAAAGTATAATAAAGGGCATCTAGATCATCTCATTTATCTCCTTTTTCAAACCATGTAGACTATCAAATGAAAAGGACCACCTTGTCACATTCAAGCCAATACCATTCTCCTCTGCATCCTTTTATGCTTTCTCAGGAAGAGGGGCCAAAATTTACGAAAAATCTCACCATGGGTTGCCATTAAGCTCTTTTCCAGCCTTCTCATCAAAGAAAATAATGCCGAGAAAACTTGGTTTCATTCATGCTCATAAAATTATTTGAGTGACCATCTAGTTAGTATAGGTTTAACCTTTTTCAGCATGACTAGACTACCAATGGTAAAGAATTCTCCCATCCCACAAAGGATGGGCGAGCTCTCCTATGTATACTTTTAACCTTTTTTGAGCACAGGAGACTATCACCGAAAAAGAGACCCCACTGGATTCTTATTCATTCTTTCATACTATCAAAAATTGAAATCACCATCGAGCATTCACTTTCTTGGGCTCGCTAAAACTCCATGAGATCGTACTACAATGGTGTCTTTAGACACCACCCCACATATAAAAATTTGGAAGCATTCCCACTTTGGGTCTCCTTTATTCAGAGTATTCTGTGATGTGTCTTCCTTGGATCCCTTCAATACCAAAAGTGTCTACCTCCCTGAAGTATTTCCCATCTGCATTTACATTCCCGGTATTACAGCTATGATCCCTTTCCCATGAGTTAGTTTCATTTGCTTCTTGGTCTACCCTACTATCATACTCTAAACAAAGGAAGTTTGAGTCCCCTATGATTCCCTGCCCCTATTCCACCTCCCCCCCATTCAATGTGTCAGTCCTTATATTGTCTCACATATTTCAGTTATCTCCCTTGTGCTTCTGGTCAAGGAAACATGATTTCCTTGGCTAGTTGCAGGTCTCCCTCAGTCGACGACAACACACATATTCTAGAGGATAGACCCAAAGGTCCCTGTATCCTATTTTCATTAACCTCATTGATGAGTTCCTTGGACCACTTGAGAGGAGTCCTTAGTGCCTCTTAGAATGGATGTGTCTCACATGCTCGACTATAGCTACATCATCTCACCGTTGAGATTCGTACAGGGTATTGGTCCGTGCAATATTCGGTCGAAGACCCCGGATGTCACTTGATTCTAGAACATTGATGATTCTATTGAGGGACCCAAATAGGTTTATATCCCTTATGATTTTTGGGTTGTGTTAGAGACAGTGTTCAGAATCCCCAGTAGTGCTTCTATATAGATTTATGATTGATGCAACATATTTGTACCATAAAGACTTTGAATCTACATCAGTGGGTCCCTACAACTATGTATCATTCCAAATCTAGTAGGCCATCAGTCATGAATATATATCATTCCAAAAGAACTCCAAGGGTCCAATGTATCAGTTCTTCAGATCAGTGTTGTATTCAACTTCTTATCGAGGCAACCACTATTGTGACAACATTTGTACACGATCAACTCTTGCATTACAGAGCTTAGATCACATTATTATTTTGACATTTTTATGAGCATTAGGATGCCCAACTCATCCATATACATGTCACACATTATTTATATCTCACCCATTTATGGGAACCATATTTATACAAAAACAAAAATCCACCATGCCCCATCCTAGGAAGCACCACCTCTCCCCATAAAATCCTATGATGTTCGTCGCTCGTACGATGAGCTTCTACCCTCACACATCAAAGGGAAATTTATTAACCCATAAAATCATTCAATGATCTCTACGTGACCTACACCACCCAAAGACATCTATTTCACTCCCCTCATTTGACCCCCACACCCTTGCAAAGGCTCAAAAACATGAAAAGGGCTTAAAAACCCCTAAAAAGAGACAAAATAGCTCTCATAGGAGCTAAAACCTCCAAAAAGGGGATAAAACCCCTCAAAGGAGATTAAACCCCCCAAAGGAGCTAAGAATTGGGTGAAAAGGGCTTAAATCCCAAAAAGGAGGCTAAAGCCTTAACCAAGGGCTTAAAACCCTAAATCTCAAGAAAAAACTATAAATAGAGGGGTGGGGTCACTTTCAAAACAATCCTTCTCTCCCTATCGTTATGTTTCCCATGTGAGTGCCTTAAGACCCTTTTCCTCTCAAGTCATTCACCTCCTCTCCTCTATAGCTCCACAAGCCAAGACTCAATCCCATAGAGAGGTGCTTCCAAAGCTAGGGCATGGTGGCCCATTTCTGCAAAAGGAGATGAAGGTATAACTATTTATTTTTGTCAATAGTTTAGTTTTATGGCTTATTTTTTGTAGGTTTATGTTCTCATGGTTTGCTACAGGATCTCCTCTGATTTCCTATGGCCATGTCTTAATTTTCCAACAAGTTTCCTGCAGGATTTCATGGCTCAAAGCTAATAGTTCTTTGCAGGTTTTTATTTCACCCACATGAACCCTACCCTTCTGTCCTATAGAAGGAAGGTAGTTGTTCCTGCTCGTAGTTAGGGAGAAATCCCTACTACATGTCCGTCAATAGATAAGGTCATGGTAGGCCCATGAGGGTTCATTAAAAAATGATTAATAGGCTTAACTAGATAATAGGGATCATGGGTTCATCGATTGTCGGTAAATTGAAGTACCTAAGAGGAATATATGGTTTCCCAAAGTCTAACTAGGATAGATGGGTTATTTCTTAACTATTTATGTTATTCTTGGGAAAAATACAAACTTTTACTCAATTATTAAAGGGTAGTGAAGGCGATTGTTGCAACTACTACTAAAGAATTTTGGGTGGAAGCAATGCCTTTATTATTAATTTCCTTTATATATAATTCACCAATCAATAACCTTATTATAATATAATAATACCGATGGATGTGGATTCAAGGATAGAGATCAATATATATGATTGCTTTTCCACAAGGCTCATAGGATACATGGATTATATTTTTCTTCATCAGGGATCCATACAGTTGGCCACCATGAGATCTCCTTCAATCCTATTTCACTATTTATTTAAACAATCACTTAGATTTCTTATCATTTTTATTCATAGAATTAAGGTAAATACCATGGGGGAAATATAGGCATGGTTTGGGTATGAGTAGCTGAATGATACTGTTTGTTGGCCATGTAGGACTAGTTGGGGGAATACAGACTTGGGTTGGGTATGACTAAATGGATAGATATTGATTTTTGACCATCCCAAACTAGTGCAGGAAACACATATGTAGCAAGGATTTCTCCCTTGCTACAGGGAAGGAACGATTACCTTCTGTCTATAGGATGGAAGGATAGGGTTCCTGGTGGTGGATGCAAGAAAAAATAAACAGAACAGAAAACGAAGTGAAATGAAAGAACCCCTCTGCACACAAGATTAGGGTTTAAACTCTAAGGCCCTACATACAACTGTTAGAACCAAAATACCTGCAAAAACATGTTAAGCAATAAACCTGCAAACAAATATTGTTAGAAAAACTACAAACTACTAAATCAAACATAGGAAACAACACAGGTATACCTTCTGGTTGGAATGGGACACCATGCCCTAGCTGGAAGAGCACCTCTCTTCGAAGGGGGAGATATGGCTCAATGGAAGGATGGAGGAGAGGGAGAGTGAATGGCTTGAGAGGAAAAATGGTCTCAAGGCACTCACTCCAGTAGCATAACAATAGGGAAGGGAGGAATGTTTTGAGAGTGACCCTCACCCCTCTATTTATAGCTTTTTAGGGTTTTAAGCCCCTGGTCAGGGCTTTAGCCCCTTTTTTGGGATTTTAGCCCCTTTCGCTCAAAATTTAGCTCCTTTTAGGGTTTTGGGCTCTTTTGAGGGGTTTTAGCCCCTTTTTTTAAGATTTAGCCCCTATGAGAGCTATTTAGGCTCTTTTAGGGGTTTTTAAGCCCTTTTTCATGTTTTTAAGCCTTCTTGAGGGTGTGGGGGTCAAATGAGGGTCGTGCATGGGTGTCCTTGGGTGGTGTAGGCCATGTAGAGCTGAGTGAGGGATTTTTTGGGTTAATAGATTGCCCCTTGATGTGTGAGGGAAGGAGCTCATTGTATGGCCAGCGGACATCATAGGATTTTCTATGGAGAGGTGGTGCTTCCTAGGATGGGGCATGGTGGCTTTTGGTTTTTGTATTAATATGGTTCCCATCAATGGGTGAGATACAAATAATGTGTTACATGTATATGGATGAGGTGGGCATTCCCATGCTCGTAACAATGTCGAAAGAATAATGTGATCTATGCTCTATAATACAAGAGCTGATCATATACAACTGATGATACATAGTGTTTGAATCAATGAGAGGATTAATAAAATACTGATCTGAAGAACTGCTACATTGGACCCATGGCATTCTCATGGAATGTTATATCTTCATGACTGATAGCCTGCTGGATTTGGAATGGTACATAGCTGTATGGATTCATTGATGGAGAGTCAGAGTCTTTGTGGTACAATTATGCTGCATCAATCATAAATCTATATAGAAGCATTGCTGGGGATTTTGAACACTATCTCCAATGCAACCCGAAAATCATAAGGGACATAACCTATTTAGGTCCCTCGAATAGACTCATCAATGTGCTAGAGTTAGGTGACATCTGAGGTCTTCGACCAAATACTGCACAAACCAATACCCTGTACGAATATCAATAGTGCGATGATGTAGTTGGAGTTAAGCACATGAGAAACAACCATCTCGAGAGGCACTAAGGATTCCTCTCAAGTGGTCCAAGGAACTCATCAATGACGTTAATGAAAAAAAGATACAGGGACCTCTGGAATATGTTTGTTGTCATCGACAGAGGGAGACCTGCCCCTGGTCAAGGCAATGGTGTTTCCTTAACCATAAGCATGAGGGAGATAACTCAAAAGGTGTGATACAATTTGAGGACTGACCCATTGAAAGGGGGGGGGAGGGAAAGAGTTAGACAGGGGCAGAGGGAATGTAGTAGACTCAAACTTTCTTTGTTCAGAGTATGACAGTAGGGTAGACCAAGAAGCAAATGAAACTATTTTATGGGAATGGGATCATAGCTGTAATACCGTGATTGTCACTACAGATGGGGAATACTTGGGGGAGGTAGACACTTTTGATATTGATGGGATCCAAGGAAGACACATTGTAGAGTACTCTGAACAAAGGTGACCCAAAGTGGGAATGTTGCCAAACTATTTTTTATTGGGTGTTGTCTAGAGACACCATTGTGGTACGATCTCATGGATTTTTGGCGAGCCCAAGAAAGTCATAATGCTCAATGGTGCTTTCAATTTTAGAGAGTATTGAAAGCATGAAGAAAACTCCAGTGGGGGATCTTTTTCGTTGGTAGTCTCATGTTCCCAAAAAAGGATAAAAGTATACACAAGAGAGCTCACCCATTCTTTTTAGGGGGTGGGAGACTTCTTTACCATTGGTATTCCAGTCAGTCTAGAAAAGGTTAAACCTATACTGACTGGAAGGTCATTCAGATACTTTTACAAGCATGAACGAAACCAAGTTTGCTCGACAATATTTTCTTGATGAGAAGGCTAGAAAAGAGATTAACGACAACTCATGGTGAGATTTTTCATAGAGTTCGGCCCTCTTCCTGAGAAAGAATAAAAGTATGTAGAGGGGAATAGTCTTGGCTTGAATGTGCCAAGGTGGTCCTTTTCATTTGATGGTCTACATAGTCCATAAAAGGAGATAAATGAAACGATGTAGATGCCCTTTCCTATACTTTAACAAGCTGAAAAGGAAACAGCTACGCTCGATAATCTTTTCATTCTTTTAGGAGTCAGAAAAGAGCTTAAAAGGAACTCTAGTATGGTCAACCGATTGCGGTGGCATAGGCAGTTCCCCATGTCGGGATGGTGGACAATGGTCCAAAGGTCATCCGCGCAGTATGGATGGACCAGGTGACTCTTAAACATACCAATGCATGCATGGGATAGATGGAAATAGAGGTACGCGAGCTAGTGTGGCAGAGGGATGCAAACTGAGGTGGCTCTTGGACAGAGGTCAGGAGAGTCGTGTGTGAATTGTGGTGGATGGACTTGATTACATGTGATGTGAGTGCAATTCTAGAGGTAGTTATATGCCAAATACATGCAAAAGAAATGATAGATCTTCTAGATGATGGTCCGGAGATCCGCATAAGGTGCGGGGGACGAAGTAGAAGGCTATATGTTAAAAATAAAAATGATGTTCCTTACGGGCGGTGGCCTGAGAACCCGCATGAGTAGCGGTAGCCAAGTGTGATGCAAGTACAAGTTAGCAGACACTTGCATCACCATGCTGTGGCTCATAAACTGAGGTAACTTCCACGAAGCGGTCCTGAATTTTTTTTGTTAAACATGAGATGATGGCCTCATAAGGAAATAGAGGGTAGAATTCTAAAACCAATGGTGTGAACGACGTCTCAAACGGACTCCGTATGGTCCTGTTGTGTCGAACGGGAGAAATTAGGTCAAATAGGGCCTTGTTGAGGCCTGGAAATTTGCAAGAAACAACAGCAAGGGATTCTCCCTAGTCAATGTTCCCAATTATCCCATGACTGTTTGGTGTAGGGAATCAATCTGGTTTGCGGTCCGGCCACTGTGGGTCAAATAACAAAAACAAAGGTTTTAGCGGTTGCGGCTCGGTCCACCGTATATTTTTGTATTTTTTGACTTAAGGTATGATATGCACATGCCTAATTAACAATGCAGGGTGATAAAGGATGCAAGGAGTAATCACAAAGTGATGCGTAGGTTCTTACCTCTCATCTTAGAACTCACAAGCATCTAAATCACATACACAATAATACAATAAATCTAACTATCTACCTATCCCCGGGGAGCCAAATTTAACTTATTAATGAGTAATGTATATTGTACATGCATTATCAAGAGAAATCATAGGTAGTTGATATTCCTTCCCACAACACATGAACGATTACAGATATTTAAACAATCAGATAGATAATTGCTTATGAAAGACATTCATTACTCATGGTGGTAATTTCATAAAATAAACTAGAAATCATTTAGACAAGAACATAAGCCCTAAGAGTTAGAACGATCTCATAGTTAATGGACACAAGGCTGAAAAAATGAAATAGTTCATCTTCCACCAATCCATAGCATAACATTTGAATGTCCCACCAAACTTTCTCCGACGGGCAAACAATAATTCTTTATTGCAAAAAAAAAGTAGTTCTTCTTACAATATCTCTTTACTTGTCTAACTAGGAAAAAGATCCTCTTTTCCTCTTGTTCCTCTATATTTATACAAAAAAAGAATAAGACTATTGGGCTGCCCACACATAACCCTGGGGATTCCCCAACTCTTCGCCTCCCAAAATTTCACTTTCATCAAATGTTTACAAAATTGTTACATATTACAAAAGGGAACAAAGATTCACGAGGAGGGCCTCACTTGAATATTTAGGAATTTCTTCCAATTTGAAGCTTCTAAGGCGATGCCTTCAAAATCAGAAGATTCCAAAAAATGAATATTTATCTCGAATTTCGTAGCCTGGTTTCTGATGGTTTCGATTCTAGCTGCACTCAAATGAAGCTAATCTTCTAATAACTGCACACTGACTGTGGAATAATATACCTCATTCCTTAAGGTCTGGTCATCGAGAGCTTTAATGTCCTACATTTTACTTTCCTCTTCTTGGTACCTTTTCTACAAAATTTCCACAAACAAGTTGTGGTCTGAAAAAGCATCTATTCTCTGTTCAGCTTCTACTTGGCATCGGTTATAAGTAATCAGGAGCCTTTTGAAGAATTTTGTACATGCCCCTTTTGTCTTTCTAACAGCCTTTTTGAATTCCTCGGCTGTGTTAATGGCAGACTCTAATAAGCCGTAGTCCTGCCTAAGGGCCTATCGATCTTTTGAGGGAAACTCTGCAGGAGCTTCTTCATTGTTCTCTAGTCTTTCCATCCTTGCTATCAGGACTTCCAGGATGTCCTGAGATCTATCAACAAAATATGAGGAGGTCTCCAAAATCTCCTCCAACCGACCATCAACTTGCAAGACCCTACATCTTTCCTCTTCTATGGCCATCTGCAACTAAAGCATCTTGGCTTTCTATGCCAGAACATGTTCTTTGAAGGGTTGGAGATTAACCTGTTGCTCTTTGGCTTCCTCCAAAGCTTTTGTCATAGAGGTAATCTACTCTTGAAGTTTTTCCTCTTGTTCTTGAGATAGCCTCTCATTTGCCTCCAAGGTGGTCTTTTGCAGCTCTAGATCCTCTATCTTTCCTAGAAGCTGTTCCTTCTCCACCCTTAACTCTTGATATTCTTGTTGTATTTTCTCCAGACACTCTTGGGAAGTCTCCATTGATCTTCTCTCTGCTTGGAGAACCTTCATTTCAGCCTTTGAAGACTTCATCTCCTTTTGCACGTCTTCAAATTTCCTCTTTAACTTATTACTTTCTTCTCTTTCCTTTATTAGTGTGTATTTTAGTTGAGAAGAAGAATTCTTATACTGCTCTAGATTTGTCATTATTCTATCCACATTTTCCTCCGAAGCATGGATCAATGTGGTCCCTACCCTGATAGTGAACCTGAGGTCTCTGTCTGTTCTATATACAATTGTCGTATCAGTTATCATCTTACCATATAGGCCCCCTATTTCAATATTCTTCTCAGTCCTTTTCACTATCCTCTTCTTTTCTTTATCATAAAAAATAATATTGAAATCAGGGACCTCTTCCCCTATCTTCTGTTCAAAGGGAACTAGTCTAAGGGTGGGGGCCATAGACTGTCCAAATGTGCTGACAATAGGTACTTCAGGGTCTTGAACATCGGGATTCTCCGCGTCCTGGGTTTGAATGTCTGCTATGTCAGAGGCTAACTGTTCTGTCACTGTCTAGGTCAGCTTCATCCTCTCTTCCTCCTGTTTCTGAAGCTCCTCATCTAGCTTCCTTTTTCTTTCTTCTTCTTCAATCTTGGCATATTCTTCTTCCTTTCTGGCTACCTCTTGTGCAACTCTTCTATTTTCTTCCTCTTCTCCCTTCAGCCACCCTTCGAATTCTTGGGCTAGCCTTTGAGCTTCTTTGTTTCTTTTCCTAGTTTCCTCATCAGCCTTTTCTTTCTCATCCTACCCCTTTCCACCTTTGGTGGTGATTTTATTTTTAAACCTTCTCCTCAAGGCCATTATGTTCAATGCACTGTGGAAAATGGACTCTTCTTTGTCCCAGTGGTGAGTGTATTCGAAGTGGACATTGGCCTATTTGCGGTGTTCTGCAACCTTGTTGTGGGAGTCATTCCTGTGGAAGGGAATCTCCCCAAAATGAAACTTTTCCAACTCCTCCATGAATTCGTCGGCCTTCTGTACTCTAGTAAACTTATAACTCCCCAACCTAAAAGGCAATAGAGGATATGCAGCCTTCTTGTGTTCAAATAAAAAGCTTCCAATGCCATCCAAGAAGACTTTCCTAACTGCCTCTTTGTGAATTATATAGTCTGTGGCATATTTAGGCAATAGGGAGGGTGCTCTGGAGCCTCCAAACATTTTGAAATAGAGCCCATCCTCAGTCAGGTAATAATCAACATACTCTTCAATTACCTGCAATGCCTCTTCTAGCATGCAGTCACATTCTTTCAAGAAAATAAGAGTATATAATGGCATGATAAAATGTTCACAGAACTCCCTGTAGTGACTGTGGTACTTGTGAGCCCACAGTGGCTTGTATGCAGAGTAAACAGGTATCCTTTCCCGGTCCCAGATGCACCTTAGTCTGGGGAAAGGTTGATTGTATAGTATGCAATCAATGAGTATGGAGCTCATGTAAAATTCTGAATTCTTTTGGGACACTCCTCCCAAAGCTGAGGCCATATAGGCTGAAAGACTATTGGACACTATGTTGACCCAGTTGAAATTGGTCCCCTATGTCGTGACATAAAAAATTATTGGCATCCACTCCAATTTGAAGCTTTTTCCATGGGCTCTCCCAAAAATTCTATTGAGCATCAAGGTAATGAACCTGTAAGGATTTCTTGAGCTGGAGGTGTCATATTCTCCCGTCAGCCTGGTTCTAAAGTTTTTTCCAGGCATGAGCATCCTCTTGAGGGTCTCGACGAGGTCCATCCTAATGTTATTCAGCCAATATTATGTTAAATATACTTGTGCTTATGGAAAATGGTAGGCCAGAGCTACATATCCTGGGCTATAGGTAGCATAGCCTTGTTTGTCAACATTCTCAAGAATCATGGTGGTTACATCTACCCTGGGCAGAATCCACCCAATCACTTCAGAGCATGGAAAGAGCTCTGTTATTATAGCAATATTCATCAACGAAGACCTTTCTATGTTGGCGTATATGCTTTCTTCCTCAAATCCTATATCAAGAACCTCTCGGCGCGTGATCAACCTGTAGATGTCTCCCCACTGATACTCAGGCTCTACACCAGTTATGCATTTGGTGTCTTCATAAATGTATTCCATCTTGGTGATGACCTCGACATCGGGATCCTCTTCGACCACAAGGGCCTTCTTCTTTTGACGCTTAGACATTTTGGGTTCGAAGGAATCTTCTTGCCACATATAACATTGTAATTGTTAGGTTATTTATGAACAAATTGTAGATATTGAGATAACCATGTAAAAATTTTACCTCATCTGTGTTCAACATGATGGCAGTTAATTAAATTAAGAAAATATGTTCACCAATACTCTTGTCTAACATTGAAAATGTCTCAATCAACAAAACTCGAGTGGGAAACAAAGTCTACGTTAAAATGAAACAACCTCAGGCTCTCTGTGGGCGCCATGACTGCTACGCTACGTGGAACGACACGGGAACTTATTCTAGCCATTCAACGAGGGAATCTAAAAAAAACACTATCTATGTGCCATCTACAGTCCGTCTAAGGCTGGGAAATGCTATACTACCCCAGACCGGTTCAGGTTCGAATCCAACCGTGAACCGGGTCGCTCGAAACAACAAGGTACAAAACGCGGTCATGGTTTGCAAACATGTGGGTAACCAGAGCAAGTGAACTAGTCTGACATTTCCCAGGGAGGTCATGAAGACATTCCCCTAATGACCAATAAAAACAAAACAACAGGGGAAGACTGGTGCAGATAGCATAATGGCCATCTGCACCGGTTTCCCCAACCATCAAGTGCAGGGTCGAAAACCATAACGGCCGCGGAAAGAAACTACCCCGTGGGAAACAAAAATCCCCTACAGACAGTTACACTACACACCCCAACATATATACATGTAAACGACGAGGACCAAGGGAAACCCTAACCGTGGAAATAACAACAAACCAAAAATTGAAACAATCCAGTCGAATGGAAGGGGAAAATGCGTACAAGAGCCTACCTAGCACTGCCGCGCGACTGGTGGGAGGAAAACCATTGAGTTTCCATGGCAGAGCCACCTAGGAACGGGGTACCGACAGCGGGGGTCCTGGCGAGCTTGAGCGAAAACGAAAGTGCACGACATTCCAAAATAACAATAGAATAATCAACTTACTCGACCCCATATATATATATATCCGATCAACCATAAGCGGCAGGAGAAAACATCGGACGGTGAAAACGCAAGGATTGGAGATCATATGGACATCTCCTCCCGTAACGTCGGGTGGTAAAACAACTTAGGTGAACCGTCGAGACATCCAAGAGAAACCAATAAAGCATCGGAGCTCACAAGACTAAACGTCGGAGTGATAGAAGTATAAGGAGCCGCAACGGCAGAAACATAAAAGACATCATGTTCCGCAATAGGAAAAATCTAAATCGGAGGAAAAACCAACTTAATGACCGGAAAGACAGCGCTTTTCGAAGCCGCAATGGCGGACGCCGAAAAATTAAGGATCGGTGAAATAAATCAATGGGATCGGAAAAATTAAGGTGATGCGCCATCCACCACTGCGGAAAACTTAGAGACACTACGTCCTGGCGGAATACCAAACGACAGCCGATCGAGACTAAAGTGAATTAAAGCATCAGATAAAACAATCGGACCTGGTTGCTTATTACTTTTCTGCAACGGTGGGAGCACAAGTGACTAAACTTCCGACTCAAATACTCAAAAATGTGTTCAAAGGCAAGGTAAACTTAAACAAGTAGTGAAACATTTCTGGCATTAGGAAAAAATTTTCTACAGAATCATCAAACCAAATCAAAAGTCAAACCAAGATAAGCAAAATAAGGGTCCCAATTTTTTTTTGAATTTTGGGAAAATGTTGCAGCTGCAATAGGCCTATATAAGGGTAGGGACCACTTTGTGAAGTGTAGTTGTCACTGTTCACTATAGAGTTGGAGAGGTGGGCCCTAGATTATCTTTTTCTGATTTCTCCTGTTCCGATCGGCGGTTTCGAGTTCTGTGACTTCTAGGTAAGAGCTCTTTCCAAATGTCTTCTTTTTGGTGGTTTACATTCTGCATTTGGTCACCTAGAGGTCCTTCATGATCCTGTTGGGGTTTCATGGAGCCAATTCATACCTTTTGAGAGAAAAAGAGCAGCCTGGTCACACCTGTGGGGAATTTTTGAGGGACCTGGTTGCTCATTTTGCCCAAACAGGTGTGACTTGGCCTCTAGGTGACATTTTTTGATGAGAGCAATTGCTGACATCTGTGTTTTGCTTATGTAGGATGGCTGAGATTAAGTGGTGGAAGAGAGACTATAAATACCTCTGGGAGGCATCATTGTGGGATGAGAATGTGCATGATACACTGGCCCGTTGTGGTTTACTAAAGTTCATGAGGATACCCCTTATGAAGAGCTTGCGTTTGTTGCTGCAAACGCTGGTCAGCTTTTGGGATATTGGAGAGGAGGCCTTCCTCTTCTAGGGCCAGCATATTGAGATCACATTGGTGGATGTGTACTTCTTGACTGGGCTCCCTATGTTGGGAGTTGTTGGTGACTTAGCATCGCTGCTGTCTCGGGGGGAGACATTGGAGGAGCTATATGATAGGCATTGCTATGCTACTGTGTATGTGCATGGCTCCCACATATTGATGTGTGACATTGAGGACTTGTTGACACAGGTGGTGGCGACATCATTGCTGTGTATCTTGGGTTCCATGGGGAGCCACAAGATATCTGGAGGGAAGCTGCAATTGGTACAGCGTGCTATGGGGGGCACGTATTATGGGTGGGCCCAGATGTATCTTTAGGTTGCTCGGTGTTAGTTGAACAATGCGAAGGCATCTGGGGAAGGATTTTGTTTTGGCTCCTTTCTATGTGCTTTCTTTTTCGAGAAAGTACCTACTCTGTGTCTGCATCGGGTCATGTGGGATAGCGGTCCATGGGAGCCATGGATGCACAAGTGGTGCCAGATGATGGTACAAGAGGGTGGTAGCAGAGTGGGGTACTTCTTCACTGAGGAGCTATTATAGCAGTGGCATCAGCTTCCAGTGGTCATTGAGGAGTACCTGTATGTGGGTATGAACTATCATGGGGACACCGAGATGCCCCGACTTGCAAGCCAGGTGTGGGGACCAGCTAGTATTTATGTGTGATGTTTTTATGTTCATCTTGATATATAGTGTACTTGAGCTGGTTGATAGTTGTATGATTATATGCGTAGACTGATGGTGTCCTTGTTTGTGTATGCAGATATTGGTCCTCACCCACCGCCTGGATATCATAGGTGAGTGGTTTCTATGGCACCTACAGCAGTTCCTGCGGGGAACCCTTGCAGGCAATGGAGGGAGGTGGATAAGTTTTTGCTGCATCTGGAGTGGCTTGCTGATGGGATATCTGATGATGGCTAGAAACATTTGAGCAATGATCTGATTGCTTCCATTCATATTTTTCCTCCAGAGTGGACCTCTGTGATGAGGAAGATGGTCGTGTCCTGTGATTACCTTCTTCGAGCAGCGAGAGGTGATCTTCCTGCAGAGGATGAGTCTTTTGAGGAAGATGATGATACTGAGCTAGATGATGAGTCTGAGTCAGATTAGTATCCTAGTGGGGCTTCCCCTAGTGTGTTGGTGCACTTAGGAGTTTTTGCATCACTATGTATATTCCGCTGAGAAAGCATATGTGGCTTCTCATTTTGTATTGGACATATTTTGGACATGTGACTTATCTATCTATCTATATATATTTTTGACGCACGTGGATGTGCTTTTATGGTTTTATATGTGAGTATTTTTATGATGATGTGAGATGCAATGCCTAAATGATGTATTGTTACACTTGTGTGTGTATTTTTATATATGATTATGCATGATGTTATGGTTGTATGTTTCCTATATGAGATTATGAATGTGCTAGTTTAGAATGTCATTATCCATTTGATATGCTACATTATTGAAGTTTCTAGGAACATGTGTGAATGTAATGGACTCAAATGTTCTAACCATCTGTTTAGTGCGCAGGAATTTTCTAAAGAGGCAGGGATCACGTACCCGGTAGTAGTTGTTCAATTGAGAAACAAGCAGCTGGGAGTCTAAGAAGA
The DNA here is from genome assembly GCA_001517045.1 of Pseudotsuga menziesii. NCBI lineage: Eukaryota > Viridiplantae > Streptophyta > Pinopsida > Pinales > Pinaceae > Pseudotsuga > Pseudotsuga menziesii. The sequence continues at coordinate 228,230 of LPNX010274341.1, forward strand.
CATCGAGATGGTGAATTCCTAACTGGAGAGTTGCAGCTAAAAGGCCCTTGACACCATCATATTTAGCTTGGTTGTTGGTCACATTGCCCACGCATATTCCATCGATATGGATCAACTCGTGCGACGGGGAGTAGATGACCCATGTAGCCGAGGCAAGGTTCGGAGACCATCTGCTCACTCCATCTGCAAATCCAATGTACCTGTCCGATGTAGGATCCATTTGGGGAAATGAGGGTAAATGATACATAAGGCTCACTTTTGAAAAATGTGTAAAACAAAAAATGAAAAGACTATATTACAAGTTATAATACCGTCACTCAAAGGGGTGACGTTAGAGGGAAAGTCGTTTGGAATTTCAGGGGATCAGCGGTCATTCCTTTGTGTGACACAATGAACCCTATAAGATGGCCCGTTGGGACACATAAAAAAAACTAGAAAGGGTTCAAGTGGATTTTGTACTTGCAACATTGTAGGAAGACTTTGTGCAAGTCGGCTATGTGTTGTGCTTGCTTCTACGACTGCGTGATGAGCTTGTCAATATAAACCAACATGATGTGAATGAGGTCATGGAAACAGTGTGTCATGGCACACTGGAAGGTGGCTCCAGTGTTTTTTAGGCCAAAGGGCATGCTTTGATATACGAATGTGCCCCACGGGGTTATGAACATAGTCTTGTAATGATCTTCTTTCCGGATCTGAATTTGGTTATATCCAGAAAATCTGTCCATGAAGGAAAAAACCTCATGTCCGGCACATGCATCGATAATCTGATCGATGAAGGGTGTTCGGGAGTTGTCTTTGGGACATGCCCCATTGAGATTACAGAAGTCTATGCAAATCTAGATGGTGCCCTGTTTTTTATTCACGGGAATGGGATTAGAAACCCAAGTGGTGTACACAATGGAAAAGATGAAGCCGGTTGTGCGTAGCTTCTCTATTTCAGCTTTGATCGCAGCCGCTTTGGAATGATGGATGGGCCATTTTTTTTGGTGTATGGGGGCCACATCATGCCATGTTTTGATGTGGTGTTCCATGATGGATGGATCCAACCTAGGCATTTCAGTGTAATACCAGGCAAAGATGTCACGAAATTCATGGAAGAGAGATTTGTAGGCAGTGAATTCTTTCGGGGAGAAGGATGCCCCCGTCATGATTTCTTCAAAAACCTCAGGATTGGTTGAGATGTTGATTTTGATGGTTGGCGAGATGTTGTCCATGTTCCCTTCTTTGAATGTGTTTGGTGCTAGAATGGGGTTTTTGAACGAGTCGACTTTCCCATGAATGAAATCTTTGGTTTCCATGGAAAACTGGTGAGACTGTGACACAAGTTCTTCAGGGAGGAAGAATGAGTGATGGTGTATGTCATCCCATGGGTATTCTAGGGTGGTTAAGGCTTCAAGTATCTCCTCATCATTGTGGAAGAAATGAAGGGACAGGTCTGATGGACCATCGTTGGTGATGGAGACAAGAGGGTCGATAGAACTAGACATCATGTAAATGGACATGGTGTCCGAAGAAGGAGGTGGGGGGTGAAATTCTTTGATCAGGGTGATCTCAGATTCAAGGGAATGTTGACGAAGGTCAGCTAAAGCCATTTAAAACTCAAGAAATTCTTGGGAATGGTGAAAATAGTGTCCATACAATCTGCAAAGGGCACAAGCATGGTTTGTTCACAATGACTTGTTTCTCAGTATTGACATGCTTGGAAGTTCAACCACGGAGAGGTTTTCGGTTATATCCATGGTGTCCAAATGTGCATAGATTATAGGAATCTTAGGGAAATTCTAAGTTGGATGGCCCTATTCTTCATAGATGGAACAAGATAGGATTTGTCAAGTTTTAGCGGTACCTTTTGCATTCTTTCCCCTAGCCCTTTTTGGGTGGGGTTGTGCGGGTGCAGGTGCGGTGGTTGGTTTTTGCGGGTCAGGTGGAGGATGAGACTCGACCGCAATGGGTTGCATGGGGGTTAATACTACCTGATGCATTGGTGGTTGAGCTAGTGGATCAAGATACCACAAAGGAATTCCTAATGTAAGGTTGGGTAAGTTTAAGGTGGCCATTACTGGCTTGCTCATGACACCAGGAGGGGGAAAGAGGAAGGGAATTGTATGGACTAGAGAGGAGCCCAGATAACTCCCCAATGGTTATATGTGGGGATGAGGTTGTGGTTATGGCTGTGCATAATGCTGCAGTTATGGATGATGTTGCAGCTGTTATTGATGGTGTAGCTGCGGATGATGTTGTGGTTGCAGTTGGGGCTGCAGCTGTGGTTGTTGTTTGGGTGTAGCGATGCTGGATGAGAGCATGCACAAGTCCGTAGTATCATTTAATGTTGATGGTGGTGACACTAAGGGGAAAGAAGCTATCATGGTGGTATAGACAAACAACCCAAGGCTCACATTCAACAATTGGGAGGTTGGTATGTTGTCTGAACCATGGTGTTAACCACAGGGATAACATTGGCATGTGTGGTCATCCCTTATGGATCAATGGTGTTGAACGTAGGGATAACATTGGTGGGTGTTGTTAACCCTTGCGGATCATGATAAGTTAGTTGGTCAACAGTCATGATTTTCCCTTCGTGGGGGAACATCATGAGATGGAAGACAGTTTATGCTACAACTCTCATGGCGTACATATAACTTCTTCCAAGGAGAAGGTTATAGTCCAATTGAGAATTGACAACCTCTATGTCAATCAGAACTATCTTCCCGGCTAATGTGATGGGGACATGGGGGAGGATTCCTTGCACTTTAGCGAGATGGCCAGCATAAGCCCGCAGAGTTGTGGAGGATGGTTGTAGAATTGGGGATCCAAGTTTCTGCCGGACTAGGGTAGACATAATGCACATGGATTCCCCCTCATCCACTATGCACTGGTGCACGACCAAATTCTAGATAGACACCGAGATTTGGAAGGCAATGGTTGATGGCATTCACGGTTTCCCATTCTCTATGTTGAATGTGATCAACTTGGAGTTAGAGGGGTCTACGGCCCTAAGGGCAGCTAGTAAGGCTTTCCACTACATTGGGCAAGTTTTGAGTACCTCAAGAGTGGACATGGTGATAGGTGTTTGGGCCAAATCATCCACTATGCTGTAGCTGACAACAGCTCTAGCCATGGCATTGTTGGCAACCTGGCGTATGTGGGGGGCACGAAAAAGGGGGTAACTGAATAGGTGCATTGGTTTTTTTAGACGTAGATGTCGCTGATGTGTTAGTGGGTTCGGTGTTGGTTCCATATTGATTTCATCTGGTTTGTAGATTGACCTCTTCAGTTGTTTGGGAGGCGCCCCTAGAGCGTTGGGATTGGGTTGGGGAGGGGGTGCGGTTGCCACCAATCCTTGGACTGGTAATGGGTTTTGAAGCACCATAGGAGGAGGTCCTTATGGTGTCGATTTGGGTTGGGCTCGGTCTGTAGTATTGGTGGAATGTTGAACCTTATTTTTAATGGCCTGTTTAGCATGGCCCATGAAGGGACACTCGAATGTGTAGTGCCCGTAGACCTCGCATAGTGTGCACGGTTGGTTTGTCTGTAATGAAGCGTTGCGTCTTGGTGCATTTGGTCATTGAGGATTTTGGGCTAGCCGGTTTGCTGCAACATTGTTGGGGGGATTTGGTTGTTGACCACCTCCCTAATGTTTATTGTTTCCTTGGTTTTGGGGTCAGTTATTTCTGGCTTGCCCTTGTTGGTTATTGAGGGTTAGATGGTTGGGACAGTTTTGTTGTGCAAACACCTGTCCCAATGGAACAGGTGGAGCAGGGGTGGGGGCTTGAACAGCTTGCATCGGTGGTGCATAGTATATTTGGGTGGGTTTTGGTGCCATAAATGTGGGAATTTTTCCCATGCATTGCTATGTTGGCTAAGCCAAGTCCTGAGCTTGCTGCGATGGCACAGGTTGAGCGTAAGAAGTTGTGGCTCCAAACCGGGACATCATTCTTGCATAGTCTGAAGTTTGGTTTTGGTAGGAAACACTAGTAGTGTTGCTTGGTTGTGGTGATATTTTAGTTGGTGTCAAATGGTGTTGTGGTTGGTGAGAGACAGAACCTATGATGCCATCTGCAGTATGGGATGCCCCCGGTGCATCCCAGTAGGAAGTGCTCGCATGGGGAGTGTCTAGAATGATGGTGTAAAGGTATCCAGACTATGGATAGATCAGATCAAACTGCTGGGATTTCAAGATGGCCTCCTCTTTGGATTGGGGACATTAAAATGCGACATCCTTTGCTATAGGTGGGAGCAAAGTTTTAAGGAACCAATCTAGGAAGATCCTGTCATCAAGTTGGATCTTACACAAAATGTAGCGTCACCGCCACTCATGGATGTGGTCAGTTATGTGGGTCATAGTATTTTGGCAGGAAGATAACAAGATCTCCACCCCTTCATCATATCTGGCAGGGAGTTGGAAATATTGTAGGAACATGAAAGCCAAAAGTTGAAATCTAGGTACTTGGCTTGTGCTAGTTCAATGTACCACTTGGATGTAGCACCTGTAAGGGTGCATTGGAATAGTATTAGCCTGATTGAATAATCTACGATGTTGTTTGATGAGCGCCATAGATGAAATGTCATGATGTGGTTTTGGGGTCACTCCCCTGCATTCCCTTCAAACTTGGGAATGTCTGGGGGAAGTTAGGTTGGCATGGGAGGCCAAAAATTTTGATGGCGAATAGAGTCATTTTTTAACTGATCCAAATCAGGCAAGTTGAGACATGCCATGAAAGGAAGGTTTGACCCCATGTTGATGTGAGATGTGGCAGCCATGGTGGTGGGGTTTGTAGGTGCATAGTGCACCTGCATTGCTGGGGGTACTTGTGGCACCATTGTGGATGGGCCGATGCCCCCAAGTGTTGTGGGAAGGACACTGTGGGTGGAAAGGCCACTGCCCCCATGTATAATAGGAGGGGCAGTGTAGGTGGAAGGGTCACTACCCCCATGTGTTGTAGGTGGGACAACTTGAGTGGTCAATATGGGTGGTGGCAACTGACTTATGATGGTTTGCATAACCATACTAGGGCCACCTACAAGGTTGTTGGTGATAGTTTGTGGTGTGGACATGGGTCCACTAGGGATTGCTATGTCGAAAAATGGATTCGGGTTTTCACCAGCCATGGGGCTTGATGGTGCAGTGTGCAAATATGGTTCAGACTGATATGGGTCTAAATTTGAATCAGAGGTTGTGTGGCCTTTTGATTGTGTGGAAGTTTGTCAAGAATGGCCTCGATGATGTCAATTTAATGACCCGAACTGTGGTGGTTCATCTCTTAGGCATGAGGAAGAGCGTGAGGGATCAATCGTGTCAAATTTGTATTTCAAAATGGTGGTAATGATTTTTGGACCCCATTTTTTAATGGCTTCCTATTGGCTACAGGTGGTCACTCGGCCACCAAGACTGCCAGGAGACAACACTTGGCTTTTTCCTCACAGGAGTGCTACTCAATCGGTGGGGGTTGTTTCTTGTTTCACTTGGAAATTCTTCTCAGCGGCCAACTACTTTGGGGTTCCCATGGTACTCCTCACAATGAGTTTTTGGGTTGATCCCAAGTACTTCCCATGGTTAAGGCAGTCAGGGACTTATGTCCTCAAAGACTACAGATGTTTAACTTAGTGTAAATTATAAATTTTACTGGCTCACTTAGCATCATGAATTGAGTTGGGTTGATTTATATGGTATGGTGTGTATGTCTTTTATTTTTCTACTATATCTGGTGCTACTTAAATGGTTTACGAATATTCCACAGAGTTCATAACTTTGTGAATGAAAAGCAGTAAATAGTAATCATAAATTTTTAGACATGTACCATTTGTAATCCTAAACTATGTTAGCCTGACTAAGTGACTACCTTGCACCTATATTTCTCTTCAACCAGGAGAGGGTGCTGGGCTCTCAACACAATGGGACTAATCCCATCCGTAGATCCATAGGTCACCCTTCAGATGCAAGGTTGGTCAATAGGGAGGATGCTGATCACTATGAAAATCCCTCCTTCTCTATCCCCTCTACCTTCCAAGTCACTTGTTTTTAGTGGCTTCAAAAAATATTAAGTGAAGTGCCTATTACTATACGAGCTTCACCCTTTGTCTTATCCTAGAATACCCCAAAGGGTAATGACTAGGTAGAGGAGGAAGGGTTAGGAAAGATGTTGATTTTAAGTAAATTTTAATCAAGCTATGTTCATTAACCCATTAAGCATTGATTTACACTTTGATTTAATCAAGCTATGTTTTGTAAATGAAATGGACATAAACAGAAATAAAAATAGTAATAAAAACAGTTTGGATGGAGAGAGGCAGCTGGGATGCACTGACAGTCCTTAACTTTAAAAAAATCAAACTCTGAGTGATAGATCGTACTTTTTGGGTCAAATGTGACAAGGGGCTTGCCAAATTTTTCTAGAAACAGGCGAGGGGGCCACTCAGAATTTGCAAACAGAAGCGAGTTGACTTCTGGAAGGGGGTCACACCTTTCGGGGCTAAATAGGCGACCTAGTTGCACTTGTTAGGCCAAAATGAGCGACCTGGTCCCCTCTCTGGGCCTGATAAAATCGACCTACTCCAGAAACTGAATTTTTTTTTACCCTGAGTCAGATCCGACTGACAGTAACCTATATTGTGTCCAAATGGACTCGGATTTTCCTTGAGGAGGTTTAGTAGTAACTAGAAATGTAAATAAATAGGAATCTAAGCTATATTTTAACAGAAAATTAAACTAGGGAAAAAACCAGAACAAACTGGAACTTTGAAAAAAAATAAACCCAAGGATCCTGTGGGATCAACCTGGTATGGTCGCCAATTCTGTAGCAGGTATTGCTCCCTTACTATAGGGAAAGAATGGCTACCTTCCATCTATAGGATAGAAGGATAGGGTTCATGGTGGTGGATGCAAGAAAAAACAAACATAACAAAAAATGAAGTGAAATGAAAGAACCCCTCTACACACAAGGTTAGGGTTTAAACTCCAAGGCCTTGCATACAACTGTTAGAATCAAAATACCCACAAAAACATGTTAAGCAATAAACCTACAAACAAATATTGTTAGAAAAACTACAAACTACTAAAGCAAACACATAACACAACATAGGTATACCTTCTCGTTGGAATGGGACACCATGCCATAGCTGGGAGAGCACCTCTCTTGGAAGGGGGAGCTATGTATCAATGGAAGGATGGAGGAGAGGGAGAGTGAATGGCTTGAGAGGAAAAATGGTCTCACGGCACTCACTTTGGTAGCATAACAATAGGGAAGGGAGGAATATTTTGAGAGTGACCCCCACCCCTCTATTTATAGCTTTTTTAGGGTTCTAAGCCCCTGGTCAGGGCTTTATCCCCCTTTTTGGGATTTTAGCCCCTTTCACTCAAACTTTAGCTCCTTTTAGGGTTTTAGGCTCCTTTGAGGGGTTTTATCCCCTTTTAGGAGGCATTAGCCCCTAGGAGAGCTATTTAGGCTCTTTTTAGTGGTTTTAAGCCCTTTTCATGTTTTTAAGCCTTCTTGAGGGTGTGGGGGTCAAATGGGGTCAAATGAGGGTCATGCATGGGTGTCCTTGGGTGGTGTATGCCATGTGTATTTTAGTGAGGGATTTTTTGGGTTAACATCATACATTACCAGGAACCAAGTTACAAAAGGATATTATTACTAGCTGGAAATAAGTTGATCAGGATACCCCCATGGGTTTCATATTTATTTCATTACCTAACCAATATTCATAAGGATATTGATTATTTAAAAATATAGTGGGGATATGACTAGTTCATTGTATTAATCTGACTAGGTTTATATTAACTAGATTAGTTAGACCAATGAAAAAGTGTGTCATGTCTCTTTCCAAATGACCACCATTTGGACAACTTATTAGGGGGATATGAATATATAGAGAAATAGACATTAGAGAGAGAGAGAGAGATATTAAAGTTAGGAGACAAATAGAGAAAAACATGGGGGGTATGTATAGGGGTATGGGGAGCTAGTGGGTTGAGGTATAAAATTGAGCACATAGATATGTGACCAACACACAACTCACAAGATAGATCAGAAAATGTTACTCAGAAATTGAAGAATGAAACAATTACAAACATGGCTTGTAGCTGTGAATTCTTTCATTAATAAAAAGAAATTGGATAATTAATTACAATTTAATACGTTGGTCTTAATAACCAGTCAATTTGAATGCATGAGAGAGGAATTCAAATTGATTCACTCTACCTAACTGCATGGATAATTGGACATGTATAAATCATTATCCGAGCTCAACTAGTTAGCCCTAGTTGCCTCAGTCAATGCACCAGTCATTTAGAATCAGTTAACTAGCCTAAATGAATGTGGTAGGTGAGGAATTTCACCTTCCCACATGCAATCAATCAATGAATGGCACTAATTGAAGGTAACTAACTCCTAACTAGGCTTAACTAGTCACTAACTAAACTCAACTGAAGGAGGTTGGTTCCGGTACTCCTAGTGGCATCTAAATTGTAGGGATTGGTCTAGGAGGATCCTAAACTAATGCATGCAAGTGAAGTCAGTGGAAATTATCTTCAACTAGTATTCCCCACACTCTAGTAACTGGTAAATGTGGCCCAATTAGGCCATGTGGACCCAATAATGCTAGTGACTAAATATATACTGAAAAGACTCCTAATTTAGACACGATTGACCAAATTAGACAAGGGAGGATTACAATTCTAACACTCCCCCTGAATGCTAACTTTGACAATTTGTGGGCTCTGGTAACTAATACCATAGGTCACCCATTACAGCTAAAATAAGGTAACTTCTTAATACAAGTGTTAGATTTTTAACATTTAAGCTATATGATCTTAGGATCTTATTTGAGAGAATAAAAAGCACAACAATTAAACACAAGCGACAATGAACAAAAATATTTTCCTTGGGGAAACCATAAAGGATAAAACCCTGCAACTTCCTTAGATATAGAATCAACACCAAAAGTAAAACCCAAAGATAGTAAGATGATCTCCCGATAGCAGTATTCTCTCTCTCTCTCTTGTCCCAACTTCTTATCTCTCTCTCAGTTGTGCGCTACAACTGAGTGTGAGTGAATGAATATGAATGTGTGATTAATGAGGAGGCTCATACTAATTCTTGACTTGATAATAACTCACTAGGTCCAACTTCTCTAGGAGATTCTAATAACCTTAGGGCCCCACAACTGCGGGGACTTTAACCCTTGATCAATAAGGAAATTTATACTCTATGACTTTATATGACTTGTTTACATTATTGAATCTCCTGATTGGAACATCGAGGCATGAAAGGACTCAATTATATTATAGATACTTCTTGGAATAAACATTGGGGTACAATACATAAGATATACAAGTGAATACATTCCGAAGTTACAAATACATCAACACTCCCTCTTAACTAGGAAGGTATTCTCTCAACACAATTTATCAGCACAATTATTCTTCTCTGTATCATCTGGAACATCATATGTTCATCTTCAAGTCATATTCATCTTCAAGTAATCTTCATCTTCAATTCATCTTCATCGTCAAGTCATCTTCATTGTCAAGTAATCAAGTTTGGATCATCATTGGATCATCATCGAGTCTGGATCTTTACTTGATCTAGAGAATCATTGGATCATTACTTGATCGAGAGCATCACTGTATCATCACTATATCATCATCAAGTATGGATCATAACTTAATTTGGATCATCACTGGTGTTATCTCAATTCTACTCATCACAGAAGGTTCTACAAAGCCATCCCTTTTTCATGCTAGTTGTAGGCCTATCCTTCATGTAGGTCTTCATCGTCTTCAACACTTATATCTGACCATGGAATGAACCATTTCAGAAAGGCCCACCCATCACTTACATCTAACCATGGAATGAACCATGTCAAAAAGGCATGCCCAGCACTCACATATGACCATGGGAAGAACACATCCAAAACCCATGTTAGAAAGGACCATCACTCACATCCGACCATGAGAAGAACACATCCAAAACCATGTCAAAAAGGATCTGCACTTACATCCAACCTCATCATGTCAGAAGGGCTCCACACTTACATCTAATCTCATCATGTCAAAAAGGATTTGCATTTACATCCGACCTCATCATGTCAGAAGGGCTCTACACTTACATCCAACCTCATCATGTCAAAAAGGCTCTTCATGTACATCCGACCTCATCATGTTAGAAGGGCTCTGCACTTACATCCAACCTCATCATGTCAGAAGGGATCTGCACTTACATCTGACCTCATCCTGTCAAAAGGGATCTCAGCTCTAGGCTGAGTGTCAGTCCCAGACTGAAATAAATTCCTAGTAACTAACCAGGTGCCTCCATTCTCCCAGAGAATGGCCTTCATCACTTATATATAATCATGTGGGAACACATCCCTCAATCACATTAGAATGGCTCTACACTGATCATGTGGGAAAACATCCCACAATCACATTAGAATATCTCTTCACTGATCATGTGGTAACACAACCCGCAATCACATCAAAATATCTCTGCACTGATGATGTGGTAATACATCCCACAATCCCATCATAATATCTATGCGCTGATCATGTGGTAATACAACCCACAATCACTTCAAAGCATCTATGCACTTTCATCTAACCATTTGAATCTCAGGCTTCCACCATGTTAGAAGGGCCAACAGACACATCAATTCCCTTTGGATGGAAACTCAATCTGGAGAACACTAAGCTTCTCCCTGAAGTACTCAAAATTTAATTTGGATAATGGTTTGGTCAGTATATCAACTATCTACTCATCCATCGCAACATACTAGAGCTTCACTGCTCCTCTCTGCACCATATCCCTGATATAGTGATACTTGATCTCAATATGCTTTGACTTGTCATGGAACAATGGGTTCTTCAACAGCTTCACGCAGTTGTGGTTGTCATAGTATATACAAGTAGCATCCATCTAAAGATCAAATAAATCATATAGGAGCTTTCTCAGCCACACCGCCTCACAACTAACCGAGCAAGCTTCTGCAACACACTCTACTTTGGTTGTACTTAGTGCCACATAGTATTGCTTCCTGCTAAACTAGGTGATCCCATACTGAAGCAACACCCTAAAGTTCTCTTTCTATCAATGGAAATACCTGCCCAATCCGAATCCACATAACCTTCCAGGTTAATCTTCTGATTCTCCTCATACTTGAGACAATAATCAACTGTACCCTTCAGGTACCTCAGAATATGCTTTGCAGCAATCAAGTGAACATGTCTCGGATTCATTAGGAATTGGATCAATGTGTTCATAGCAAAGCAAATATCTAGTCTCATATTCATCGAGTACATCAAGGACCCAATCATTTGATGATACATTGTAGCATCAACCGCTTCTGATGAATAATTTCTCAATAGCTTCAGGTTCTATGCCATAGGTGTGGTCATGGAATTGCAGACCATCATCCTGAACATCTTTAGGATCTCTACTTCATACTTCCCTTGTCCCAAGGAAATTCCATCTGCATTCTTCCACACCTCCATGCCTAGAAAATAGTGCATCATACCTAAGTCCTTCATTTCGAACTCAGAAACAAGCTTCCGCTTTGTATCACCAATCAACCCATCCTCACCTATCACAAATATATCATCTACATACAGTAGGAGTATCACCGGGTTCCCTTCTTCAACCTTGTAGTAAAGGTTGGAATCTGCTTTACTCTTTATAAAGCCCAAAATGGATAGGAAGCTTTTAATTCTGTCGTACCATGTCCTGGGTTCTTGTTTCAAACTGTACAGGGATTTCTTTAACTTACACACATGAGTCTCTATGTCATGTGTCTCAAAACCAAGTGGTTTCTCCACATATACTTCCTCTTCTACTACACCATTCAAGAAAGTTGTCTTGACATCCATCTAGTGTACTTTCCACTTCATTACTGCAGCCAAAGCAAGTACTGATCTGATGGAAGTATATATGGCTACAGGAGAAAAAGTTTCATCATAATATATTCCTTCTTTTTGGGAGAAACCATGAGCCACAAATCTTGCTTTATATTTCTCTATGCTACCATCTGCATCATGCTTGATCTTATATATCCATTTGGAAGTCACAAAATACTTCCCCTCTGGTCTTGGGACAACATTCCAAACATCATTCTTCATGATTGATTGATACTCTTTGATCATATCATCCTTCCATTATTTCTTTTATGCTGCTTCTTCATAGTTGGAAGGTTCTTTGTCAATGAAGTCACATAATAAGGCTACATAACTGAAGTAGGACCTAGTTCTTTTCCTTTCTCTATGTATCTCTTATAGAGCCCCATATCTTTCTGCACCTTGGATAGCTTCTCGTACCCAAGCAAGTTTCCTCTTGTGAGGATTCTTTTCTTGAGATGGATCTATAGGTTCTTCAAGTTCTTCTACTTCTCGATGTTCTTCTGGAATTGCTTCATTCATGGTTGTGTCATGAATTTTGGGTACTTCTATTTCTTTAGGTTCTTCAGTAGGTCTCTTTCTGTATTTGTTGTAAGCTAAGTCTTCGTCAAATGTTACGTCTGCACTGATGTCGATCTTCTTGAATCCTAGGAAGTATATTATGTAAGCCTTCAAGCTTTTAGAGTATCCCACAAGTATACCCTTCCTTCCTGAAGGATCTAATTTTGTCCTCTTTTCTTTTGGAGTGTGTATGTACACTAAATAGCCAAATATTTTGAGATGATTGACTTCTGGTTTCTTGCTGAAAAACACTTCTTCAGGTGTATTGTTCTCAAGTAATCTATGTGGATTATGGTTCTGTACATACACAATTGTTCTAGCAACTTCTTCCCATAGATGCATGGGAAGATCTTGATCATGAAGCATTGCCCTTGCAGTTTCCATGATCATTCTATTATTTCTTTCCACAACCCCATTTTGTTGTGGATTATATGGAGCATTAAACTCCCTCTTAATCCTTAAATATTTGCACAATTCCTTTAATTCATTTGATGTGAATTCTCCACCATTGTCTGAACAGACGATCTTGACCTTCTTTTCTGTGTAGTTTTTGATCAAGAATTTGAATTCCTTGAACTTTTTGAATACTTCATTTTTTTTCCTCATGAAGTATATCCATGTCTTCCTAGAAAAATAATCAATGAAAGAAAAATAGTATACAGACCCACTTAATGAACTAGATGACATCGGAGTGAATGATTTTCAAGATTCATTTAGCCTTGCTTTTGCTAATTGGAAATGTCTTCTTTATGTTCTTTCCTTTTGCACATCCCTTGCATACTCCTTCATGTTTTTCTTGTATTTATGGAAGAAATTCAATAGCTTTTCTTGCAATTGGTAGTGCCCTATAGTGCACATGTGTAGGCATTCTATGCCAAAGTTCATTTGGTTCTACTAAGTCATGAACCAAAGCTTGTTTTGGTTGGCCCTTTAATCTGTATAGTTCTCCCTCTTGTTCTCCAATTACTACTACATCGTCAATAGTCTTTCATTTTGGCCACATGATGACTTGACCATATATAAATGAAACTTTTATACCTTTTTCATCTAATTCATAGATGGAGAGAAGGTTCTTCTTTAGTCCTGGTACAAATAGGACATCCTTCATTTTCATAGACTTTCTAGAGTCGAATTTGTAGGAGGATTCTCCACTACCTTTTATTGGATATTGGTAGTCATCCCCAAGTTTCACCTTGTGGGGTGATTCATGTTCTGATAGTTTCACAAATGATTCTTTGAATCTCATCATATGTTTGGAAGCCCCACTATCTATAATCCAATCATTGCTTCCATGTGTGATGTTTCTCGTGAGAGCAGAAATCAAAATATATTCTTCATCACTTGAAGAATCATCACTTTCTTGTTTGATTCTCTTCTTGGAAGGCTCATCATCTTCTATAGCATGAGCATGATGTATTTTCTTGTTTACCTTCCTCTTGTGAGATCTATCTTTTTTTCTAGGATAATCGCTTGCAAGGTGTCCTCTTTCATCACATGTAAAGCAAATGTACTTAGATAAATATTTGTTATACTTTCTAGTGTTTCTCTTCTGGTGAGATTGCTTACCTCTTTGATGGTTTGTTCTACTTTTCTTATATTGCACTATGATAGATTGATATTCACTTCCCATCTTTTCTTCTTGTGCTAATATTCGATCTTCTTCTTGTGAGCATTCCTCCCAGAGTCTGCTAAACTTGACTAATTTATTTTTGGCATAGATACCTTGAATGAAAGAGTCCCATGCCCAAGGGAGACCATTCAAGGTGGTCATCACAATTTCTGCATTCTCTACTTCTTCATCTACTGCTTTTAGTTATTCCTTGATCTGATATACCCTTGTAAAGTAAGACTGGATGGTCTCCACATTCTAGATCTTTACATTCTTCAATTGGTTTCTCAGAGTCATCTTTCGGTTTATGTTCTTCCCTTCAAATAACTTGGTTAGAGCATCAAACATCTCTTTAGGCGTCTTTAGAGAGAAAACATGTGGTATGAGGTGATTCTTGATTGAATCATGAATAATACTCCTAGCCATGACCAATTTCTTCTTGTTTAAGGCCTTAGCCTCATCTCCCTTTGGAACTAGAACCTTTTCATTGATGTAAGAGTCCAACACATTTTCTTCCACAACCAGGGAGATCCTATACTTCCAAGCTCAAAATTTATTAGCTCCCTCAATATTTTCATCAAGCTTGGTAAGATGATAAATCTTAATAGAGAACCTCAAATGGAAATTCAAAAGATTTAGATATTACTAGGTTAAGATGTCGGAACTGGATCTGGAGCTGAATTTCTATAGAGCTGGTTTAGGAGCATATTAAGGTTTGAATTTCCCAGAGTTCTACCCAACCAAAAAATTTGATCTTGATCTCTAAAATTCGATTTTGGGGAGGAGATAAATCCATGCCTGGGCTCACTCAAAAATTCCACTTCTATGGAAATCCCTAATTTACAGCAGTAGTGTCAGGTCAAAAACTGAAAATGATCAAAATTAGATTCTGCTTCGATAGAAAGATGCGCTCTAGAGAGGAGAGTTATACCAAACTCCTTTTGCTGAAATATGTGGAGAGATATCCAAAAAGTAGGAAGCCCTAGTTTCTACAGCTGCACAGTGTCTTCTTCTTAGGTTAGCTCTGATACCATGTTAGATTTTTTACATTTAAGCTATATGATCTTAGGATCTTATTTGAGAGAATAGAAAGCATAGAAATCAAACACAAGAGGCAATGAACACAAACATTTTCCTCGGGGAAACCATAAAGTAAAAAACCCCACAACTTCATCAGAGATAGAATCAACACCAAAAGTAAAACCCAAAGACAATAAGATGATCTCTCGACAACAGTAGACTCTCTCTCTCTCTCTTGTCCCAACTTCTTCTCTCTTTCAATTATGTGCTACAATTGAGTGTTAGTGAATGAATATGAATGTGTGTTAAATAGAGAGGCTCCCTCTCTATTTATACTAATTCCCGACATGAAAATAACTCACTAGGGATGACTTCTCTAGGAGATTCTAATAACCCTAGGGCCCCATAACTGTAGGGATGTTAACCCTTGATCAATAAGGAGGGTTATAATCTATGAATTTACATGACTTGTTTACATTATTGAATCTCCCGATCGAAACATCGGTGCATGACATGCCTCAATTAAATTACAGATACTTCCCAGAATAAATATCGAGGTACAATACATAAAATATACAAGTGAATACATTCCGAAGTTACAAATACATAAACAACAAGGAGCCATGGAAAAAACCACATGGGAAAATGCCCCCCTCTAACTAAGCATCTAGAATCAGAATTCAAGTTTGAAAATTTTGAAAATATGTCGTTGCAACCTTCATCTTTGTGGTGTAGCGAAGCAGCATGCAAACTTATCCATATTCTCCTAAAATGATGATGGAAGGAAGAAGGAATGTAACCATTGCCTCTTTTTGGATGAAGAGGTGTATGATCCACTCTATTCTTCAGAAAGCAATGTAGCTAATCAGACCTTGCCATGTAGAATCTCACAGGGAGTTCATTGCATGTCTCCAAAGAAGGTGAGATTGCATGATATAACGCAAGGTTCTTTGTATTTTGTGTGTTAGATGGATTTCCAGTCATCTTCCTAGCTTACTGCTTGGGAGTAGGGACTGGATTTGGATTTGAATCACCCCAAATCTCAATCTCATAAACTGATACAACTGGTTCTGCAATACTAGTGGAAAATGCAAAAGAAGTAGATGAAATGTTTTTATCTTCCCTTTCAAGTGGCAGCTGAGAGTGCACTAGTTCTGAAAATGGCAGGAAGTGTGAGAACTCATATTCCTTGGAGGCATGATTTGCAGCACCCTTCGCTATGATGTTCCCAGTAGAGATATCTGTGATCTCCACTGAGTCAGGACCAAATATCACTCGCTTTGGAGAGCTAATGTGAGTCATCTAGTATACCGATAACATATTTGCAGCTAAGGAGGGAACATAAAGTACATCTTTGAAATTTCCATGTTCAGTCTTGATAGAACCTTTCTCTTTGGCTTGAATTTTACTTTTATTACCCATCTGAATACTAGGTCCATCAGAAGACTGTAAAGAAGAGAATGATTCTCTGGATGCAACCATATGATTGGAAGCTCCAAAATCAATGAGGAAGGAATGTGTTGTTGAATAGCTGGCCTTCAGTGCATGTCATTTCTCATCAAGTTCTTCAGTTTCTTCTCTATGGTCATCCTTCCTTGCGCCAGTAGTTACAGTGATGTTATGTTTGTCTACAAGAATAGTCATTTCATCAATTGTTCTTCTCATACAAGATCTTTCTAGATGAAAGCCCCTTCCATAGTAAGAACAAAGGGTATTTCATTTTCCATTCTTCTTGCTTCTCCTTGAACCTGAGGGCTCATATGACCCCTCTTTCTCCACTGGAGGCTCATTCTTCTGCTTCCCCTTACCATTCGTAGCCTTAGGTCCTCCAACAACCAATGCTTGATCTTTGTAAGATCAAATGATACCCATTTGGATCAACTTGTCATGCTTATTGGTGAGAGATTCAATGAAGGCATTAAGAGTTGGAATATTACAATTTGGTGTAGTGAGCTTCCCTAAATGAAAGGTTGATACAAAGTCTGAGTAGTCTGGGCCAAGTTTTGAAAGGATGAGTTGATCATCCTCCTTCTCAACCTTGCACAACTTCAACTGGAACATCGGTTTCTTAAATTTGTTGAAGAAATCATTCAGAGTTTCAAAGTTTCCTGGGTGAAGAGAAATAATCCCATTCTCTAGCTGATAGATCCTCAAGTCATATTGTTTATTAAACAAGGAAGTAATATTATCCCAAACCTCCTTGGGAGTCTTCAATCCATTGATACGAAAGAGAAAATCTCTAGAGATTGAGAGGAACAGGAATCTGTAAGCTTCATCAAGCTTATTCTAGTACTTTTCTTTGTCAACATAATGAATTGGCTCTACCTTTGTGTACATTGTGACTCTGTAGAGTCTTTTGGAGTGAAGCTACATCTCCATGTCCTCCTTCCATTGATGGTAGTTGAAACAAGTGAGGAGATCAATAGGAGGAACCATTGTGTTGTTGTAGCGAATGTAGTGAAGGATGTTGGAATATAATCCGCCGGGATTATATTTTGTAAATAAATAAAGGAAAATGAATAGTTATGTAGGAAGATGAAAAGGATGGTCGGAAGATGAAACTCAACCAGCATATGTAATGTATAAATACATGATTTTGCAATGGAATAAATGAATTCAGGAGTTATTTTACCTGACAGTGGTATCAGAGCTCCATAACTCCTGCCTGCATGCCTGCCAGTCTGCCTGCCATTCTCCTGATTTCAATAGACCTCTGTTTACCTTCTGCTATATCTATTTTAGGCTGCCTGCCCATCGTCAGTCTGTCTCTGTGTGTGTTTCTCCTTCTGCTCATCCAATTCTACTTAGAGTTGAATGTTATGCATGGTGGCATCCTTGGGTTTGGGTCAAATATTGCAAGGTCGTGATCCAACACCTTGGATAAACTCCAGACGATTGAAGAGATTGAGTGCAGCATCCAACCAAGAAGAGGTCTCAGTAATAAAAGCTGAGAATTTGTTGAATACTGAAGATCATTGGTGGAGAGAGTTTGTGTAGCTATGAAGTATTCTTTGAGAGCTGCGACTTGTCATCTCTGCTGAGAGTCGGTTGAGGAGTGAAGCTGTGCATGAGAAGATTGTTGGTTCTGATTCTATTGTTGAAGCTGAGGTTCGACATTGTTATGTGGTTGATATTCTTTCAGAAGGTTGTAAGAAGTATTTTAAATATTGCTGCTGTATTTACTTGCGACCAATGGGAATGTAAAAACCCTAATTTTGTGCATGGAGTTTGAGTGGTAAATTCTGCAAACATTTTCATTTGTGTTTAGTGAAAGAGGCCAGTGAATGCTGTGTATAAGTCATGAATGTTGTGACTATTGTGTATGAGCCCATGACTACTGTGAATGTTGTGTATGGTGTATTCGAGTTGTGACATTGAGGAATATATGTCTGGAACTACTGCGTGAAGAGTTTCCTCTTCTGTGAATTGAAGTTGAGAAGATTGTTGCATTGTTGGTGTTATCTGCATTGAAGAATTAATTGTTGGAGTTGATAGTTGATGCTCGACCTCCTCCTCCGTGTACTGCTGTGATATCTCAGTATTTAAAACTGAGAATTCATTGAAGATGGAAGCTATTGAAGATTCCTTGCTACTTTGTTGCTGCAAAGTTGGTGAATAATGATAGAAGGATGAAGACTCATGTTTTTCATTTTCCTGAAGAGTGAAATTCTTGTTGCTATGAATCCTTTGAATCCCGGTGACTGAAGACCGTAGGTGAAGATTCACACCTTTGAGTGGAGGTAAAATATTTTGTGACCATTGGGTTGCACAAACCCTAACTTTTGTCCAAACTTATATGCATGGATTTTGTCTACAAATTTTTTTCATATGCATAATATGGATATTGTATGAGCCCGACAGTATTAATTGTTGTGTATTTTATGAGCATGTGTCTTATGTATGAACCTATGAAGGATGAGTGTGAGCCATGACCTTTATAATGAGCTGTGAATGATGTGATTTGAAGAGTGTATGATAAGACTAATGGTGGAGACTCATGCTCTCATGTTGGGCAATAGGGTAGACCCGGGTTTAATCCTTTTATGTCGCACCAACAAAAGACCCACAGTGTTGGCCCTTTCGGCAACAACCTGCGCGCAGGTTGCAGTCTCACCCGAAACAGCTATGGGGTGCCGCAGAATCAGGTTTCTGCAAGCAGAGAGGGATATTACTGTACCTTAACCTTTAATAACTTATTAATCAACAATTACACAGCTTTGTCATTCACTTATATACAACTTCGTAGATAGATAAATAACCGTGACTTGCTTAACCCACTACAGGGAATTCACAGCGAAGCTTTTAATCTTTCTTACATCATAAAACCTAACCTTTCTTATTTACACAAGTGCCTATTTATAGCACACTGTTTACAAAAACATGGATTCAATACCATGGGCACCCAAAAACCCTAAACCCTGGCCTTAATCCACGGGTTTATTACAATAGAGAACTTTGACTCAACCCTTGACACCCCTAAGACTATTTTGAGTCAAACCTGCAGAGTTACCCCTCTTAAGGACCGTTGAGGTGCGTGCCCTAACAGGCCCCTAAGACTCACCAGTGTCCCGTCCCGGGGCACTTATCTGCTCGGCTGGTGGTAAAATTTGCTTGGTGAAGACATTGTGCGCTAGTTCCTGGAGTCCTTACTGCTAGTTGCCGGCTGCCTGCTTCTTTCTATTGTTTGATATTGATGTTGAATAAGGCCTTGTGGATCCATCTGCAACCCCATCCTTTGGTCGGGTTGGCGACACTTAACTAGCCATAGCTTGGGGTCCCCTGGAATTGTGTGTCACGCTGCATAAGACACACAGCTGCCATGGTTCTGCTATGTCGGAAGATTTCAGGGTGGGGCTCGCCAGAGTCATTTGGCGAGGTCTTATGGCCTTCGTGGCTCCATGTTAGAGCAAATTTGTGCCTGCCTTCGCTGGATTTAGAGAAAACTTCTGCCTGCCTGTGTACTTAAGTCAAATACGACTGTACTGGCGGATTACTCAAAAGGTTCTACAGACCTCTCTCTTTGGACGCTCGTACTAGCTCCTGGACTTCACAATTATTTTACATGGCTCTAGTCGAGCAAACTCCAAGAAGTGCTTCGAGGAAGGTTTCACAAGCCAATGTAGCTTACTTATAGAATTCTGTTACAGAATCTATCATCATAGTGTAGTAATGACATCAAATCTGCTTGAATACTAGAAATCTCGTCACACCCAGCCTGAGATTTTCCCGAAATCTCATAATTACGGTTATGGAGAGTAGCTCACGTGTTGCCACCGTCAACTGTATTTTGTCCCATCCATCTCATACTAGGATGCAACACAGCTCCAACCTACGACATAACAACCACTTTCCACTTCAACACGGGATGAACCTACGTCCCCTGACCAACCTTCAGCTTCCCATACTTTATCCTTCAGACTATGACATTCCACAGTGTGGCGGGCAGCTGTACTGGGTACGTAGACTTTTCTTTCTTGGTGGTACCTTCAATTCGGAGGACTTGGCCTATCCCTGTACTTCTTTAGACGACTCCCATTTATCATAGAAGGAAAGAGTTCTCCATTTAACTTAGCTAGTTGGACTGCGCCCCCATCAGTAACTTTCTGTACTATATATGGTCCCTTCCAATGTGTCTTAAACTTTCCGGGGAACTTCATGAATTTGCTGTCATAGAGGAGCACAATATCACTCTGCTGGAATTGTTTCTTCTCGATGTGTCTGTCATGCCATGCTTTTTCTCGAGCTTTCTGCACCTGTTGCTGGAAACCTACAATAAATCTATCCTCCTTGAGTTCTAATATCTGTTTCAGTCTCTCTGTTATTATGACTGGGTCATCCATCTTGGTGAAAGCAGATATTCTGAGGCTGGGAACAATGTATTCCATGGGCATGATGGCTTCTTGCCCATAAACCAGTCAGAAAGGTGTATGGCCTGTCAACTTTTTGCAAGTAGTTCTGTAAGCCCATAGCACTGCTGGAATGCGAAGGTCCTAATCATTTCTGTTAGCATTACAAATCTTTGTCAAAGCATGCTCCAGGATCTTATTAAAAGCTTCGACAGTCTCGTTTGCTTGTGGATGATAGGCTGTAATTTTCTAATGGTATACTTGAAATTCTTCAGTCAGCACCGCAATAGTTTTATTTAAGAAATGTGATCCTTGATCGCTCATAAGGACACGAGGACACCCAAATCTGGAAAAGATGTGATCGAAGATGAATTACGCAGCTGTAGCAGTGCTACAGTTCTTGACCAGTTGGGCTTCATCCCAACGGGTAAGGTAGTCAGTTGCTGTAATAATATATCTCGCGCCAGACTTCTTCGCAGGGGGGTTGATGGGGCCGACAAAGTCAATAGCCCATTTGTCAAAAGCTTGTAAGGTTACCTGCGAAACTAGAGGCATTTAATCCCACTGAGATGGTTTGCGTGTCCTCTGACAGACGTCGCAGCTGTGGCAATATTCTCTTGCATCCTTGTGAACGGTGGGCCACCATAAGCCGGCTGTCAAAATATTCCGTGTGGTAGCTTTCCCTGCATAATGACCTCCTGCTGCGCCAGGATGTGCCTCGACCAGAATCAAGGGTTGTTCATGCTCCAAAACACACCTGCACAGTATTTCATCTGGTCCCATCTTGTACAGCTGGCCGGCTATTAGGGTGAAGTCCGCTGCTTGCACTACCAGCTGCTTTTTCTATTGTGTTGTCATTTCAGCAGGTGGAAACCCTATAGACAAGTACTGAGCAATATCCTGGAAGTAGTCATCGACTATCTGGATGGAAAATAGTTGCATGTCAGGGAGGCCCTCATCCAAACTGGTGGGTTCTTCTCCCAACTCAAGCCTCGACAAGTGGTCAGGGCCTAGGTTCAGTCTCCTAGGCTTAACTATGATTTCGAAGTCATATTCTTGGAACAGAATCAACCATCTACATATTCTTCCTCCTAGCATAGGCTTATTAACCAAATATTTCAAAGTAGAATGGTCAGTAAACATCTTAAAATGAGAGCCTAACAGGTAATGTCGAAATTTCTGTAGTGCATACACCATAGCAAGGCCTTCTTGCTTGGTTGCAGTATAATTTTTCTCTGCAATGGATAATTTTCTACTGGCAAAATAAATAGGGTGGTCGATCTGACCTACACTTGGTTGAGCCAATACCACCCCTAGAGCAATGGAGGAGGCATCAACATGCACATGAAATTCTTTGTTCCAGTCAGGAAATACTAGAATAGGGGAAGTGACCATTTTTTCCTTCAAAACATCTAAGCTTTCCTGGCACTCCGGTGTCCATTCGAACTTATTATCTTTCTTCAACTACCTTTCCATCGGAGCGGTAATTTGAGCATATCCTTGGATGAATTTCCTGTAGTAACCCGTGTGATCGAGTGTCGTGCATAGTTGTTTAACGGACTTCGGGGGTGGCAGATTTACAATAATAGCTATCTTCGCAGGATCCATCATCAATCCTTGCTTACAGACAACATGACCAAGGAGGATTCCAAAAGGGGCACAAAAAATACACTTTTTTAGATTCAAAGCAATCTGGTGCTATCTACACTTGTTTAACATAAGTCTCAAACTAGTGAGGTGGTCTTTTACTAGCCCAAAATAGTCCAATCATCAAAATAAACTTCTAAGAATTTATGTATATATTCCTTAAACGCAGAGATGACGACTCTAGAAAATATAGCAGGTGCATTCTTCAGCCCAAAGGGCATGACAGTATACTGAAAGGATCCCATTTCGGTAGCAAATGTTGTCTTATGTCGGTCTTCTGGAGCAATTCGGATCTGATGATAGCCAGAAAACCCATCAGTGAAAGAGTATATTTCTTGACCTCCAACATTGTCGAGCACTTCATCTGTAAAGGGGGTAGGAAAGGGATCATGCCGACAGGCATCATTTAATTTCCTGAGGTCAACACAGATGCGGATTTCACCCTTAGTCTTATTCTCCTGGACCACCATAGGACTGACCCACTCAGATTCTTCAACATGCTCAATTATTCCTGCAACAAGCATCTTATCTAGCTCCACCTTAACCTTTTCTTTATACTTCGGATTCAATCTATAAGGCCGCTGTTTCACAAGTTTTGCATCAGGTTTCAAAGGGATCTTCATGACGCCAATATCACCCAGGATACCCTTCATTTCATAAAACTTTATTGGAAAGAGATCTTGGTACTCATGGAGAAGTTGGGTTACCTTGCTAACCATTTCATCATCCCAATAGTCACCGATTGTAGTGAGCTTCGGCTGTTCTTCGGATCCAATGTTAACTGTGCGTGTCTTCAGGGGCTGATTTACTTCTGAGGCTTTGATGGCTGGTCCTTGCACATCGTAGCTTCCTTCTGACTCAGTGATAGCGATATTGCGTGGGTCCTCATCCTCCTCAATGGAAAAGTTATAACATTCTAGTGCGTGGGCTTCCTGCACTGTCCAATTCGTTCGCGGTCATCAAAGACCTTGGTATGGATGATCCTGATAGCTGCATCTAGAGCTAGGCAGACATCATTAGTAGAAAAAGTATGTATAAAACTATGGGAAAGACAGTCCCAACTTACAGTATCTAGGTGGAGCTCAGCTTCCTCGTACCAGGTCCTAGCTATCGGTGCCAGTGTATGGACGAATCTATGTGCCCATTCATTCTGAGGTACATACCTCCACGCCTCATAGCAGTTTGCCAAATGTGCTTGTGGACTAGATTGCCCATCAAACTTTCTTCGCACCTCCTCAGGCTGGTCCTTAAATCTCAACTGAAGGAGCCTCTAACAGGCTTCCCAGCTAGGAATCTGCGGCTTATGGCTCTTCCACCATTTGGCTGCGGTGACTCTGAGTGTTGATTCTAGAGAAGTCATTTTCTGTGACTCAGGTATCTGACCGGAGAATTGCACGATAAA
This sequence comes from Pseudotsuga menziesii, assembly GCA_001517045.1. Taxonomy (NCBI): domain Eukaryota; kingdom Viridiplantae; phylum Streptophyta; class Pinopsida; order Pinales; family Pinaceae; genus Pseudotsuga; species Pseudotsuga menziesii. The sequence continues at coordinate 252,199 of LPNX010274341.1, forward strand.
TGGGTCAGGGTCTGTCGATCCATCAAAAGTAGGGAGAGTGCTTGGTTGTGAGCTGAGCCATCTGAGGGATTTAGTAGGTCTGGTATGGAGCTCATATAATTGGTTTTGCCAATTCTCTAAGTCATCCTCCGAGTTGGTCATACAGGAGCTACCAGACTCCCATCTTGCCGTAGGAGGATCCTCATAACCTCCTTCCTGCACGGTGATAGTGTAGATGGGCTCCACATCATCCTGATCCTTTTGTTAGAGTGGTTCTGTGTATCATTCCCCTTGTGAGGGATCCAGGGGTAGGATGACTGTCAAGTCTTTCCCTTCAAAGATCATCTGTCTCTTCTTTAGGTTAATAACTGCAGCATTTTCCATTTCCCATTCAAGTCCTAACAAGGCTGGGTAGGGGTTGTTGTCATCAATGATCTCAATTACTTCAAAGTCCACGACAGTACTGACCCCGGTAATATCTATTTGGATGCTCAGGAAACTTCCTAAAGGCACAATCCTTTGCTGGTTGGCTAGCTGCAACTGGGTAGGGGACCAGGCGAGGGGGGGTTTTCCCATGTGTTCCCAGGTTTGTTTAGTTAACACATTTACGTCAGATCCCAAGTCCAAGATAACATCAGTCAGATTATATGCCCCTATCTGAGCATTCAATCTCATCTCCCTGCCGGTTCGTTTCACTCTATGAACAGTTTTTTCTTGAGCAGAACTGTGCTGAGGTCTGTAGGAAGCAATGACTTTCTGTAGTGCAGTCAGAGAATCCTGATCTCTTAACAGTTTAAGGCAACTCTATAAAAAGGAGGATAGGGTACTTACATTATCCCGCGGGGCTTCCTGGGGCCGTGAAGATAGTTGCTGAGGTTATGCAAGTGCAATGGATGTGCTAGGGCCAGCAAAATCTTTCTTAACTTCCATAAATGTCTCTCTTTCTCTTGTGATATCAAATATTGGGATTTTCGTAGGGGCCTTACGAACCCGAGCATTGGCAGACTGTGTTTCTATATCCTGTGGGTGTGTCATAGCTCCACTCCGTGTGACAACATTGATATTTGCGGTAGGTCTGGGCTCAACTGAAATCATCTGGATATTCTGCGTAGGGGCACTCTGTCGTGCCTGAATCTTAGCTATGAGCTGCGGCCATTGTTCAATCACATGATCTACCGTGTGGCAGTACTGACATGTCTTAGTGGGGTTCTGACATTCACGAGCCAAATGTCCATCTTGGTTACAATTGTAACACACCAACTGGCCTCGGCCTCTTCCGGGTTTCCAAGCGAAGGGATTTCTTCAGAGCCTGACTCTTCAGAATTTACGGGGGAAGATGTGGTAGCCTAACCTAAGGAGAAGGAGTCAAAATCTGTTTTGTACCTTTTTCCACTTCGCAGAAAACCACTTTGCTCGTTGAAGGTATTATCACTTGCAAACATATGTTAGTACTACTAAGCTAGCAGTCTGATTCAAACAACAATATACCCTTTTCAGCCAATAGTATTTCAATCCACAAGCTTAATGAATTCAAAAACTTACCACGGGGACCTTTGAAGAACTGTCGTTCAGCTTCGCTGAAGGAGGTACTTGTGTCAATGGCAAACTCTGTCACGAAGGCTTCCAATGTTCGTGTCGTCCAGAAATCAACAGCGCAGGATACCTCGTTGTTCACGTGTTGCACAAGATTGACCCTTGTGGGGGTCCACGTGGAAACCTGTCGAGCTTGGCAGTTCGTCCTTCTTTCTGTTAACCTAGACAACCACTGGTGCAACTCTATGTGGATACTACCAAAGAAAATTTCATAAGCATCACAAAAAACATACCTTTGTAAAAAGTCACGTGCGCTACAACGTGGATTTGTGTTCTCTTGTTGCGCGAATTTCAGATAAGTCTCAGCAAACCAATCACCGATTTTCGTCACAGAGGGCCTCCAGAACATAGCCCTCGAGGTACGACGTAAACCCCTCTTTAGCAGATACTAAGTTCAACCGACAATGGAACCAATTTGTTTGGCAATAGGGCAGACCCAGGTTTAATCCTTTTATGTCGCACCAACAAAAGACCCACAGTGTTGGCCCTTTCGGCAACAACCTGCGTGCAGGTTGCAGTCTCACCTGAAACATCTATGGGGTGCCGCAGAATCAGGTTTCTGCAAGTAGAGAGGGATATTACTGTACCTTAACCTTTAATAACTTATTAATCAACAATTACATAGCTTTGTCATTCACTTATATACAACTTCGCAGATAGATAAACAATCATGACTTGCTTAACCCACTACAGGGAATTCACAGTGAAGCTTGTTATTAGCAGTGATCTAAGTTATCAAATGTATACAGTTATTAATGCATAAAAGACAACAGAAAGAGAAGCAACACAAGAAACCACAACACCAGATATAACGTGGTTCACCCCCAATGTAGGGGTTACATCCACAAACTGTGTTTTATTCAACTTGCTACAAAACCACAGTTTGATCTGCGCACTCAGCTGCAGATCCCTTCAGTCCTTAACAGCCGTGCACACAGCAGTAGGCCTCTGCACACACAGCTGTAGATCTTTCCTCAATCTTCTTACAAAACCCTCTATGCACACAGCTGCAGAGGTCGTCCACGCACACAGCTGGGACTTATCCTTTCCTTATAAAATCAACCTTAGCCTCGCCTTAATTATTCTTACATCATAAAACCTAACCTTTCTTATTTACACAAGTGCCTATTTATAGCGCACTATTTACAAAAACATGGATTCAATACCATGGGCACCCAAAACCCTAAACCCTGGCCTTAAGCCGCGGGTTTATTACAATAGAGGACTTTGAATCAACCCCCGACACCCCTAAGACTATTTTGAGTCAAACCCATGGAGTTACCCCTCTTAAGGACCGTTGAGGTGCACGCCCTAACATCTCATACATTTATGTGGAGGTAAAAGCGATTCATATTATATGTTGCAATTGATTCATAAACCCTAGATTTTTGTGTGAAGTCTATCTAGAAACTTATGCAAGCATTTGTTTATTTTCATTGAGTGAAGAGCCTCATGATTGCTATATTGGAACCATGACGGTTGCATGAAGAGTTTTATATTCTACGAAGTGCAACGAACTCAATTGTTTGAGTATTCTACAAGTCTGATGCAATATTTTGTATTGATGTATAAAAGAATTTGAATTGTACTTGTAAACAACACTCTAGAATTATTAACCCAGAGTTGCAGAATTATTTTGAGAAACGGGGTTGCAGAATTGTGTAATAAACTGCAGAATCCATTTTGTAACTAGTAAAGGAACAAGAACTCAAACCTGTATCCTATATTTTTTCAATAAGCATTCTGTAAGTTACAGTTTCCAGATTAGAGATGCACTCTTTGGCATCTATTATTGGTGCTTCCCTTGCTGGCAAAGACCAATCCAATGATCATCCCAAAGGAGAAAGCAGCAAGAGAGGCAGAGGAAGAAGAAACTTCAGAGCTAGAGGAGGCAGAAACAACTCCAGCAAAAGATAAAATTTGAAGTGCAAGCATTGCGGAAAGATTGGACACACAGCAGATCAGTGTTGGGCTTCGTGGGACTCCATCAAAGACAGACATAACCAGAATAAAGATGACAATAAAAACCAATATGCTAGTAAATCTTCAGATTCTCCTCATTGTATTGTTGCACATTGTAATCTTGGTATTAATGAAATGACTTCACTTTCATCTTACAAATATTGTTGGCTACTTGATACTAGTGCAACATCACACATGACTTTTAGAAAATACTATTTTGAAGAACTTAATGAAACAATAAATGGCATAGTTTACTTTGCAGATAAGTCAAGTCTTAAACCAAAGGGAATGTGCACCATTCGGCTGAAGATGCCTGGATTCCCTAATTTCTTGTTGAAGAATGTTCTTTATCTTCCAGAGTTGCAGAGAAGCCTGCTATCCTTGGTGGAGATTCGAGAGAAAGGCCATTCCATCCACATGTTTGATGGAATCATAGAAATAAGAAAGTCCTCTGACAACCAAGTCATCATGACTAGATACGAAGATGGGAAGTTGCTGAAGCTAAAGGGTTCATCTGCAAGGGTTCAAAACTATGCCTACCTCTCTCAGCATGGAGAAGGTAATTTGTCATGAAGTTTATTGTTGCATGCAATATTTGGTCATCTAAATTATAACAGTCTTCATTTGTTGAGAAAGAATGGTGTATTTGGTTTTCCCACCATTCCCAAAGAGAAGAGCAAATGTGATGCATGTATATTAGGGAAACATAGTAAGCTGCCATTCCATGAATCTAATTTCAAAGCAAGTAGGAAATTAGAATTAGTTCATTCTAATTTATGTGGCCCAATGCCAACACCTTCTACCAATGGGAATAAGTATTTTATGACCTTTGTTGATGACTACTCAAGAATGTGCTGGATTTACACATTAAAGACAAAATCAGAAGCATTTCAAACATTCAAGGACTTTCATGCATTGATAGAAAAACAAGCACAATCTAAAATTGGTACACTTCGTACTGACAATGGGAAAGAATACACTTCAAATGATTTTGAAGATTATCTTCGCCAACATGGAATTGCACATCACACTACAGTTCCCTACAATCCTCAACAAAACGGTGTAGCAGAAAGAATGAATAGAACCATAATGAATATGGTATGAGACTAATAAAAATGACCAATCCATTGAGAGACAGCTTGATCATTTGGAAAAATATCCTCATCCAAAGAAATATTCTGAAAATGAATATGAAATTCCAAACCTTGAAGGGGGGATTCCTATTCTGGATCAACCTTTGGAATTTCCATATGAAGCACCAACTCCCCCACATGAAGAAGTTCTTGCTACTTCACCTGAACAAGAGATTCAACTGGATGATGTGATTGAGAGAATTGGAAGACTCTCAATCAATGATGAAGTACCACCAGCTGATCAACCAGGACCATCATGGAAGATTCCTAAATGGGCCATAAAGACACTTGAAAGTGTCCATCCGGATGAAGCTGGAAAGACGGGAACGAGAAGTTTGAAAAGACATGAAGATGGAGGAGAAGTAGACAATTCAGGTGATGACATGGATGTATCATTTGATTGTGAATTTAATTTATCTGCTAACTTTGAACCAACTTCCTTTGAAGAAGCTTCTACTCAAGTTGAGTGGAAAGAAGCTATGCATAATGAGTATGATGCACTCATGAAGAATGGAACTTGGAAGCTGGTTGACCCTCTAGTTGGAACCAAACCAATTGGCTGGAAGTGGGTGTACAAGAACAAATATAGGTCAGATGGCTCACTTGACAAGCACAAAGCGAGGCTTGTAGCAAAAGGCTATGCATAGAAGGAAGGAATTGACTATGAAGAAACGTTTTCTCCTATAGTAAAATGGGCTACCATCCGTACCTTACTCTCTTTAGCTGCTCAGAATGGATGGAAAGTTCATCAGATGGATGTGAAGACTGCTTTCTTGAATGGAGACTTGAAAGAGAATGTCTTCATGTCTCAGCCATAAGGCTTTGTTGTGAAAGGAAAAGAACAAAAGGTATGCAAGCTTGTCAAATCCTTGTATGGCCTAAAACAAGCGCCTCGCACATGGTATGAAAAATTAACCGAGCATCTTTTGAAGTTAAATTTTGAACATTTTGATCTTGATGATGCAACACTGTTTATAAAGAAAGTTCGAAGATCTGTTGTGTATCTTGTGGTGTACGTAGATGATCTTTTAATGACAAGGAACAATGAGAGCTATATAGCATCCATAAAGAAACATTTGAAAAAGATCTTTGAAATGACAGATATGGGACATCTCCACTATTACTTAGGAATTGAAGTCACTCAACATCCTAAGTACATATTCCTATCTCAGAAAAAATATTTTGGAGAACTACTAGACAAATTTTGCATGACATAATGCAACCCTATCTCTACTCCAATGGAACATAAAATGAAGCTCTCATCAAGCAAAGGAAAATAATTTGAAGATGCGACCAAGTATCGACAACTTGTAGGAAGACTTATCTACCTGAAAACAACTAGACCAGATATTTCTTATGTTGTTGGCATACTTTCAAGGTTCATGCATAAACCTTGTGAAGGACACTGGTGAGCTGCAAAAAGAGTTCTAAGATACTTGAAGGGGACTCAAGACATTGGACTCAAGTACTCTAAGGTGGATGACTTCAAACTTATTGGGTACTCAGACTTAGATTTTGATGGCGATAAGGAGATAGGAGTATCAACTTCTGGATACACTATGAGTCTTGGATTAGCAGCTGTCTCATGGAGATCACACAAACAGTCAGTTCCGGTAGATTCAACAACAGAAGCAGAATATGTGGCTGCAGCTGAAGCAATGAAAGAAATAGTATGGCTCAAGAAGATACTTGAAAATTTGCAAGAAAAACAAGAGAACTCCACTCCATTATTGATCGACAATACTTTTGCAATCAAGCTGGCTAAGAATCCCAGATTCCATGATTGAACCAAACACATCAACATAAAGTATCATTTGATTCGACATCATGTAGAGGCCAAGACAATCCATCTTCGACATTGTTCCACAAATGATCAAGTTGCAGACATCTTCACCAAAGCGCTTGGACGAGAAAAATTTGAAAGATTCAGAAACATTCTCGAACTTACTAGCACCCCTTTGGATTAAGGGGGGGATTGTTGGAATATAATCCATCAGGATTATATTTTCTAAATAAATAAAGGAAAATGAATAGTTATGTAGGAAGCTAAAAAGGCTGGTCGAAAGATGAAACTCAACCAGCATATGTAATGTATAAATAAATGATTTTGTAATGGAATAAATGAATTCGGGAGTTATTTTACCTGACAAAGGAGACTGAATGTTGTTGTAGTGAATGCAATGAAGGAGACTGAAAAACCTGTAAATCACACAATCAAACAGAAAAATTAAGGTTGACAACCTATACTTTTCGAGTTTTCTTCACACCCAGCTTAGTTAATCAAGTAAGCTTGATCAACAATTCCTTTTCTTAGGATTTATGTGGTAAATTCTCCGCTTCTGGTGCAATGCTGGAAGGAGCAATTTTGCGCAATTTTTTTTTTTGATCCAAGTATGAATTTGTAGTAGGAGAAGTGCCTTGTCCTACCGAGGCTCTGATACCATATAAAATTGAGCACATAGATCTGTGGACCAACACACAACTCACAAGATAGATCAGACAATTTTACTAAGACATTGAAGAATTAAAAATTCCAAAAAAATGGCTTGCAGCTGTGAATGCTTTCATTAATCAAAAGTAATTGGATAATTAGTTACAATGTAATACACTGGTATTAATAACCAGTCAATTTGAATGTATGGGAGAGGAATTTTAATTGACTGACTCTATCTAACTTTATGGATAACTGTACATGTCTAAATCATTATCAGAGGTCAACTAGTTAGCCCTAGTTGCCTCAATCAGTGCACCAGTAAGTTAAAATAAGTTAAGTAGCCTAACTGAATGTGGTAGGTGAGGAATTGTGCCTTCCCACATGCCATCAATCAATGACTGGTGTTAATTAAATGTAACTGAATGTAAATGGCTCCTAACTAGGATTAACTAGTCATTAACTGAACTCAACTGAAAGAGGTTGTTTCTAGCCTCGACAGTACAAGGTCATCGGTCTAGGAGGCTACTAAACTGATGCATGAGGCATAATTAGGCCTACTTAGACCATGTGGACCCAATGATACTAGTGACT
>LPNX010274413.1:0-12597 GCA_001517045.1 Pseudotsuga menziesii
CTTAACTCCATTAACATAGAAGAACTACACCCTAGTCTTTAAATTAAAATGTTATTTTATTTTTGTTAATTGATTTGTGCAGAAAGAGGCAGAAAAACATCTTCCCATCCTTCATGCTGCAAAAGGAATGATACTTCAAATCCTTGACATGAATAAGTTACAACCAAGGAACTTGAAATACAGGTCTAATTGTTTCACTTTATATGTGTTAGAGGTGTATGAAGAGTCCTTCACTTGAAAATTACTTACTCGAATAAATGATGTATTCCAGTCTAATAATAACAATGTTGTTCTTGATGACCTAATTTCACGATATAGAAAAATGGCAAAAAGAATGGCAAACAGACAAGCCAATATGTTTTGGCAGAAACTGGTACGTTTAGTTATTTAGGTGAACACTTGAGGTATTGAGAAGGACATGATCAATAAGTGGATTGCTTTTCTATTCTATAAATTCACGATATGTGTTCAAGTTCATAATAGAATGAAATGCTAACTATATGGCCCATCTCATTTGTAGAAATACAGATTGTAATAACTTCTAAATTTTTATGTCGTTTCAGACGAATTTGTCAAGGTCAACAAACTTCAATCTCAAGATTTTGTAATCTTCTATTAATTTGTAAGTGGGCTTCAATAAACTTTGTTTGGTTTGAGAATTGTATCAAATAGTGAATTTATTTGTAAATTAATCCTAAAAATAATTGCTGGATAAATTTTATTTTTTAATTTAGGTGATCGAGGGAAAAAAAGCTTCAGATAATAAACATGATTAGGACAACTCGTCTGCCAAGGCAATGCAGGCAACCAGTGAGATACGTGATATTGATGATTCAGACAACTCGTCTGCCAAGGCAATGCAGGCAACCAGTGAGATAAGTGATATTGCAATGCATGCAGGCAGTGAGAAACATGAAATTGCAATGCAAGATGGCAGTGATGCACACCTTGCATTACTTTCGGCCGATATTCGAAAGAGATTATGAAATAGATTTACCACTGGGGATCCCCAATTTCCCGACCCTGGATGACGTGTTACGCTTTGACTTTGATGACAGGAAGACATGTTAAATTAATGTCTGTGTGGGTTTTGATAACATGTTCTTGCACTACATGTACCCGGATTTGATGGAGTAAACTCTCTTTAAAACTGTCTTTTGTCTTTTTCGTAGATCTAAATTTTTATATGTTATTCTGTTATTAGTATTACAGAAGTTATTCTGTTATTACAAAACATAAAGGATTTTGTAAGTGCATGTCCCCAGATTTGATGGAGTAAACTCTCTTTAAAACTGTCTTTTGTCTTTTTCGTAGATCGAAATTTTTCTCTGTTATTCTTTTATTACAGAACATAAAGGATTTTGTAAGTACCATTTTTAAATGAGTACCAAAGATTGATAAGTTTTGATGACTTTGTGCTTTTAACTCAATGATAAAGTTAAATGGATGAATACATAGTGATGATTTATTTGGAGGTTTTGTTTTTCTTAAATAAAATTTGGATGTCGTCCAAAGTGTTTAGTGATTAGATATGTATTTTAGACATTTATATTTATAGCTGGAGAATTCACCATAATCATGATTTGGGTATCTTATTTATGAAACTCATATTCATGAATTATGTGATTTTATTTATAAATTTGAAAGTTTAATATTGTAATACATTTTGTTTGTTTCTTTATTTATATTAATGTTGTGAATATTGTTTTGTTTCTTTATTTATATTAATGTTGTGAATATTGTTTATTTGTTTCGGTATATATTTTAGTTAGTTATTGAAATTTATAGAAGTAGTTAGAGGAGATTTCACTCTATTGGTGGCTTATGTTGTTTTAAACGAGTCTGAAAATTATTTGACTTTGAATGTTTAATATTATAATAGTTGTTTTACTTTGGAAGTTGTGAAAATTGTTTAGTGTTTTTTTTAAACAAAAACAGAAAAGAGAGAGTTTTTAGACTGAAAAAAAGGTTGTGGGCAACCATAGATAAAAAACTGAAACCCATGTTCTCGAGAAAGAGAAGAATTGAAAGTTCTATGCATAGAGGCGAGCTTTTAATATTCCTAGGATGCTTCATCAAAGCTTTAAAACTCATTGAACCGTAAACTATAACAAAATGATTATTGAGCAAAATGCAACAAACTGATTGTTGAGCTAAATGCAAAAATACATCTAGGAAAACATAACTAAGCCTTCTACTTTTTCTTTCCTTCAATCCCATTAGTTGGTTGCACTACCTAAGTTTACTCCATTGGGTCATTACAATTGCTACAGTGTGTTATTGTGGCCACTTTTACAACCTCTTCTTCAATGAAATCTACTCTCCCATCATCTATAGTAGGAAGAATCCATTGTCATCTATCATGGATTCTTGACAGACCATCTAGTTTACTATGAATCTGACATCTCCCTCAACATATCTGTTCTTCTAAACATCAACTTCCACCATTTCCTTTAGCCTTCGGAGATGCAGTTTAATGTCTTTCAAGTTTGTGCTCTCAAATATAGTGTTAGACTCTTACTAAGGGTCTGAAAATAACTCCTCGGTCTGCTGGACTTTGTTCTATTCCAAGCTACCTCTTCCCCCACTAGAGGTGTGAATCTTTTCGAATTTGTTCTATTCGAAACTACCTGTGTTTCCCTTGGTTCACGTGCTCACCATACCTTCAAACAAATTCTGTAGCTGTCGGGCTTCCTCTTTATCCAGACTACCTCTCTCACGAGGCTACCAAACAATGTGCAGAGGTGGGGGCTGTCTCTATTACGTTGCTCTGTGCTTCAAGCCAATAATCGTCTCAGCTTAAAAGGGATTTCTTTAAAGGAAGTGAGGTGGTGAAGGACGCCACTTGGCCATAGCCATTGACGGGTCATGGCGGGGAATGAGGGAAGGTGGCTTGCTAGAGGGCCATAAAAATATTTTTCCCAACCTTGGACTATAATGAAAACTATGGGACATGCTTATGAATTTGATGTTGGTTTTTTATTTGAACCATTTCAACTTAATTTCTCACTTTTTGATTGAAAAGTTTGTGAGCAGATTTATAATTTCCTTCGAGAATATGAAGAAAACTCTTCTACACTTGGAAAAACCATGGTTATATATGGATCTCATTTTCTGAATAACCTGCCTTTAATCTTTGAAGACCATGAGCTTTTTTATTTTGGATTGTCTTTCCAAGTGAGAGTCATTCTTCATTGTTGGTTGGGTGGATGTCCTAGAACCCAAGGATAGGAAATTACTATTTTTCCTCAAGTATCAAAGATAATCCTCCCTCACCTTCCTCCCCTCTAAAATTGTTTAGTGTTCAAGTATGCATTTTATCTCCATTACATAACTTTGAGATCTACTACTAGCTTACTTCCTCTTCTTATGATAGACACTTTTGTATCTAGTCAAATGGTATTGTTCTAGCATATCATCCATTTAATTTCAACAAACAACATATCACATTTGATCTATATTCTAAGTATGACGAGAAAATCTAATTCTGCATATTTTTATAGTCTCCATCATATTGTTTACAAACTCAAAAAGAACATCTAACTTCCAAAAACTTGCAAATTGTCTTCGAAAATCCTAGAATTATTAAGCAAGAATTTCTTACTTCTTCCCAATCTCTAACATTGAAAGAGAGTGACTTTCATGTTATTCCATGTAGACATGATAACACTAGATATTATGAAAAGAACATTTGAGATGTCTATTCTTTTCCAAGGTATGGTCTAGTACAACCACCTATAGGGTTACATTACCATTAACTTAGTGAATAAGTACTTTTCAATATCCATACACTTGAAGATCAAATATTACTTTCTGTAGTGCAAAGTATAATAAGCCACATAGTGTGAGTACTTCTTCTTTTGTATTTGTGCCACTTCCAAATCCTGTCCACACCTATAAAAAATTTATCATTTCATTCTAAGGGTCATACCACCTTCACAAATATCATCATGAGAAGTCCCATCTAAGTCTCCTATAGGAATGCCAACATGAAGCATTGGAAGAAGTTTGGCATATTTAATTTTTGGCTCTTTTTATTATTCCTTAAAGTTGCTAATAATATTTATGTTAACCCTCATTAAGTTTTTGCAGGATATTCCAAAAGAACAAAGCTTATGTGAATTCACACACCCCATCTTACAAAGGTGGGATATTCTTCATAGTTGAAAAATATATTGTACAAATTTTTAGGTTGGGGTTAAAGGTTTGAGATTCAGAGTTCTCATAAATATTTAGACAAGTCATTAATTCTATAGAGACTAGATTAGTAAATCTACATTTCATGAGTAAATTATTTATAGTTTCTTCATATTTAAAACACAACATAGGTTATTTGGATCAATACCCAATACCCCTATTTTGATATATCTATTTGAGGTTAATAGTTTTCTTTTAAAGCTAAGCCAAAAAAATAATTTTACTTTGATGGGACAATTCCACTTCAATAGATACCTAAACCAACATGTGAGACTCCACATGTGTAAAAGAGATAGCTTCATAACCTACACATTTAGTGGATTCTAGGAAAATCTAACTTAGTTATATTTATCACAAAGAATAAGTCTACTATGATATAATACTCTTATATGCATATTCGAGTCTTCTATAGCACCATATGATACTTAAAAAAAATTCATTTATCCAATTTAAGTCTTGCAACTTGAGTTAACATAGCTGGCTACATTTGTAAGATCTTCTGAAAGTCTGAAATTACTTTCCGCTACTAAGAGAGTGTCCATTACCAACTTTCCAAGGTAGGCATAATGTAATATCCCGAATTATGGACCTACCATTTATAGGCATGAGCCTATTGATCATGATGATTATATTGATATTTTATTTTATATTGGGTCAAAGACCCCACTCCATATGAACATGATGATTTGTTTTACATATTGGGCGTGAGCCAATTGTTGATGATATATATGTATATATATGTTGGTTGTGTTGGGCATGGACTAGGAAGGACATGATTGATGAAATGTTTTTTGTTGGGCATGGACCCTGAAGCACATGATCGATGAGATGGTTTGTGTTGAGCAAGTGGCTCTCGAGCACATGAGTATTTGCATTTGTGTCTAGCATAAAGTTGTGGAACACATGAAAATATAATTGGAAATGTTGGGCATAAGCTCTCGAACGAGAACTATTTACATGAAAATATACTATGAAACGAGAACTCGACACAGTTCTCGTTTTTCTCTCTCCTAATTTTAGTAGCTATTTTTACCCCCATTTCAAAAATGGTTGATGCCAGTATCACACATTTTCATTTTCAGACATTTTTTGGGGCCTTTGAATTATCTTTGTTGTAAAATATTTTTAATTTCTATTTTCAAGTGTGTTTTTTGAAATTTAGCAAAATAACATACATTTTTAAGCAATTTATAATGAAAAACATATACATTTTACGATTTTTTCTATAAAATAAGACATTTTTATGTACAAAATAAGGCAATTTTATTGATAAAATTGTAAATAATTCCAGAAAATAAAGACATTTAAAACCATTTTCAATGAATTTTCAGAGAATTTTTCTCTAAAAATGATCATATTTCATATTAGTTATCGAAAAGTGACGACTCACATAAAGTCGAGAAAAAGTATACAAATTATTTGTAAAAAACATATTAAAAACATTATATTTAGAAATTTTATTTCTAAAATAAAGTCTGAAAGTCAAAACATTACTAATATATCTGATCAAAAAATTGTCAAAAATTGTCAAAATTAACATTTTCTTCAAAACATGAAACTATTCAACAATATCATGCATGCCAAATTCTTCATCGACATTGGAATTTTCTGGAGCTTGAATTTCCTTAGCGTCATCAATGTCCTCTTCCATTGGGTCTTCTATGTCTGCAGGATCCCCAAAGTGCTCCTTTCCAAACACCCCTCCTAACGGGGGTTGGGGCTCTTTTGACATCTTTGCCACAAGTGTTTCACTAAACTCTCCTTTCTTCAAACCAACTTCTTGCAGTTCATCTGTAAGAACTTGAATAGCCTTAATTCTTTGTTTTATGTAATTGCATTGGAGTGGATCATTATCAATCGATATGCAATTTGTTCATTTCTATAAGGAGCATGCTATTGTTGTACCTAATCACCAAAACCAAAATTAAAGTTAAGTGAAATAGCATAAAGAAGCATACTTTAAAACAATAAAATAATGAAGGATAAAACATACAATAAAACTTGATATATTATTTCATATGTAATATGAGAAAGTTTACGTGAACCTGAGAACAAATCTAAGATCCAATCTCCTTCTCTTGAAAATGTATCTATGAGATAATTAATCAATGCTTGTGGCTTTTGATAGATGTTTACATTCACTCCTTTCAAATCCCTTTCTTCATATGTTAATTTTTTTACCATGGCATTATAACTCAACATCTGACTATGTTTTCCTCCTCTCTTTTGATTGATTAAAAGAGGTTCATAAGCATCTTCATGTGTCCAAGTTGCAACATGTATGCTTTCAGCATCACTTAGGAATGGATCGTTGCCTGAGCTACGAACATTAGGCTTTTGCCTGTAACAAAAATATAAAACAATTAATTAACTTATCAATAAATACAATTGATTTATAAATTCAAAATTTTGATAATATAGTGCAAATATATTACCAATGAAGTTGCTTCCTTTTTTTTCCTTTACCCCTAAAGGCTGTCAACAAGCCCCCTAATTGTGTGTATGAATGGAAAACAACAAATCTCCATAGCGGTGATGTTGTGACATCTACAAATCCTGAAACCACTTTACTGAATGATTGGTAAGTATAAGGCTCACAATCATAAGTAGTGTTTCGGATATTGTATCCATGAGGGATATCTGCAATCACTAGTGCGTACTCCTTTTTAGGAACAAGATTTGCAATGTCTGCATAGTCACCTAAAATGACTCTATATTGCATAGTGTCAAGCCCATTCCAAATATAATGATCAAGTGTATCATCAAGTTCAACATTTGCAAGACATTGTCTCCTTTGTCATTCTATTTTGGCTCTTTGGATATGGATTTTGAAGGACTCCGGTACTCCAGCTCCACCCCTCTTTGGCATCTTCAAATGAAAATGATCTCTATAAGTAATAAAATAGAAATGAATTAAATTATAAAATAAATAAAATAGGATGTATCATAGATCAACATACCTTCTTGAATGCAACAAAAAATTGTTGTAAACTTTCTATCGAGCTTGAGTCTAGATAGTTGCATTTGACATCATCCCAACTCTTCTCACTCAACATTTTAACCATCTCCTCTTGTATTTTCATGTATACCTTGTGACTAGACAATGAAAGAATAAATGATGTTTACAATCATATATAATAATATAACAGAATACCTAGAACATAACAAAAATGTTAAACTCAAAAAAATGCTCAACTTACTTCTCAAGTTCGCTGCACATTTCCTCCATGGATAATTCACCTCACTTTACCCATGATAGTATTGTAGCTATTAATGTTTCATCCTTAACACCTTGCATTGTTCTCCAAGGTGTAATAGTCATGTCTTCTGGCAGATTCTTGACATCAAGACCTGCCTTACCACCGCTCCATGGAACAACTCTACCTTTTTTCACTTTTTGGTTTTTTATGCCAATATTCTCCCACAAGATAAATATGTCATCAATCAAATCCCATGTTTTCCCAACTCTGAATGCCAACTGGAAATAGGCATCTACAGCCGTGAATGCATCACTTCCTGTGGAACTTTTTGGTAGCATAATATCATCTTTAATAGGGAGACCTATTTCCATACAACATTGTCTTCGAAAACTTGCATCAACTCTAGATTTTTCCCCACCACATATTTGCACAAATTCACTGTGTATAAATCTCACCCTTTGAACAAATGTCATTGTCAACCTATATTCACTATCTGTGTTATGATCCCATGCCAACAACTTTGCTTCAACATCTGTTAAACTAGCATAAATGATGCATTTAAATGTTTCAAAAATAGGGTTATTGGGATATTCTTGCATCAACTCTCTTCTTGCCTCTGCAGAATGATTCCCTCCAAGAACATAATATTTGTAGTGAGAACATCTTGTTTCATCAAATTCATCTCTAGTAGGAACAACTTCTAGGTCAACAAGGACTAGGTAGTCAACAAGATGTGCATAGGGATTGTGCCTCATCAATGCTTTCAAGTTGTGAATATGCAAGTGATGTGGTTTTCTAATTCTAAAGTGATCTTTCCCTTCTGTGGGTTTATAAAGTTGATTCACATTCAACTCAAATGTATGTCCATTGTTAACGAACTTATCCCTCCACAATCGATCTCGAATGGCATTTTGTGTTGTCTTGACAATGCCATCATCTAAATCAGCACCTGGAGTAATGATTTCCCTACTGACACCAGAATTTTCACTCTCAGATTCAGTAATAACGTTGGTTTCATCACCAACAGATCTCCTCTTTTTTTGATTTGAATGGGTTCCTCCTAAATCTATAATGCCTTCAACGGGAATCGAGGCACTATCAACCATATTTCTTTTATGAGATTGTTTTCTACTCTTACTAGTAGGAGTAACAAGCTCATTTGCAACAATTTCATCATGTTCAGTTCGGCGAGATGAAGATTTAAATATAACCCTTCTAGGTACCTGATTTGATTGTTGGATGCTCTTTCCTCTTTCTGCTTGTACTTCTTCAGTTTGAACATTTAACACTTGTTTTTTCTTCCTTGCTTCTAGTCCCTTTTGAATAGAGACAGTAATGACATCCATAGGATTGGCCTCTGTATAATAAATTCCATTCAACTTTTTTGAAATCGAAATGGAAAAATCCTGCAAAATAAAAACATTATCGTATTAAATCTATTACATTGTGATATCCAAGATATAACAAAACTAGTTTAAGAATAATATCAATATTCAAACTTACTCTCCCGCTTTCAATTTCATCCACGACCCCTTGACAAAATTCTTTGAAATTTTCTTGAACATTATATTTTGCAATCTTCAAAGCATATCGGATTTTTGCAAAGGTCTTGGCTTGTTTCACCTGTGCATAAACAATATCTGTACCCGGCACTACACATATATCTCTCAGTAATCCCAATAGATTGTAATCTGCTTGAATATATGGATCTACAGAACAAAATAAGAGAATGCTTTCTGGTTTTCCTTGATTTTTTTCCTTCAGATGCCAATGATACTCTGTTCTGTCTTGTTCTGTTGCATGTTTCCGTTCTCTAGAATTCTTCATTCTTAATTCTTCAAAGCTAAGAACTCTCTCTTGAGTCTCAACATTCTCACATGCCTCAACTGTTTTTTTCGATGCAATTATTGCCGCTCTTGATCGAGAAACAATTACAGATATCCGCCTTGATGCCATTGTACCTATATCCAAAATGTTGAATTTTAAAATAAATCAACAAAAAATTATAATCTAAACAAAATCAACATCAATATTCACTATAAACTCTATTTGAAAAATGTTTTAAGAAATTTAAAAATATTCTTATCTTCATAATCGTTGTTTTTTACGTTTTGAAATTTAAAAAAAAAATGTAAACCTACACCCTACCCCTCTAACGAGCATAATAATTAATTTTAAAATAAAAATTACACCTACCCCTACCACATAAATATATAATAAAAATTTTAAAAAAGAAATTTAAAACTAACCTCCTACCCCTAACCTCTTAACAACATAATAAAATATTAAAAAAAAATAAAAATAACCCTCCCACCTAGCAATATAATACATAAGATTTAAAAAAGATTAAAACTAACCCCACAAATAAAAATTAAAAAAAACAATATAAAAAAAATTAAAAAGACAATACAATAAAAACTAAAAACCAAATATTTACACTACCAAATTTTTTTTTGAATTAATTAATCTTAAAATCTTAAAATATTTACCTCCATAAAATCTTAATCAATCCACACATGTAAAATCTCAAATTGATTTTGAAACTCCTAACATTTAAGGTCATCATATTTCCATTAGTATGATTTTGAATATAATACTAAAGATTACTTTCTAACAAAACCATAATACATGGATATAGGATCCAACTATCACAATTTATAACCCTAACAAACGTACTACATTACATTGCTTTATGAGCACTCTCACATATATTACCACATTAGTAATATACATATTTAAAGACCATCCTTCACATATTACAACCCTAAATTTAATATGTTAATAAAAAAATATTGAAATATGAACAATTATTCCACATATTATAACCCTGAAATAATACATTATAATGCACTACAATGTAACCAACTTTTCCACACATTACATCCATTTATATCAGTGCATATTTAAAGTACTACTATATAAATCAGGTCCAACTATCACCACTTATAAACATACTATTTTACATTGCTTTAGGAACAACTTCTTCATTTATTACCACCGTAATATAACATATTATAATTAATTACATTGTGAACAACATTTTCACCTATTACGTGCATATAAATGAATGCGATAAAATATAATCATATAACCGATTCACACAAAATGACACTTCTTAACACTACTCTCACTCTCAGTATTGCTTATTCCGTAAAACTTTTTTTTTTTAACTAAAACGTTTAAAGCCAATGTTTAATTCCTCGAGTTAGCAATGTAAAGTAACCGAATGGTTTCCCGCATTAAAGCAATATGTAACAACCAGCTGTGTTGGCCATGGCTAAAAGGAAAAGGGTTTCATGTTGAGGAATATATTTTCCAGTGAAAGGAAAACATTATATGATGACGAGATTAGACAGAAGTTTTAATTTGGGAATAGACACTACGTGGCTCTATGATCTACAGCTCAAATGCTGTGTTTTCATGACTTGAATTCAACGCGAGGAATGAAATCTACTGCTCAAATGCTACGTCTTCATGATTTGATTTCAACGTCAGAATGAATGAGATCTAAATCTCTAATTCTGTGTCTTCACGATTTGAAATTAAATGCCAGAATGAATGAGATCTAAATCTCTAATTCTGTGTCTTCACGATTTGAAATTAAATGCCAGAATGAATGAGATCTACAGCTCAATGCATTTCAAAAATACTCAATACTCAAACCCTAAACTTCACCGATTGAAAGGTTGAGTAAGACATTGCAACTATAGGTTAAGTTACCAAGATTTCGAATGGATTTGAAATGTTTTAATATAGAAAATAGATATCACCCAACAGAATTTCGCCCAAGTCTGTCATAATGGATTTTACATTTGAAGTTAGTACAATTGAAATGTTACAGAGAATTTATCGCTAAACGAAGTAGGGGAAACACAAATTTCATTCTGATCAAATGCAATTTAGAAGTGCAGTCAACTGAACGATTTCTTGTCTTGTCTCGCTAGCTGGGTTCATATGCGCTAGGGCATATTGGATGCTACCTCGTATCGTACTTCTCTTATGGCTGGGGTTATATCCCCTAGAGCTTACTAATGCTTATATGGGCTGATCATCTATCTGTTAACCGGACCTCGTGATTGTTGTTGGGCTAGATCTGGACCTGGTGCTGCTATTGGGCTGGTTATCATCCCGACCAAGCTATAGTTAAGTCAGGTTGAAGCTTTTACCAATAAAGATAAAATCAAGATCAAGGTGAAGCTTATCAACCATAGGAAAATATCTAGCTAGTGATTGATACAAAGACTGAGACTTCAACTGTGCTAGCTGAACCTCGTCTCGTGCTACTACTGGTCCAAAACAAATGGTATAAATGAACATGTCCTCGTGAAACAGTGTTTCGTGCAAAGCTAAACCTCGTAAACCAAGCGGAACAAGGTGAAGCAGTGATATGCCCAGTAAAGACGATAAAAAGAAATGGTCAAATGATGTGATGCAGAATAAGGGATAAGGAAATAATAACAAATAGCTTACTACACTCTTTACTAGGAACATTATTATTATCATATATATATAGAATATAAAAATAATAACACTGACAAGGATGCTGGAACAATCCTTCGAACTAGAAGGGATGCCACTGAAACAGGTGGTGGTTCGGCGGAATCAACTAGATCAAATCTACTGGTGATCTAGATCTACTGAATCAAGGTCATATTTAACTGGCTTTGTATTGTGGCTTTCTCTACTCCAACACGTGTCTCTGTCTTGGCCTATGATCCCGGCATTGGCATGGGAAGCTGGAACTCAATAAACGGGTATGCTTCAACTGAAGAAATCAAATTAATTGCCTGGTTCCCAAAAAAATAGGTTTCAAAAAAGGAGCAGAGCCGCTTGTCCTTCCGAGGGCAAGGCAAAATGTCAAATGAGAAGGACTGAAAGGGGTGAGGAACCCATCCCCTCCAGGTGGGTCAAGCGAGAGACAAACCCTTCACCAAAAGTGGTCGGGGGAGAGATTGCGAAACTGAGGTACGAAGGGAGGTTATTCAAAAATATGTTCAACCAAAAAGGGTGTATGCACCGAGCCGGGTAGGCCATGGATCAATCAATCCAGCAGCATTCCTTCACGCCTGCACTAATTAAAATATAGTTAGTAAGCAATGCGCTCAAGCTCAAAGAAAATGACATTATCTCGCCTATATAAACTAAAAAAGCATGGTTCAGTAAGAATAAAATCAACTTTTATGCGAGGATAATTTTCAAA
>LPNX010274413.1:21045-34102 GCA_001517045.1 Pseudotsuga menziesii
TCTGTTGAGTTTTCTCAAGTAGAGGAAAGAGAAATGTATATTGGCTCTAGAAGATCATTCACAAAGCATCGAGAGATGGAAGACCTTTACAGGGGCTCCGTACAAGATATCAAGGAGGGTTGCATGATTGCAGTTTTGGCTACAGATGATCCACGTCAATATCCATTCTGGATTGCAAAAGCTATGAAGGTCAATAAAGAAAATGAAGAAGTAGTATCAGTAGAAGTACATTGGTATGCAACAGATACACACCCATTTGATGGTGTGTACAAGGCAGAGATGGTGGTTGACAAAAAGGTTTGCAGAAAGAGAAACAGAAAGGGTCAAAAAATGAATCACCACCGCATTGACATCTTGAAATTAGAGGAAGTTGATATACTTGTTTATGATTTCAAGTTGACAAAGAAAGACACTCTCTGCTCCAAGACTATAGAGATTATCAAGAGGTTGCTGCCACAGCCAAAAGTTGCAAGATGGGAGTCTGTTAAACCAAGCCATAGATCCCGAAGGAATATGACATCTGAAATGATGGGCATAGATGTACACTCAGATGGTGCGCCCATTTATAATAGAGAAGAGTATGGGTCATCTACATCTTCATCAAGTCCTTCATCTGCAGAAAATGTAGATTATGATGGGGTGTCAGAATCCATGGATGAATTTGAAGAAGCAGTGTAGATGCTTTTTATTAGTATGATTTTTTTAATTGAAACTCTACAGGAGTTTTTGATGATGGGGTGTCATAATCCTTGGATGAATTTGAAGAGGCAGTTAGATGCTTTTTACTAGTATGATTTTTGTAATTGAAACTCTAGAGGAGTTTTTGAATATTTATATGAACCATTTGTTCTTGTATGGTCTAATATATTATCTCATTATGAATCACATCATAATTTCTTTGTTTCTATATGGTTATAATGGTGAAATTATTAGAGAAATTTGTTTTTTCTTTAATATGCAATTTTCCAGAAAGTTGTAATTTATCTCTTCAAGAATTTTTCTTTTTTTCCAATTTAAGGTTGATTTTAAAGTTTTGTTAAACAACAATGTGGGATGTTTAGTCCATGGCTCTATTTTTTACCCTAAAAAAAAAACGTGTATACTGGTATCAACACTTTTCTATTTGGGGGGTGTTTTTGGTGTTTTTTTTGCAAAAATCATCGTTTTTATGGGTAGAGTTCTCGTTCATAGTATATAGTTCTCATTTCATAGTATAAGTGGTTCCTCAGTCAAATTCCAAATGAATCACACAGTCACGCTAATAAACCAAATCGCTATCGTGGGTTATTATAACCATAGATGTTACAGTCCTATTCTTTCCAAGTAAACAATTTACATTTTAAATGCCAACTAAAATCTATCATAGTCATAGGGAGAGGCACATGTTATTCATGGCATGGCCTACACCCACGTTGGGCTGATACAAAACTAAGAATACAATACACTATTAAAAACACAAGCCCATGTATATGCTAACGTAGAGCATGTGGTGGTAGGCTAATGGGCTACGACACCATTGCTACAATGGTGCATCCCATGGCATAATGTCCAAGCTCTAGAAGCTCTCGACTCAACATACAAAACAAACAAACAAAATGCTGTGCATACATCCATAACCCAAACCAATAATTATATGAAGATTATTTTTCTATAGGCTGTAAGGCCATGATCGAATCCCATTAAAGTTCACATAAAACATAGCATTTAAATAACCATAGAAACCCCAAATTTACAGATAATTTAAACATTGAATGAAATGTACGCATTTCATACCAAATCATTACAGTCTTCATATTAAAAAACCAATGCGTAGTGTAATTTCATAGTGAGGCACGAATCCTCTTTACAAACAGTCAAAGTATTAAAATGTTAATGGAAATCTCTAAGCTATGGCACCATTACAAGTAATGGTACAGCCACAACCCAAACAAATGCCAAACCTCTCAATGAGAGAGTCCATTAAAACCAGAGAAAGCCACATCCTAAAACCCAAAAGGTAGAGTTAACTAGTACCATCAAAACCCCAACCTAGTAAAGTTTTCCAACTCAGGAATTGCCCAAAAGGAGAGTAGGTAGGTAATCTTGCTAGCAAGCTTACCATGGTCGTAATGAAGAAATCCCAACTTGACAGCGTAGCCCTGTGCAAACCCCAAAGCACCTTCATCTCTGCTTTCAACAAATCCATGATGGCATGAGAAGCATGACCATGCTAGGGAGAAATACAAATGAAGCAATGCATTTTACACAGACCCATTCGAGCTTACATGAAAATCGATGGGGTCATCTCCATTCTCCAAATTCACAGAGACCACACTTAACCACAATTCCAAAACCATAATGCACAAATAGCGAATGCCAAGTCCTTTGCCAAGGGTTTTCACCAACCCTGATGGCATTAATGGCAGCAGCTGGTGGCCATTAACGCCTCCATAAACCCCAACCATAAGTTTATGTATCAATGTTAAATCAACCAAGTCATATGTTAAACCCTCTATACTATGGTTTCACCACCATTTAAAAGTCAGTGTAGGCTAAATGCTAGTGACATGGTATGTATACCATAGTCCCAACCCTATGATATGCCCATCCTTAACACTATCATATAGTGTTACAATGTTTTCCCTTAGCTTCAAGCTTTTAGTGTTATCACATGACCTTTATGCTAATCTCTTATAGGTAGTATATGCGCTTAACTTGTAGACTAGGTTTGTAGCATTTAGGAATCATGGCAAATGTAGTATGCCATGATTCCCTCGATAGGAAGAACTAACGTAAATTCCGCAAGCTCGTAACAAGTTAAACTTGCAAAATGGAAACAAGAGACGAGTAAGTAACAAAACAAGATATAGACAATAATAATGATAAGGACACTAGGATAATTCATAAGCATTTAGTAAATTAATGTATAAAGATAATTACCAAACATAGGACGTACCTGAGTCATAAAATGGATCAGTAAAAAAAGTGCAAGATGGAATGGGAAGTACAACTAAGAACTGAATTGTGTCAAGTAACCAATAATCCCAATGTCACAAGAGTAACCTATGAATCAATGAATAAGGTTCCTTAGTTTGAATGAACTAAGTAAGCCTGCATAACAAATAATATCCTTACCTCTCAGATCATCATGGGAGAATGAGTCTTGCCACTCCATCACTTTGTTCCCATCAACAAAGTTAAGTTATTTTTAATAAACAAACAAAGTATACATGTGCATGAGTAAAACAATGATCTATATAACTCATTAATTCACCGATAGTAATAACTAAGATATATCGAGAGTTTAAATAACAAAATTAAATACATAACAAGTAAATGAACTAATAGTCACTGAATGGATAACAGATAAACAAGACAGTGGAAAGAATACGAAGAGGTTGAATGTTTAAGGAGCATCTATGTTTTTGCACAAGTACAAATGATCCCTTTTGGGTAGTTTTGACTAGCCTATTATTTTTTTCTCAAGTTTTGGGGACATTACAAGTGGTATTTGAGCCCAGTTTCAATACCGAGAGACTTATGGGCGCACCAGGCATTCACATAGAGAAAATAAAGTATGATAAGTAATTTTTGTTACTAACAAAATTTTTTGCTACTATTAAATTTTTTTGTGTTTCAACAAAACTTTTACAGTGATGTTCAGTTTATGAACATTGAGGAAGAAAACAACCGGTAGGAAAAAATGACCACCCCCACTTTGGAAGTGAACTTGGTGGTCGAGCTCAACTCTGATGTGCTGAAAAATTTGCACAGTCTTCAAGATGAACTAAAGAGTTTCAGAGAATACAGTCTAAATGAAAGAAAGGAACAACAAGCTATAAATGAAGCATTATTGCGTAACATGATGGTAGGGAGCATGCAAGGTAAACCTACCCAGTCCACTAACAGATTCAAAAGAGAACCATACCATGAGTGGTCCAGCTGCCCATGAGAAGCAAAAAAACAAGATACACCTGAAGCAGCTAAAGGAGATCATCACAGTCCTGCCTGTGATGACTCACTTTCTCCATGGAGAAAGAAGCAAAGAAGTGATGATAATATTCAGGGGGAGTTTCGAAAAATAAGAGCCCCGACCTATGAAGGTGAAGTAAATATGGGAGAAAATGCTGAAGAATGGTTGTTTGGAATGAGTAAGTATTTTCAGGTTCATAACTATTCAAGTGTGATGTAGGCTAGGTTTCCATCTAAAAACTGAATGGTAAGGCAACAAGATGGTGGTGAGATTTAAAGCACACAACGAAAGATGAGGTGTGAGAAATAATATGGGAAAAATTCTGAAATATTTTTTGAGAAAAATGCATGTCGAAAATGTTCTTTGACCACAAGGTAAAGAA
Source organism: Pseudotsuga menziesii (assembly GCA_001517045.1). Taxonomy (NCBI): domain Eukaryota; kingdom Viridiplantae; phylum Streptophyta; class Pinopsida; order Pinales; family Pinaceae; genus Pseudotsuga; species Pseudotsuga menziesii. The sequence goes on from LPNX010274413.1 coordinate 25,380, forward strand.
GTTCCATGAACTATGCATGGCGTCCATGACTATGGATGCATTTATAAACATATTTCTAGATCTGCTACATTATGTATCATATATCAAAGAAGAGAAGGTGAAGATCCAACAGTTCCTAGGATGTCTTCCTCCCAGTTTTTGAGATAGGATATAATTCGAAATGAAAAAGACACTAGTTACTTCACTACACAAGGCCCCCTTATGCTATGAGCATGGGCAGTTACAGTAAGAAAATCGGAACCAAAACCGAGAAAAGTCTAGAAATGTTTATCATAACCGCAATCCGGGGTCAAACTCGTAGCCTTATAGAAAGAAAAATAACAAATTTCAAGTGAACAAAGAATTCAACAAAACTTGTACGAATCCTTATGTACCAGCTCCTAATGGTAATAAGCAAGTGGCAAGTGGAGCCAATGCTACCCCTTTAGCGATCAAGTGCTAGAAATGCAATAGGCCGCATTATGCTTGATATTGTAAGAACTAGAACAATGGATTCTTGCATAACCTACAAGAAAAACCTATCACTGAGGATATAGTGGGAACCCCATCAATCTATGCAGCATTAGATGGCCGACAGGCGGACCATCAAGCTATAGCGGTCGAGATCGAAGGTAATATCTTGAACACCTCTGTTTCAATACTTATTGATCCCGGTGCTTTCTAGAGTAATGTTGCACCTAATATTGTTGATTTATGCAAGTTAGGCAAAGTAAAGAATGATAAACCTTGGCTAGTACAATTAGCCATTGGTACAAAATGGAAGGTTTCAAAATTTTTTAAACGATGTGAATTAAACCTAAATGGTTTCCTTAATAAGATAAACCTGAACATTATACCTTTAGGATCATACGATATTCTTATCGCCATGGACTGGTTGGAACAACACCGTGTCATGCTCAATTGTCTACACAAGTCTATTTTGTGTACTGATGGGGAAGGGAACCAAGTGAAGGTTGAAGGCATCCCAAAGAAATTTTTTGTAAGACAAATATTTTCCTTACAAGTGGAGAAGTGTGTTAGGAAAGGCTGAAAGTTATTTGCACTGAACATTCGATACATAGAGTCTCATAGAGAATAACACATAGAAGAATTCCCCGTACTTGAAAAATTCAAGGACGTGTTTCCTGAGGAAATCCACGGATTACCTCCGAAATGAGACATAGAATTTTCCATCGAACTGACCCTAGGATCAGTTCCAGCCTCCAAAGCACCTTAGCGCATGAGTGCACCATAATTTTTGGAACTCAAATTGCAGTTGCAATAGTTAATAGAGAAGGGGTATATCCAACCCAATGTGTCCCCTTGGGGAGCATCAATTTTTTTTGTAAAGAAGAAGGACGATATGATGTGAATGTGCATTGATTACCATCAGTTGAACAAAATGACTATAAATAACTGTTACCTGCTCTCTAGGATCAATGATTTGTTCGACCGGGTGGGAGGAGCAAAAATATTTTAGAATATTGACCTGTGATCTCAATACCATCAGGTACAAATCCAAGACAAAGATATTCCCAAGCACGCCTTTCATACAAGGTACAGGTAATACGAGTTTGTAGTGATGCCGTTCAAGTTGACCAATCCACCCGCAAATGTTATGTGTATGATGAACAACATATTTAGCAATTATCTAGATAAGTTTGTACTAGTCTTTATTGATGACTTTCTAGTTTATTCCAAGAATAAAGAGGAACACAAAGAACACCTTCGCATGGTACTTCGGGTGTTAAAAGAACACCATCTTTATGCCAAGTTTAGTAAATATGATTTTTACCAACCACAAATACAGTACCTAGGTCACATCATATCTGAGACAAGAATAGCTGTGAACCTAGAAGATATTTGAGCAATAAGGGATTGGCCTGCCTTGACTAGTGTCACTGACATTAGGTCCTTTTTGGGTTTAGTCAGGTATTATCGAAATTTCATTAACAACTTCTCAAGAATCGCTTGCCCCATGATGAAATTGTAGAAGAAATCAAACAAGTTCTAATGGACTGATAGGTGTGAAGAAATTTTTCAAAATATTAAGTAGCTTTTAATGACCGCACCAGTGTTGTGGATTGCTGATCCTGATGGTGATTTCATGGTATGCACGGATGCAAGCAAGGAAGGACTTGGAGGATTACTCTTGCAAAATGATCATGTGATCTGTTATGAAACGCCAAAATTAAAAGAGCATGAGAAGAATCATCCCATGCACGATCTTGAGCTAGTGGCCATTGTCCATGCTCTGAAAATGTGGAGGCACTACCTCATGGGAAGGAAGTTCCTTCTAAAGACTGACAATATCAGGATAAATTATTTATTCGATGAACCCAATCTGAATGTGAGGCAAGACAGATGATTCGCTTTCCTAAGTGAGTATCACTTTGAACTAAAGCATATCAAGGGAAAAGAGAACAAATTTGCCAATGCTTTGAGTTGATGAACTCATATGATATATCAGGTAACCCTGAGTCAAAATGACACAAATTTGCATGAGAAGATTAGAACGGCCAACAAGGTTGACCCGTTCTCTATGGAAATCCTCAAGAAGTTTGAAGAGGACCAGTTGTTTCAACAATAAAAGGAATACAAGGTGGATGACTCCGGACTACTATGGTCCAAGGATATATTGTATGTTCCAGATGGAGGGAACATTCGGTCCAACATCCTCATCGAATTTCATAGCGCACCCTACTCAGGGCACCGGGAATATCAAAAGATGATATCTTCCATCTAGAGACACTTTTTCTGGCCCAAGTTAAATGCCAACATTGCAATGTTTATTGTGAAATGTTAGGAATTCCAGCTAGTTAAAGCTAAGCACCAGCACCCTTCAGGATCGCTACATCCATTGCCCATTCCGGAATGGAAATGGGAGGTTATCAGTATTGCTTTTTATTACCGGCTTACCGAAAAGTAAGAATAAAAATGATTCCATCTTCGTTTTCATTGAGAAGCTGTCAAAGGTAGCACACTTCATCCCCATGAAATTGACCTACAAGGCTGTGAACATTGTCGATATCTTCTTGAAAGAGATATTTAGATTGCATGGGATACCCAAAGTGATTACCTCATATCTAGATGTTATGTTTATAGGAAACTTTTGGAGATATTTATTCTCTAGATTAGAGACGCAACTGAACTTTAGCACTGCTTATCACCCACAAATGGAATGGAAGACTCAAAGAGTAAACCAAATTGTTGAAGACATGCTTCGAATGTATGTCATGAAAAACCCCACCAAGTGGGAGGATTATCTTCACCTTGCAGAGTTTGCATATAACAACGGGTATCAGGCATCCTCCAAGATGAGTCCTTTTGAGGTACTCTATGGATGGAAGTGTAGGAACCCAGTTACTTGGGACAGTTTGGTGGATCGGCTCATGTTAGAGCCTAACCTGTTATTGGACTTGGAACAGTTAGGTACCAAGGTCAGGGGAAATATTAAAGAGGCACAGTACCGTCAGAAAAGTTATGTGGATAATAAAAGGAAAGATAAAGACTATCAAGTCGGTGATCACGTCTACTTGAAAGTGAAATCAAAATGAAGCTCATTGAGCTTGGGTAGATGTGGTAAGTTAGCACCTAGATTTTGTGGGACTTTTGAAATTCCGGCTAAGAAAGGACCAATGGCTTATGAACTAGCATTACCTGCACACATAAGAGTTCATAATGTTTTCGATGCATCTTTATTAAAGAAATATGTTTATGACACTAAGCATGTCATTGATTGGTCATTATTACATGTGGAGCCTAAGGGGGAATTTACCCCTGAGCATTTGCATATATCGAACAAAAAAGAAGTACAACTTTAGAAGCGCACTGTAGTCCAATTGAAAGTGCAGTGGAAGCACTTTGAGCTAGATCAGGCTACCTAGGAGAATGAGGCCACCATGAGAAATGCTTACACTCCTTGTTTCATGATATCATTCAGAGTCCCTAGAACACTAGGGACAGTGTTGTACTGAGCAGGGAGGGATGTAATATCGTGAATTTTGAACCTACCATTTATAGGCATGAGCCTATTGACCACAATGATTCTATGGATATTTGATTTTATATTGGGTCAGAGACCCCACTACATATGAATATGATGATTCTTTTTGTAAATTGGGCATAAGCCAATTGTTGATGATATATAGGTATATACATGTTTTCTGTTGGGAGTGGACCCTAAAGCACATGACTGATGAAATGTTTGTGCTAGGCGTGGACCCTAAAGCACATGATCAATGAGATGTTTTGTGTTGAGCGAAAGGCTCAGGAGCACATGAGTAATTACATTTGGGTTGAGCATAAAGCTTTGGAACACATGAAAATTTAATTTGGAAATGTTGGGAATAAGATCTAGAGCATTGGATATTTGGGAATTATATCCCTAGGTGTATCGTACAAGTACATCCTAGCATTTAGTGTTGAGAGAGAGCTCTCGAATTGCACTATGTTTGTAAATCCTTGTTATAATCATTGAGTATGGGATCTGGTAAGCACTACGGGTTACTAAAACGATTAAAATCACCTCCTATTGAAAATGATTCAAGGAATAATATTGATCTCTTCATTATTATTTTTAAGTGATTAATTGAAATTTCAAATTTCTGTATTCTCATCAAGTACTAAAGAACTACCACGTTATACGAGGGAAATCCAACATGCAAGGATGTTTAGATTTTCCTAGCCTAGTAGACCTGAGCCATCTATATACTTGACCTTCATAAATAAGTGTCATTATGTATAGGGATCATGACACATGATGCCCGAAGACAAGTGTTAACAAGTATTTTAATACGATGTATTTTATACCTAGTATGTATAAAGATTTATTATGATTAATTATATAATTGAATAAAGAAAAAAAGAGAAGCTCCACCAATTATTATTTATTATTAAAGGATTAATAAATAGTGAAATATCTATAAAAGACTACTTAGGAACTAGTAAAAAGTTCCTAGGTTAAGAATTGAAAAATCAAGGATTTCTTGATTTAACTTCCCCTTTGACTGAAAAGTCTACCTATAAAGACTCAAGCCAAGCAAAATCTTGGGGGTTCTGATTTTTATCTAGGAGAATTACTATTCTGCTTGTTTTGGGCTCTCAAGTGTTTTCTTGTAGAACTTTTCCTATAAGGAAAAGAGGATTGATGCATAATTGATTACGATTTAGGAAACCCTACCTTAGGAGTTATAAGGTGCTTGCATGTTTGAGTCCAGCTTGGGGGGATCCGGATTAGAAAAAGGAATGGTTTCGGGTCATGGTTGAGAGGAACATGATAGTTCCCAAGTGATTTGGTCATCAAACAAAAGTTAGATCTGCGTTGAATTGCTAACACTAGTTATTTAAGTCTGCAGGTGCAGCCATCGAAAAAGCTTCAATTTCAAGTATGAAACCCTTGAAGGCATATTCTATTTATTCCCAAAGTTTCATTACTGTTTATGTTAAGTAATGGCTGCAATGAAATTTCTAACCCTAATGGTTATGTTTTTATGGTTATCAATCTGCTAGGGTTGTATATGCAATTTACTAATCATAGGTTGAAGAAATTGTTATTATATCCTGTACATTACTAGGGTTTGTACTTTGAGTGGAATTTTGTAATTATCTACATGTTTAATTTATATGCACCATACTTAGTTTTGTTATCAGTTATCCTATTCTACAGGTGGCATTCCTCTTGCAACATATTTCATTTGTAAACAGAGGGTTGTTTTGAATTCAAGATTTTTTCAGAAGTAAAGTAGTAAATCAACTAAGTACAAATAGAGGCTTGCCCTAGTTCTCAACAAAACTAATTCAGTAGAATGTAATTAAAATATTGGTTATGTTAACTAATACAATTTTATAATTTAAACTAGATGTACTAGGAATAGAACTCATATAATAAACAAGCTAACAAATTATTAAATACCTTCTAAGGTCTGCTCTACATAATCATGTAAAAACAAATTAAATATTATAACTGTTAAAACCCCATATTTTCAAAAAAAAATTAAAAAATTTGATGTAACATAAATTGTTTATAGTTGCAGTTAGATAACAGCTAGCAACTGATAGAAGAAATCGAACAGTTAATAAAAGTAACCAATATCTTTAACACATATAGGTTAATCCTATTTTAATTTTGATATGTGATGTGAATAATCTTCATTCAAATATTTAGCTATACTGATGGTTTGAATGTCAGGTAGGTGAGGAGTTACTTTGTAACTGGGGCTTACTTAGCGATTGCTAACGTACCTGGATTTCTGGATTTTTACACGCTGAATAGGTAAATTTCTGAACTAGTAAAAGTTTATTAAGGTGTTAAAACAGATATACTTCTTTTAATATAAAAGTATTGCTAGATTAATAGTTTGCTTAGAAGACTCAAGGTACTACAATGTAAAGTAATGTTTCTTTTACTTGATTTACAAATACGATATTACTTAATCTTCGTGTCGTGAGGGTTATTAACGTTGCCTTACTGTTTTTCTTTTAACAGACAGACCACTATGATAGATATAACTTCCTTCTAGCTTTACTCTTAAGCTATATCTACTTCTTATTAGAGCTCATGATTTGTATCATAACTCTTTTTCTGACGTAAGAGTCTATTGCTATTATTATTTCTTTAGTAATTAAAACACTGCTTAACATTATAGAAATAGACCTAAAGCTTTTCAAGAAAACAAGCTTACTAAGTACTCTTTAGCTCTATCTTTAATTAGGCTTCAATATAGCAATTTTATCATCTTAACATTGCTTGTATTTATAAAGGATCCCCTGCATAATTATTGTCAAATTGTGACTTGAATTTCCAGTTTTCTTCATGACCAACATAATGCAGCAACTTTACATTACCCTACTATTTACTTATAAGTAAAGTTGATGCAATAAATCCTAGATAGTTTACTATCCTAAACTGCCAATTATAACCTAACCTTGGTTCGATTCATCTTAGAGCTTGGTAAATTATGGAGACAAAAGATCATGTACTTATAATATATATATCCTACATCCAATACTGTAGGTCCCTTTAAAGAGTAGGAGCTATTCTTGTGTATAAATGTTAATTATGTCTATATACACCCTATTGATTTAAATCTAGTTCCTATAGCTTAAACATTCATAGATCATGACTATCTAAAGTGTTAGTAGAGGCATTAACAATCATGTTCAAAGCTTCTATTATCCTCTCAATCTTTTTCTTACAAGTTTGGTTAAGAAAGGTTATAAGATATTTAAGGAATAAGGAATCGATTCGAAATACAAATTTGGTTCTTACCAAAGATCATTTCAAGGTTAAAACAATAGTCTAAATGATGGTACACTCCCCGTTCATTATCAAGGTTTGACTTTGTTGGAACAATACTATATTGACCTTATATATATATATATATATATATATATATATATTACATTATCATTATGTGCATAATTTAAATGATTAACAATTATTCAATTCAATTGTTGTAGTGGAGACTATACAAATGAACTCATCGTGAAGTGGATAAATTTGTGAGCATGTGGAACTCTAATCACCATGCATTGGGTGACATATAAGCTTACCTTGAAACCCTATTTCTCATTTGTCAATGAGGGTTTTGGTCCTTGTATTGTTGGGTTCACTGTGGGCATGAGGGCTCGCAGGTGCTCACCTTGAACTCCACTGTCTGTGCATTTTAAGGTGATGTCACTTAGGGTGAGAGTTGTGAAATTCACAGCTCATGATTGATTTGATTCCTACAACCAAAATTTGTTATGCATGAGGGTAGTATTACAGATTCATTAGTTTTAGTGTCGAAATCATGGTGTGGCCACTGCCATTGCTTGCTCTTTCTCTAGTTTTTGATGTAGCTAGTAACTTGAACCCAGCTACCTCCTTCTCAGGTGAATATGAGGGTGCACTGCTCGTGGTGTTGGTATGCCTTCTTCATGACCTTGGTTATCAACACTCTAGGTAACAATTTGTTTTTAAGAAGTTGTAAGCTATATAAAAAAATTACAATTACAATTCTACATTCAGGTTTTTAATTAAGATTTGGATTTCACTTTGCAAGTGATGGTTCACCTTATCATTGGAAGAATCCACTTCGCATTTGGATTGGTGTTAAGTCTACGGGTAAGCCCTGATTACAAAGTGGCACTCCCTACTTGTATAGACTGAGGGAAATGTTTTCAGTTGGAAGAAGTTACGTCCTTAGTTTTTCCCTAGTCTTAGGTTGTTGGTCTTCAGTTTATAAGTTTTTTTTTGTTTTAAACCTTTGCATATAGCAGGGTGGCTCTGGCTCAATGCCGTGAATTGTAAATGCTCTTTTCTTGAATTAAAAATATTTTATAGTGATGTAGGTTTCGATATAAAGAATGTTAGTTTTGTTTATTAAAAACCCATACCATGATATGGGTACACCGGCGAGGAGCTCAGTTGTATAAACTGACTAAGTTTATAGCCTTTCATCTTATTAAGCAATACACTAGGTTTTTAAAAAGGATTCTTCCGAGCTCTACCATTTTGTGACTCTCTCTAACTTAGGTCTTTTACCCTATTCGAGTGTGAATAAAAAATTTACTGTTTATTATATTTTGAAATAGTTTCTTGTTAATATTTTAAGACTGTAACTTAGTCATAGTGTAATTGATTTTACTCGTTGTTCTATAAATATGAGTTAGGTTTTTCCTAAATGAAACCCTTCTTTAAATACATCTTTCAATTTGTTTTATATAATGTAACATGTGTGTTCTGAAAATTTCATGTGATA
>LPNX010274415.1:819-52806 GCA_001517045.1 Pseudotsuga menziesii
GCCTTCGCTTAAGCGACGCTTAGGAGGATAGCCGTCACTTAAGCGACGCTTAGGAGGATATCCGTCGCTTAAGCGACGCTTGCAAGCCTAGCCGTCGCTTAAGCAACGCTTATCACCACCATTTCAAAAAAAAAATTTATCTTCCTGATTTTTGGCACTGTTAAAATAAAAAATCCACGCGCCGTCGGAAAAAACCGTCGGATTTTGGATCGAAATATAGTAGTGTCACTACATTTAACTGCTAAAAACCAATACTTGGTTTTACTGTGCAGGTTCTTCTCATGGCAAAAAAATGAGTTTAGCGGTAGCACAAATCTCCCCTTTTCACGGCCACGCAACCTTAGTAAGCCCCGGTTGCAAATGAGGGTTTTCTCCTGCATTGATGTGGTGGTTGGAAGATGAGATTTATTCACTGCTAGTTAAGGATTCGACCCAGGTTTTTACTTGTTAGGATGTTCTTCAAGTTGTTTTGTTTGTGTAAAACTTTTAAACCCTAAAGGGTAATATGACAAGAAACCTTAAGGCTGTAGCAGCCATGATGTGTGATTTTCTTGAAGGCTATTGCAGCCATGACATTGAGGTTTTAGTGACAGTGCCGTTACGGCTTGGACAATGTATACTTCTTTGCTTTCAACTTAGAACTTAGCTCTAAGCCATGATAAGGATGTTTGATCTCTTCCTGGTTAATTAAGTTTTTAAATGGATTTTAATTGAAAAGAAAATACTTCTCGCTTAGTCGAAACTTGTAAACTGACAAGGGTTATTAGTAAATATAAATTTTGGTTTACTGCTTTACTGTTTTTAAAAGAAATTAAAGGATTTGTTTTTGTATGACTTCTAAACCCTAGAGGGTATTATGTGGAATATTTTAAGGTTGTTGCACCCGTGACTTAAGGGTTTTGGTTAAGCCTTTACGGCCTGGAAAAAATGTAAGGATTTTGTTGTTCTAACTCGACTTAAAGCCGTGACCATGCTATTTTGATCACTGTCTGAATATTTCAATTTTTATAATATTCTTTGCTGGTAAAGATAAGACTGTTTAGTCAGTGAAACTTGTAATTAGATACAGGGTTTTTACTTATGGAAAGAATGGTTTTAAAATTGTGGTTTTTGACTTCTGTTTAGACTTACATAAGTCATTTTAATCAGGATTAAGCCTCTATAGGTGCTATAAAAGGCCATATGCCATGATGCTTATTCTATTGTGTCTTTGTTTAGTTCGTTTACAGTGTTATTTAATTTAAATTTACATTTAGTATAAATGGTTTATAGTGATTGTTACTATTTAAATTTACACAGTGTTTTTGGTGAGGAAAATGTTTTGTTTCTCTTAAAAAGGTTATTACCATTGGATAGCCTACAGTTTTGTATTTAAATAGTTTTCAGAAAAACAAAGTATAATAGTAAGCCTGAATAACTAATTATAAAGACCTATGAAGTACTAGCTAGGTTAAAACCCTAGTACTATCTTTTTATTGTTTCTATGTTTATTTAATTAAATTTATCTATTTGGTTTATAAGAATTAGTAGTACTAGTAATGGTTCTATAAATAGTATGTCTACAAATGATTATTATATATATTCAGTCCTTTTCCTGAAAATTAGTTAATATGGATACTTTCAGTAGCTAGAGCAAGTATTGCTATTTTCTGTAATGATTCAAATACAAACTATAAAAGAAATCAATTACATTTTTCATTCAAAGTTGATAAACAAATCATCACATCTTACTTAATCAACCAACTATACCAGAGTACTGCCTATACTAGGCGTGGAAAAATATAGTGTGGTAATTTATTTCTATTTACTTTTCATTTAGCAATAATACTACTGTTTTAAAGAAAATCTACAATCACCAACTTTATCAAAACACAATATTCTTTTCTGCATAAACCCTAACAAAACAAAAACATACATATCTTTGAGAAACTAATAAACATTTGTTGAATACAGTAAATAAATTATAAATAGACCTGAACAAATAAAAACCTGTCAAATGATGAGGTGACAACAGCTTAAGGAGGTTGTTCCTCCCAACCAACTCCTGGAGAAGGCTTATTCTGCACTTCCTCAGGAACCCCGAGCCTGTTCCTGGTCCTCCTGGTAGAGTACTAGGTGAAGGATGTATCCTTAAGACCTTCTGTCACCTGACTAGTCAATTTACAACAGTAATCGAATCCTTCTTACAACAGTAAGAACTTCAACCTAATAGCTGCATGAGTTCATTTCTCAGTAGTAAATCCCCTCTAACTCACTTCAATAAGTCCCCTCCATCGAATTTCTCATGTGCACTTCATTTACACTGAATGATCACCTTTTTCAGAATGAGCAGCCTCATCTTTCTTCAATGGGAAATTTTATAATAATGCCTAGGTCTTCTGGGTCAGTTTTTACTTAATCAGCCACCTGCTCCAATTCCACTTTCTTGGGGAATCATGACCACAAATATAGGGAAGTTTCCACCTGCAAATGTTAGAAATAGTTTGAGGATTCTGGTAACTTGTTAGTATACTCTCCACCCAGTCTCCTCTACCAAGTGACTAGTTAACACTCTTTTAATAGATTCCCTAAGCTGTTGTCTCATCATTTATTTATTTATAAGTAAAATATTTTGAAATACATTAATTATTCTTGACCCCACTTGGTCATCAATTAAAAACTTAACATAAAATATAACATAATGTTCCTCAATAACATTAAATTGTTTTACAAATTGGGGCATGTGACAAAAAGGGGTCATTTTTGGGCCCAACATATCCCCCCAACTGTCTTGTTGCATGTCCCTATGCAACAACCTTCATTAGTCTAAATATGAATCTGGCATTGTACTTCGTTCATGGAGAGAGGAAAAGTTATATGGGAGTTCAGGTGTTCCCTGTTTTTCCAAAAATCCATTATAGACAACCCAATATCTCCAACACTTCTTCTCTTCTGCCTTTGTCAATGAGAAGTCTTCCTTGTATGGTTTTGCTGGCCACCAGATGAGAGGGAATTTGAATTTGAGTCCCATCCAATTAACTCCACATTCTTTCATGCATCCCACCTATCCCTCAACCCTGGAATGTGCATGTTTAAAGTTCATGTAACAGAAGGGATCTCTAATTCTCAAGGTTGAAGAGACAGCTTGCCATATATGCTAGCTACCTTCTAGAGCCAATTGCTGATGCTTGGAAATCTGGCCGACATAGGTAGAGATAACCTTTTCTTGAATTTTGATAATCTATTGAGTTTGGATGGGACATGTGAGTCTTCGTTGCTGATGAGCAAGGAGAAGACGAGGAAGTTGAGGTTCACCTCGAACCCAAAGGTTAGAGTGGGACTCATTATGAGAAAACTTTTGGAAGGATATTTCCCACTGAACATGATTGCTAACAAAGGAAGCAAAAGCCCTTAGCTGAATATCATGTAAGAAAGGGGAAGGATTTGAATAGCGGTCCAAGGGACAAGCCAACTCATGTAAATAGAGCTCACAAAGCAAGTTCTGCTCAATAAAATCATTTTCCAAAAATGTTTCCAGAAATTTAGCTGAGGTAGCTATTTCATAAGGTCTCCCTTCTTTTACAACCTTCATTTTAACCAAATGAATTGTTCAAATAAAAACACAGGGTAAGAGGACGATGGTGCTCTAGTACCTAACAGTTCCTGGAAGAGAGTATACAGCTGGTATTTTTCCACCTGCATGGATTTGAACTTTTTCATCTCCTTCAGCTCTTTTTGTATCTCTTCCCAACGAAGTTTTTGGAACATTAGTTCTTCTGCCCATCTTTCATTCAATTCCCTAATGGTCTTCCTATGTTTAGCAAGGGGAACCATCCCTTCTTGATACCTCTCCACCTAACTTTTTCACTTCCTTACTTCTATTCTTAGGATTGAGAGATATTTTTATCAGCCTCTAGATCCCTTCATCTTCAGTATGATCTTTGTTATCAGAATCTAGATTGACAAAAAATTTCGAAAGTTGAGTCCATACCTTGCCATCCGATGCTCCAGTTTGAAAATTCTACACCGCCTGCATGTGTACTTCTATAATAACTTCTGGGGATGCTGGTTCTTGTGTAACAACATCCTCTCCTTGGAATTCTCCTACAACAAATTCAACTTGTAGAGGTGCCTCTAAAACAACTTCTAGGGATGCTGGTTCTTGTGTAACAACATCCTCTCCTTGAAATTATCCTCCAGCAACTTCAACTTGTATAGGTGCCTCTGAAACAACTTCTAGGGATGCTAGTTCTTGTGTAACAATATCCTCTCCTTGAAATTATCCTCCAGCCACTTCAACAGCCAATTGTGAAGGTGTTGGTTCTTGTGTGATAGCCTCTTCCTGGATTTCAATCTCCACATCTTCCTGACTATTAGTTGCAGCTTTGACAGGGAGATGTAAGGCTACTGGTTCCTGTGTATCAGAGCCCTGCCCTTCTATTTATTCATGCTGCTGGGGTTTTTCTTGAGTTACTTCCATGTCCTCTACAATATGGAGTTGTTCTTCAAAAATTTCAGTGTCCCCCAAGGACTGTGATTACATTTGTTCATCCTCTCCTAGATCCAAATCAGGAATTATGTCCACCTCGGCATTGATTTCTTCTTGCTACATGAGAATCTTAGCAGAAATTTTTGGGGATGTTGGTTCTTGTGTGACAACATCCTAGTCAACTTCATCATTGTCCTGCTGCTGAGGTTCCATCTCTATTAATTCTGTGCCCCAATATGGTTCAAGAGTCATAGCATATACTTCTTCGTTAAAATCAAGAATATTTTCAGTCTTTGGTTCATCTTCCCCAATTTGGGTGGCAACTTCAACAAGAATGTTCGGGGTTGCTGGTTCTTATGTATCAACACCTTATTTATCTACTACTTCCATTTGTTGAGTTTTCTCTTGGGGAGCTTCACTGTCCTTCCAATCAGATGGTCCTAGGAGCACTTATGTTTCTTCTGCTGTTTGTGACTGTAATTGTTCATTTTCCCCTTTTCTATACCAGGGATCATTTCTATTCCCTTTTCTTCTGCATCCCTCACTTCCACCTTTAGTGCTTCTTGTCCTTGTTCTTCCACAACTGCTGGTACAGGTTGTTGTGTCACAAAGGCATGAACTATGACTTTGTAGCCTGACTGGTTAAAGATTTCCCCACACACAGGGTAGACCACTCTCTCTTCCTCCTCACCATCCTCAATAGGAGGTGATCCATCTAATCAGTCTGCAGCTTCAACCAGTGTGTGTAGCTTCCTTTCTACCTACTTCCTGCATGCCTTTTTCTAGTTTTCTAGTTCTTCAAAGCGTGTGTACTTCTTCCTTCAGTAGACCATTTTCGTGGAAAAGTACCTCGATTTGAGGTTCCTCTGCAACCGTTTCCTATGGGGCATCATTTGCTTTGGGTCTCAAAATGGGGAATTCAATATGTGCCTCAACGTTTTCCCATCTTGCCTGTGTTGTTTCAGCTGCTGTAACCGACCTGGTTCTTTTTCTTCTTATCAGCAGTGGTGCTTGCACCTCCTCTTTTGTTCTTGTTCTTTTCTTTCGTGGTGCAGGAATCTCCAAATCTACAGCTGATGTGGAAGGGGTGTCTCCTATCTCAGCATCCTCCTTTTCTTATTTAATCATAGTTCCCCCCCATTCAGGGGAAGATTCAATGGTCAATACCTCTGCATTCTCTTCTATTATCATGGATCTAACATCCTCGGCTTCAGCTGTCGCAACATCCAATGCTGCTCCAGATTCAGCCTCTGTTTTTAGAGCTCCCAAATTATTTAATCTTTCCACAGGGTTTTCTCTTACATTTTCCTCCAATTCCTCTACTTGGTCATCTGATTGATCATCTGATCCAGTCTCATCTCCCCCCCAACTAAATTGGAGGGACTCTAGTCCTCCTTTTTCTCCTCATCTCCCCCCAACTGTACATTTGCATGCTCCTCTTGGATTTGAACAGCCCCCAAGAGTACAGGTACTTCTACTTCTGCCTCTATTGGAACACCGGGAAAAAGGGCAGGTTCCTGGTTTATTTGAGTTTGACCTATGAATTGCTCCCAGGTTTGGTTCCTTTGAGCTAAGGCCCTTAAGATGATTAATTTGATTAGGCCATGATGGGTAAGGGAGGAGTTTGGATGCTTGGCTATGACAAACCCTGCCATATGGTGTAGGTCTTGAAATAGATAAAATGAAATATTCAATAAGGCCCTATGGCATAGATGAGACAATAGAGGAAGTTCAGAATAATAAACAATCTGATACCTACCTTCACAGGTGATATAATTTTTGAGTAAGACTGCTACTTGATCCCATGGCCGATGCAGTGATTGTAACACTATCCCTCACCTTGATTGACAAATTTGTTCCCCCTCTATCAGAAAATCCTATACCGCGGAAGCATTGGGGGTTCTTTGACCAAACCAGGCTCTTCCCACCTGAGGAAGGCTGATGACTTCAGTCACTATCACTTCAGAGACTTCTATATGTAACCGCCTAACCTCTGAGTGGGTTTCTGTAAGATTTAAAGCAAATTGTAGAGTGGTCTATCAATGGAACCCATCCAGGCATTGGAAGAATTCAGTCTAGCCCACAGCTTCAAAAATAGCAAAAACTTCAGCATTTCTTCTCAATTCTCGTGTATTTGGAGGTTCGTGCTAAGCTAGGATACCCATGTTCATTTGCCTTTTGAATTCTTTAGTAGCCCAACATATTGCAGGTCCCGACAATGGAGGTTAAAGCACAAAGTATGCGTGATCAGCTGAGAGTGTAGTTTGGGTAAATTCAGAAAGTTAAGAGCATGGAATTTTTGGTAAAATTTATCCCAAATTAGAAGGGTGGTGGTTATAGGATGAGCTTAAATGGCCATTAATTCATATGAGTGGACAATTAACGATATGTGGGTGTAATAATGGGCGCAAAAAGGAAGGCATGATTAGTTCTATCAAATAAAGTTAACGCTTAATCAAGTGGATAATCAGAACCATACCTTCATAAATATGGTATGAACCGTGACCCTTGAGGATAATAAAGCATGTGAAGTGCAGCCATTTAATTTTAAACATTATTGCAGGCATGCTATCATGATATTTTCTCCTAGCGAACCAAAACCATCTTGTCAATCCGTCCGGAAACATAATGAATTTTGTGAGGTAATTCGGAATTGCCAGCAGCAGGAATTCTTTCCAGATCTGGAGGAGTCGTGAACCAAAATTGTAAAAAGTTCTGCCAATATTGGGGAATTTGCAGTCGCAAGCCATAGAAAAATCAGCCAGTTTGGCGGAGTCATAGCCATGGACCATAGAAAAATCAACCAATTTGGTGGAGTCGTAGCCACCGGAAAAGGTAAAAATGGAAAAAATTCAAACGGAGTTGCAGCTGCCGGAAAAGGTAAAAATGGACAAAATTTAAATGGAGTCACAGCTGTGCGGGACGAAAAAATGGCTGATATGTTATGGATTTGCAGCTGCACGGAACGGGAAAAAGGTGTTAGGTTATGGTGTTGTAGTCACAAATAAACAGAAAAATAGGCAAGGTTTTACGGTGTTGCAGCTGCGCAAAACAGGAAAAAAGGCGTTATTTTACAATGTTGCAGTTGCAGGTAGACGAAAAAATAGGTAAAGTTTTACGGTGTTGTAGCTGCGCGGAACGGGAAAAAGGGCATTTTTACGATGTTGCAGCTGTAGATAAATGAAAAAACAGATAAGTTTTTACGGTGTTGCAGCTACGCGGGATGAAAAAAGGGCATTTTTTTCGGTGTTGCAGCTGCCAATAAATAGAAAATAGGCAATTTTTATAGGAATCGCAGCCACGACTGACTGTTCATTGTTTATTTTTCTTTAAGGAGTTTATTTCTGAGGCAATAGGTTACAAAAGGATGCCCACGGTCATTAGGCCCGATCATGACCATTGCTCCTCAAGTACATCCTTGCACACATTCTTAAAAAATGGATCAAGCGCAAAGGAAAAATAAAAAATAATAATAAAAACATCAATTTATTTATGTACAAAAATTTATGTAGGAATCACAGGATTGTCTAAATATTGACAAGGGCAGAGAAAGATTGATGACCTTGTTCTAACTAGTATTTCGGATCAGCTGCAATCTATGAAGTGAATGCGTCCTTCGAAATGGGATTATTGTACAGTCGCAGCTTGTGACCATTAGCAAGTAATGGTGCATGATTCTCATCAATGGTAACTAGGCGGATTGTACCATTGTCAAATAATCTGTCTACCAAGTATGGGCCCAACCATCTTGTGCGTAACTTACCCTTGAAGTCCCTTTTGAATCTTGAATCATATAATAATGCCCAGTATCCTTCTATTGTAATCTCACAGATCACATAAGGTTAACAAATATTACACACTAAAACATATATATATAACAGAGATAAGAGATAAGAACAAATAGGTGAATTAACAGATTATATTATATGAACGAGTCCATACAACACAGAGAACTGAAATGAGTTCTCATCTGGCTCAACATCCTAATATATATGATTATAGAATGGTTACAAAATAACTACCTGTCGGTTTGGTGAACCGACGCGACCTTAGGTGGCCGATCTAATCTCTAGTTTAGTCGGCTGACTGACTTAGTTGGCTCATCGACTTAGTCGGCTCATCGACTTAGTCGGCTATCATTCAAGTCGATTTATTGACTTGCTCCTTCTACATCTCCCCCACGAACAAAACGTTTCTTCGTCCTGAAGAAACAAGGAGGTACAAAATTCTTCTTGGCTGGTCTCAATAGTTATTGTAGTGGGTTGTGAAGTTTGATGATCGGTCTTTTTTGTACACAGACTTCTACAATGGCTGGGGCTATTACTGCGAGGTGATGTTGGAAATCTATCCAACTCTGCAAAAAATTTTGGATGTCGATGGTGAGTGTGGTCAAGCCTGATAAGATCGACATCTTCTCTGAAATGGAGACTTCAACTATCCTCTCCATGTCGGGACCCATAAATTGGTCCTTCTCCTCTGTAGTCTCTATAAGTCATTTAATTGGTTAGGATACTTAGCTCTCACCTAAGAGACCCAGGTTCAGGTCACGGCAACGGAACCAATGTTGTAATCTCATAGATCACATAAGGTTACCAACAATACACACTAAAACATATATATATAACAGAGACAAGAGATAAGAACAAATAGGTGAATTAACAGATTATATTATATGAATGAGTCCATATAACACAGAGAACTGAACTGAGTTCTCATCTGGCTCAACATCCTAATATATATGATTACATAATGGTTACAAAATAACTACCCGTCGGTTCGGTGAACCGACACGACCTTAGGTGGCCGACCTAATCTCTAGTTTAGTCGGTCGACCGAATTGGTCGGCTGATCGACTAATTCAGCTCATCAACTTCGTTGGCTCATCGGCTAAGTCGGCTATCGTTCAAGTCGACTTATCGACTTGCTCCTTCTACACCTTCGCAAAAGACTTTCTTTTTTATGAATTGATCGTGCCAATTGGATCTTTGTTGCTGATTTAATACTATCTTATCCACAACGACTAAATGTTTCTCATCAAGTTCATTGAATTGATTCAATCTGCTCCTATGGGCTTCAGTCACATCTAAGTTTACCTCCATAGCTATCTTCAAGGTCTCGATTTCGAATTCAACGGGGAAGACAAAACTTTTTCCATACACCGAGTCATAAGGAGAGAAACCTGTAGTATTGCACCAAGTAGTACGATATGCCCACAATGCTTCCAGAATTCTATCAGCCCAGTCTCTACGATGGCTCCCGACTATTTTGGTAAGGATAGATTCAATAACTTTGTTAGTGCTTTCCACCTGACCATTGGCTTGGGGATGGTACGGTGAAGCTATACAGTGATAAATATGGTACTTCTGTAGCAAAGGTTCAAATTTATGTGACACAAACTGAGGTCCTCCATCTGTAACCACTTCCTTAGGTACTCCAAAATGGGTAAATATTTCAACATATAAGAAACTGATTATAGCCTGGTCATTGGCTTTCACCAAAGCCACAGCTTCTACCCATTTCATCTTGTAGTCGATACAAACCAAGATGTAGGCTTTCTTCCTACAATGAGGGTTGATAGGGCCAACAAAATATAAGGCCCATCTATCAAAAGGTTCAACCACCAAATGTGGTTGAAGATGCATTTGATCCAATTTGTTAGGTTGGTCCATCCTTTGGCAGCTGCCACAAGACTGGACATATTTTTTCTCATCCCTAAAAAGGTTCATCCAATAGTAGCCCATTCTCAGCACCTTATGACCTGTCCTCCTATCCGCAAAATGTCCTCCACATGGCTCATCATGGCAGGCCTTCAGAATATGGAATATTTCATCTTCTCTTACACATCTTCTGATCTCAAGATCAGGGCCTGTGTAGAAGGGATGAAAACCTATCCAACAATACCTGGTACTTTGTTGAATGATTTTCCTGTTCTCTCTTTTTGACAAATGCTTAATAAGCTTCCCTACAGCCAAGTAGTTAGCAACATTTGCATACCAAGGGGAATAAGTTGAAACTGCAAATAAGTGTTCATCTAGAAAAGAGTCCTCAGCAGGCAGATTATCATCACCATTAGTAAAATAAGATAAGAAATCAGCGACAACATTTTTTTTCCAGGTCTATCTATAATAGTGATATCAAATTCCTGTAATAATAACAACCATCTAGTTACTGGAGCATTTGTAATAGGTTTATTCATTAGATACTTGATGGCTGAGTGGTCGGTGTGCACAAAGGTGGTATATCTAGTGATGTAGTGTCTAAATTTGTTAATGGAGTAGACAATGGATAAAAACTCCTTCTCGGTAACATTATAGTTAAGTTCAACAGGGGCCAAGTTTTTGCTAATGTAATAGACTGCATAAGGTGCTGGATCATCTTGCTATCCTAATACTGCTCTAATGGTAGTGTCAGAGGCATCTGAAGAAATGTGAAAAGGCAGGGGCCAATTGGCCCCCCTTAATATGGGAGTTGTAGACAACTTCTCCTTAAGTTTAACAAACGTTGTCTGGCATGCATCATTCCAAATAAATTGCACATCCTTCATTAACAAAGAAAACAAAGGAGAAGCAAGTTTGGAAAAGTTTTCTATAAATATTATGTAATAACCAGCATGCCCTAAGAAACCACGTACCTATTTCTGAGTTCCAGCAGTGGGTATATTTTCAATTACCTTGATTTTAGAGGAATCTACCTGGATGCCATCAGCATAGATAAAATTCCCCAGCACTACCCCTTCACTCATCATCATATGCAATTTTCGGTGCTCAAAGATAGATGGGTCTACTCACAGTGTGTTAAAACCTTTTCCAAATTTTTCAATGCTTCTTCAAAGTCCTTGCCGTAAGGAGTAAAATCATCCATGAAAATTTCCATACTATCATTAACCAATTCTGAAAAGATGCCAATCACAGCTCTCTAAAATGTGGTTGGTGCATTGCATAAGCCAAAGGGAACCACCCTGTATGCAAAATTTCCCCAGGGACAGGTGAAGGTAGTTTTATCCTGGTCTTCAGGAGCAATCTAGATTTGATTGTACCTGCTAAACCCATCCAGGAAGGAGAAGAACTTCTTCCTAGATAAGGTGTCAAGTACCTGGTCAATGAAAGGCAGTGGTAAGTGATCTTTCTATGTCTCCTTGTTCATCTCTCTATAGTCCACACAGAATCTCCATTTACCATTCTTCTTGGGTATTATCACAAGTGGAGACACCTACTCACTGTCTGAGATGGGATATATAAATCCTTCTTCCAAAAGTTTTTGAATTTCTTCCTTCACAATGTCCCTAAGATTGGGGTTCATCCTTCGTTGGGGCTGCAGGCACACAGGTCGGGAGTCACTTTTGATATAAATGTGGTGGGTACACAGATTATAAGGGATACCCTTCATGTCTGTGTACTCCCAAGAAAATGCCCCCTTATGTTTTTTTAAGAGAGCAATTAGGCGCTTCTGTTAATCCAGAGCAAGACTGGGGTTAATATTTAGGGTTTTTCCAGGCTCTATCTTGACAGGAACACTTTTTGAATTTTTTAGCACTGGAACTATATGAGTATCACTGACTAATGTCTCCTCTGTGAGATTTTCTTTTTCTTCTTCACTTAGAGTAGCATTCAGGATCTGATAAATTTGTTTATTGACAAAAGTGGGTTCACTGATGAAATTATTAATAACATCGTCTTTAGTTTCATCTTTAAAAGTCAACACCTTCCCTATCATTAATAATGGCTGAAAACCCTCCTCTTCCTCTAGCTCCATCCATAACGGAGTTTCAGCTTCTAGACTTGGCCGAGCTGGAGGATAGACCCAGACTGGCAGCTGATGCAAGCATCAGTTGTAGCTAATTAGGGCCTTCCCAGGATCAGTGGGTGTCCTCCTAGCTGCGACTTGGGTTGTAAAACCAAGATGTCTGCTGGATATTCCCATGAATCAACTGAGATAATGAGGTCATCCAAGGTTCCATCGGGTTCAATAGTGGATCTATCTGCAAGTTCTAAAACGGTAGGAGTTTTCCTGAGATTAGTGAGCCTGAGTTTCCTTACAGTTTCAACAGTCATGATGTTAATTGCTACACATAAATCTACCAGTACGTTGGGTATCTGCATGCTCCTAATCTGCATGGTGACAATGGGATTCCTAGGATCGTCGTATTTGCCAAAGTGGGTTTTTCCTATTATTAATTCAGATAATTTCCCTTTGACATGAACAGTGGGAGGATCCCTGGGTTTTCTTCTTGGTTTCCTTGTACACAGATCCCAAACGGTTCTAGCATAGATAGGTACATCATGGAGGGCCTGAAGGAGTGGAATTTTGACATAGAGATTTTTTAACTCTCCTAAGAGGTTAAATTGAGGTTGTCCCACTACCTTCAGTAGTATTAATCTTTTAGGGTATGGTGGTTCCCTAACCAATTGTGTAGGCTGTGTGTCGATAGATGTTTCTTCTTGTGTTTCAGCCGGTATCTTGGTAGGATTTTCAGTGTCCTCAATAATGGGGATCATTGTATTAGATAAATATTGTTGGTTCACCCTTTCCTCAGGCATAGAGGATGGAACATCCTCAACAACCAAAGGCTCCACTACCCTCCCTGATCGTAAGCGGATGTCGTTATAGGGAACTGGAGTAATGGAGTAAGTGGGAATGTTGGCAGTCTCAAATTGATGGAATGATTTATTGTTTGGATTGGGGTTAGGTGAAGTAGGCAGCTGCGGTCGTATAGGCACATTGGGGACAACATTATTCTGGAGTTGCAGCTGCGACTGCTGATACTAATGATAAGGATGAGGGCATTGTTTAGGAGGATATGGTTGATGAGGAAACGTTTGATGTGAAAACTATTGAGGAGGTTGGTTATGGGGAAACAAGTTCCTTGGATGGAAGTTCCTCCATCCAGGAGACCAAGAATTCTGTTGGTTTGGTGGTTGTGTCCAAGAGTTCCAGGAGTTAAAATTTTGCATCAGAATTTGAGAAGGATACCATTGATGGTTGGAATAAGATGAAGGGAATTATGTATTCATGTGCTACATATTATTCCAATTATTCATGTTATTCGAAAATGGAAATGAGTCTGGAGTCATACCTTGATTTCGAGGCTGCCAAGGCTTTTTCTGTGCAATAAAGTAGGTTGGTTCCACATCTGGAGTTGATGCTGAGGTAGTGAAGGGCATTATTTTGTGTCATGGTTCAGCTCACAAAGCTGAAACACTTCTACTTTGTTAAGTGGGCACTTCTTCAGAGGATGGTTCTTCCTACATTTAGGGCAGAATACACCAAGTGTGAGATCTTCTACTGCTTGTTTCTACTTTGCCCTAAGGAAATCTATTTCCGAGTAGATGGAGCTCATCATTTTTGTCTTGGAATTTTCAAGGAGATTGGCTATTTCTGCCCAGGTGGCTCCTCCATTAGATGACTTTTGTGTTCTGTCGAAGACATCTCATTCTAATTTATCCCATTTGTCCCATTTGTTATTCCTGGAAGATCCCCTGGAGTACCTTTTGCATAGTTCAACAATCTTTTCAAAGGACTCCTTTGAGATACCCCCTTTTCCTAACAAGTTCAACATGTCTAGGCAATCATCCCTAATCCCACGAAGTAGGATTATCTTGAGCACATCTAACCCCATATTAGTCTGTCCAGGTCTGTGCACATTGTATAAAATCCTTTCAACAAAATGTTCCAGGCTTTCATCGTCCCTTTGTACCATTTTAAACAATTCTTCTCTCTTATATTTGGTATTTTAGTACTCCTGATATTTCTCTAGGGGCACCTATTTCATTCGGTCCCAGGTGGTGACAGTTCCCCCACCTAGGTTCATGAACCAACATAATGCAATGTCCTTTAGAGTAGCAGGAAAAAGTTTCAACTTTTGTTCATTGGTGGTGTAATCATAGCTGCGACAAAGGATGTCAAATTCAAAAAGAAATTCATCCGGATCCTCTGCTGCTTTTCCATAAAAATGAGGCAACACTGATGGCGATATATTTTTCATGGGGGCTATCCCCTCTAGATGTTGAATTGGGAACTGGAGTGTAGTAACCATCCCTTTAAGCGGGGAGATACCCTCCTGATGATGATTTCCCCCCATTGCTTCTTCGTGATCTTCTGGATCGCGTCTATTGTTCATGTCTTCTTCTGCTTTATCCTCTTCGTGCTTCCACTTATCGTTAAATTGTTTATGGAACTATGTCCACTCCTCTTTTGTCACAACTCTCTCGTTAATGAGATATATCAGATTTCGGTCAGCTGATCCTGCAGTACTAACTTTGTCTTCCTCTGCAGGGACACCCGAGGGTGTTCAACTTCCACTGTGTTCTCCACTGTGGAAACTGATGCTACCACTCTAGGGGTAGCTGGGATCCTTCTGACAGGTGATTCCTGATGGCGATCTCCAGTAGAAGAATTGGTCCTATCAACCAGATCGTTAATGAATGTCCTTCTTCCCAATGTTGGATTTCGTCCACAGCCTCAACCACCTGCAATGTTAGTATTCTGCGGGGTTCTGGGATTTATAGGAATGTCACACTGTACCCTTCTCATATCCATGCAACCCAAAACATGCAAACTTAAAAACTGAAGAAAAATGAATAGATGTTGCTACTGGATACAACTACTATGGTGTCTAATCATTATCTTTCCTCGGCAACGACGCCTAAATGTTGGGCACCCTATATGTAAGTTAATTAAAGCTAACATACATAGTGTTCAATATAAATTGTCAACCCAGGGAAGTCTTTTATTTCAAAGATAATGTGAATTGTATATGCTTAAACACTAATTAGCTGATACTATAAATGAATTATCCTACCATTCATGTTCAACCCAACTCATCCCATGATCAACTTAATCTAATTTACCTTCTTAAGAATGCAAAACCACAAATACCTTCTTACAATCCTTAATCTAGAAATAAGAGATTCAGAAAATAAACATCTAGATTTAATTTTGCAGAAAGTTAAATCCTAAATTACTAGGCATCTGAAGATCCATTATAACTATCTCAATCCAACTTGATTTAGAATTCAGAAATGCAGAAATTGACCTTCAACAATTATAACTACAAATGGACTTCAATTAACAAAACTCAAGAAATACATCAATTCAAAGAAACTAAGGATGAGATCAGTTTTTATAGCTATCACACAATTGCATAAAGGAAATTAGTCTACACAGTCGACTGTTACACCACTCTGCTACAACTCATAGGGAATGCAATTACTGATAAATTGAAGGCACACAAAATAAATCATTACTGTTGTAGCTGTATAAAAGAATGAATCCACTGTAACATCCACACCACATGACAGAGAAATAAATACCTAATTAACTCGAAAATCTCTGTAGGAAGGTGGGCCCAGCCTTCGAACAGAGAAGTCAAAATTTAACACAAGTTAAACGTCGAGATCAAAAGAATCCCGCTCCTTGTATTAAATGATGAAATAAAGATACAGTCTCTGTTATAGCTTATACAATAAGATAAATTAATTTCCAACCCCTGGCTCAAAATAGTTTCCAATATTTATACATTCACAATTGTAACTTCTACCCACTGATGTCGGGCAGCCATGAAGATCTCTGATCTTAAGGCTACCCCATTTACGATGCACTGTTATAGCTATGGGAAAGATAGAAGCAGAAAATATAGGAAGGTTGTTACTTGAGCCAGCAATGATATAACAAGATCAATCTAGAAGATGCTCTGTCGGTTGCAGCTACCCTCGAGCAGCGACATGCTATTGCATTCGAGTCTATTGCAGCCAAGCCTGTTGCAGCCACTCTTGTATAGCTTGCATGGAATAGTAACCTTTGACTGTGTCCTTTGTGTAGAGATGGAATAGGTGGCGATCATCTCAACAATGAATGTCTGTCTCTCTCTTGACTCGTTCAACTTGCTACACCTGTATCCTTTACATCTCGAATTATCTTTTTAAAATCACCATATCTTAGCATAATCCAAGATATAGAGCCCTGGTTACAACAATCATATAAGCCAATAATTAACCATAACTGTATGGATCAAGGGATCAAGTGAATGAAAACATCTGTTTGGTGCATATAATGGAGTAATATAAGGCAAAAAGGGATAGGTAAATGTGGTGAAAAAGGGGTAATTTTTGGGCCCAACAAATTTGCAGTGAAAAGTAGTGAAATTTTTGTTAAAATCACTAGGATTTAACATTGACGAAAAACTCATTAAGAAGCAATAACTTGTGTCAAATTACATTAATATGTGTAAAATGATAATATCATACAAAATAGAGAATTCAAATTACCCAAGAGGAATTGGAATCTCACATTATAGCCATGACTAGAAGTGGAAAAGTTACCACTGTAGACAAACTAATGCAACTCTGGATAACTAGTTCTGTCAATATCCGGTTAACTAACACTGGGAGACAAACATGGGTGCATATATCCTCAAAACATGAAAATATGGCACATGGGCTAAATGAAGGTGAACTCATGGTGATCAGTTTGCTCCCATGATCAATATGGCTGGCTGGAAGGCATGGCATTGTAGTACATTGCATTGCATGGCCAGGAAGCGTGTTTGAGAGGGAAATGGGACCAAAGAGGTTGACTCCACTCCGATGAGAAATAATTGAAGGTAGGACTCCTATAACTTAGTGTGCACTCCTAAAATCTAGGTATTTGTCTCTAGAGCTCCTAAATTGATGCATGAGGGCACATCAAGTGGCCAAGGAGGCTAAATAATATCACATAGGCACTAATGAAGTGATAATTATGTCCTAATCTAGAAAACTACTCAAAAATAATCAAGGTGGACAAGGAGGATTATTGACTAATCCTCACAAAAGGTTGAGGAGACCCCCAGCAAATAAGTATCATATCAAATGATAGTGTGAAACATTTCCAACCTAGATCCACAAAATATTGTAGAAAATGCAACCTATACCTTGAGTGCATTTGCTAGTGTTAATTATTTGACATTCAATTATTTAATTGCTATAGTTTATAGATATACATATCAAATAAATGTTCTAGAATTTCAATTGGATTAGTAGAGGACTCAAATGGAAACCATACATATGCAATAGGTCACTGAAAGGGATGAAGAAAATGAAGTTCAAATGGATTCCATGTGTTGTTGAAAAGTTAAATACATTACATAAGGAAAAGATGGCCACCTTTGAGTAGAAGTGATATCAAGCTAAAGAATTGAAATAAAATGTACACTCTTTGGAAGTTCAATTATATGAGACAAATAATCAATTTAATGATGTAAAGGATGAATAATTTAGGGAAAATGAAAGTTGGAGGGATGCTCAAAAAATTGTCTTCACAAAGTTAGATGAAGTTCAACAGTATTATGATTATATGACTAAATTGTTTGATCATGTAGAGGTACAGTTAGATGAAATAAAATATGCACATAATTTGTTTAATGGATCATAGACTAGAAGAAGCAGTACAAACAAGCCCCAAAGTCACTCCCAGTGATTAATCATAGGGAAAAAGGAAAAACACAAGTTTTATTGGTCTCATTGAATGCCTCTTGTAAAGAAATAGAAGAAAGTGTTCACGTAGCTACTAGATCATGTTTCAAGGTATGGAATTTAGTAGATGATATTTTTGAAAAAATTGGCATGTCAACAATGGATGAGTTGATTCAAGATGTTCCAAGCCAATTTAAGATAGCAGAGGTGGAGTAGGTCAAGGATATATCAAAGAACTCATAAATCAAATAACAAAGATAAATGAGTATGGTTTTATTATGCTTGTCAAGCTAGCCAGTTTGTTTGATGCATATGTACAGAGGGCCCATAAGGATCTGAAACAAGATATTTAAGAGAATATTTACTATGGAGAGATCTAGATACAAAGAATGAGGTCCAATCATATTTCTCAAACTATCAAATACCATGAATTGTGGGAATCATATAATATTTTTTTGTAAATTTTGTATAAAAAATATTGTGCTAAGTTGGTTAACTTAGTTACTTAAACTTCCCCCAATCGTTATTTTTTTTAACGGGATACATTCAGACAAGGGAGGGATTTTTTGGCCTAAAAATATTTGTAATAATTTTGTTTGAAAGAATAAAGACCATAATGACTTGTATCTATTGGGAATTCCACTATGTATTTAATATTTTTCTTTAATTGTAATTGGTGTCAATTGATTATAGTAAGTATAATTCATTTGGATTTCTTATGTGTACATTGTTCAATGGTTGCAAATGGATGCAAAGGAAATGGTTCATATTCAATAATAATTCTTTATTAATATTTTTTCTCATTGATGATTTAACCTATTGATAATAGAGGGAATTTCTTCCTGTGTTTTTAGCATTATATTTGTTACCATGTATCCAATCATGTTTAATCATAGCTCGTAATTAGGATTAGATTATATTAGGTTAAATTAAGTTAGAATTTGATTTGATAATTTATTTATGTAAGAGTAAATTGGCAATTAGACATTGGATTTTAGTATAGACTATAGTACATGTTTATTTAGGACTTGCAAAGAATTTCATTGATAAAATTCTTAGTGGAAACTAGACCCACATATCGGTCAGAGTTTTCTCTTCCAAATGAGAGTGAGGATAACTAGGACTCACCTCAAGAATTATCCTTTATTGTTGGCTTAGGTCATTTTGTCCCATCAAAAAAAATATTCGGGTTTTGAGTTTCTCCATCCCTGGCATTAGAATTAATTTTTTTATTATTTTTCATACTTCTAAGTTATCGATTATCTTTCTGAGAAGTGGATTGAATAGAATAAGTATCATAGTTTTGAACTAGGAGAAAAAATTTGTGAGTTGATTGAGTAGTTGTAGGAATATTTTTAGTGAATGGACACTTATTTGATTTGACATGCCAGCTAATAAAACATAACATGACTTATAAAACTAATCATTCCATCATCATGTGAACCTAGTTTGGGGTTCAAAATGTTGAATGAAGATCAAGGTGCATGAGGGATTAGCTCATATATCATGTTGGATTGAGGATAAAACAAACCCATATGTTTCACAGATAAGATAAATTTCTCTTATGTAAGATCTCCTAGAATGGATACATCCTTCATAATGTTTGGTAGTAAATATTACACAAGTCAATCTACTAATTGAGAATTGATCATGGATATCATCTCTAGTAATTCATCATTACCATTTCCACTCATGAATATGATCAAATATATGAGTAGAAGTGGGTTGTTGAAGAAAATTTAATAGTTCAATCCCTATTTTGTAACAAATAAGAAACTAAAAGAGCATAAAAAAGTCCATTTCCGAGGATGAAAAGTCAAAAAAAGAAGTGTAAGGTAATTCAATATACCACTTTACAACTCTAGTCAAGATCCACTAGAATAGGTGCAACTAAATGCTATCCTCTACTAATGAGTTGGACAAGCACCAAAGATGGATATTTATAACATGTGTTGATGTGTCTTCTACACTTCGATCATTAAACTTGGGTATGTATGATGGCCACTTAGTTGGGATGATTAGTGATCTGGGTTGATGGAATATAGGGTCATTTTTTAGACATGGTATATTTGGTAGGTCTAAATTTAACAAAAATGGAGGATGTGGATAAGTACAAACACTAGGGTTGTTAAAACAAAAGTCCTTTCCAACCACCAAGTGTGGAATGACCATGAACATAGTTCCCCCCCAAGACTTAACTAAACCCTTGGGTTGGTTGCTGCGAGGAACATTATGGTTTCTTAGGATATTACTTCCTTCTTTCATATTGATTCCTCCATGTGTATTACTAGCACTTGGAACATTACCGATATTAAATGAGAGAGTAGCGTTAAGAGGAACAGTCCAAATGTAAGGGAAACACAAGTTTGGAATTGTTGAACCACCTAATGGTTTACTAGATGAGGTTGGAAACCTAATTCATTAAAACCATGAGTGTTTCCTCCTCCAAAGGAGAAGTTATAACTGGGTGTTAGAGTGATTGTAGTGGGCATACAAACATTGGGAAGATTGTAGGTTTGGATTTGTGTGTTAACAAACGGCTTCCAGA
Organism: Pseudotsuga menziesii; assembly: GCA_001517045.1. Classification (NCBI taxonomy): domain Eukaryota; kingdom Viridiplantae; phylum Streptophyta; class Pinopsida; order Pinales; family Pinaceae; genus Pseudotsuga; species Pseudotsuga menziesii. The sequence goes on from LPNX010274415.1 coordinate 21,284, forward strand.
AATAAGAGACACCAAAATATTATGGTATATTAGTAGACGGACTTGTTCCACTAGTTCATGATATGAAGGAACAATGGTACCTCATCCATATTATACACTAGGAGTATTGGGGTTAGGTCCCCCATGGATTGATGAACCATGTGGTCCAAAAATATAGTGATGTGTATGTAAATAAATTCAAATGTATTTGTATATGGAGATATTTTCAACTAAATCAAAACAATATCTTGAGGTTGTGTCAAAGGATTTAAATTATCCATTTGTTGATTTTTAATTGTTTCAGTCTCAAGTGGCCCAAAATCCTCTGGCATTTTCCATTTAGTTCTTGAATGTATAGATACTTACATTTCAAGTTTGTCACTAGTTATGTGTAATTCTATGTTTTTTTTGTTATGGCTAGGTTTATGTTTATTTAATCGTCTTCTAGTTAATGGTAATTCCACACTTTCTGCACAAGAACCTATTCATTGTCGAGACTGACAAGTTGGATGATCATCCACTTTTACTTTATATAGTTAAAAGATTATATCTATTGAACAAAAATATGTAAGGTTAATGTAGACACACACCACCAAGAAAAAATCCCCTAATTAATAAATCTAAAAGAAATAGTAACAAAAGTGGACAAGCAACGTCAGACAATTATCCTAGGAGTATCAAGGCCTAAGACCAACTAACGAAGATGAGAAATAAATAGTTATAGTAACCCTCACACAAAAATCACCCAAGGTGAAATTACTCTTGTGAATAAAAGTTCCCTCCATGGAAGTTGAGGTGGATGTTATACATACATGTTGTAGGTACCACAAGTACTTCAATATTTCAATCACATGTATGAAACCTATAAAAGCCACCAAGGTTACCACTTCACAAAAAGTGAATTGGGGTGACAGTCATTGGCTAAGTGCCAACTTATTGGTAAGGAATAGGACTATGTCCTAAACCCAAAAATCTATAGAATTGGTGTCACACAAAGGGCTTGATAATCCTAACTAGTAGTGTATGAACATAAATATATGGCTAAAAAAACTACTAAAAATTGCATATAAATGACTAATTTGGGTCATGTGAATAGTATTAGTTTATTGCCAAGCATTTATAACGTTACTAAATTTATGACTAAAAAAATTTCGTCATTTATTAGTTGTTCTAATTCGGCAACTTGGTAGTAAATTTAGTAGTTTTCGTAGTCATTCATTGTTGTTATATGGTCATTTATTTATTAATTGTAGTCATTAATTGTCGTCAAAAAGTAGTATATTTAGTCATTTTAATCATCAATTGTTGTCAACTAGTCCTATGTATAGTAATTTTCTTAGTCATTGATTGTTGTTATCCAATCATTTATTTAGTAGTTCTGGTCATTGTTTTCCATCAACAAGTAGTATATTTAGTCATTTTAATCATTTTTTGTAGATAGGGAATGAAGTAATCGAACCACCAACCTTCTATGTGTAAGGTGGGTGCTCTTCTATTGAGATAGAACCCTTAAATATAATATATTATAAGACCTACGAGACTTACAAATCATATTTTTGGGAATGTAAAAGTTAAAAGTTAAAATATAGATCAGGTTTTTTTTAGCAATTCTCTTGGTTAGCATTCAAAACTAATCATACTCACATAATCACAACTACTGTATGACCATTAGAAAATTTTAATATAGGTGTAAGAAATATAAATTAAACCTACACATGAAAGACTGCAAAATCAAATTGTTGCATTCAAAATGGATGCATAGTCGAATTGTTATTTAGAAAATTGTCTCGTGTACAATTTACTTCAGACTCATGCGCTGCAAAATGTCATAAACAATAATAATTTATTATTACAATGTAAGATGATCATCTTTCTCTTATGTCTTAGGAGAAAACATGTTACTTATTGATGAGAAATGTGGCTATAGTACGTGTAACTAATCCACACAATTGAATGAGAATACTTCCTTTTTAATTACAAATTGCAATATACATTTCAATCAATTAATATGAAACAATGGCTAAAAAATACTATAAAATAATAATAAAGACGGAAAACATGGATACAATCTCCAATAAGTACCCAAATCAAACCAAAAAGGTAAAAGATACTTGAACAATCTTTTGATAGTACACACATATCTTCCATAATTACCCTACCTTCAATTGTGTCATATCATTGAGTAAAATATTATAAATTACATTTATTTTCTATTTTGTTACAGATTCAAAAGTTGGATATAATTGCTACTTACAACTTGCAATGGTGCCAAATCAGAGATAATTTATTATTCTTCTATTTATAGAAATATCAATAATTCACAACAATTCCCCAAAAGATGCAAATATTATCAACATTTTATTAATTAACCCAACCAATGGGTTTACTTGCATCTAGGCTCTAGCACAAATGAAAAATACAACATTTTCTTGAAGGTTATGCTTTTGATTTATATTCTAGATGAGCATCAGATAGGGAATAATTCCTATGTTACACTTAACCAATGTTTCCTTGATGTGCGATGGTTCTTTCCAATTAAATATTATACTCGTAGGGGTTCCCTTCTCATCCAAAATACCATCCACTTTCGTTTCATACTACAACACATACATTTTTCATGTTCAAGGTTAACATACTTCTTAATAAGAAATATAAGCAGCTAAGGCTTGTTCATCATATTGGACCAAAATTCTACAGAGTTTTTTCACTAAAATTCAATCAACGACTACGTGTGGTTGTCAACAAGTCAATGATCACCTTCGCAGTACATATTCACAACAATGTATCTTCCTTCTATTTTGTTAAATACATTTCCTAATGGATTAGGAAATGCATCTATAAATCCATTAATCCCATCCATGTTCATAATGGATATAATTGGATTGGTGAATAACTTAAATTTTCAACATTTACTAGAAACATAAACATGGAAACAACCAACCTCGAACTAGTAATATTTCACTCCCTTTATTAGGGATTTCATAATTAAATGGCCATGTATGAGGAGAAATATTAGTGCTACAACTACTATAATCATTCCTTGTTGCAATGCTTGTAGTTCCATCATCGTATGGAGGACTCCAAAAACATACCAAATGGTCGTAAAATTCCAAGAGAATGAGCATATTATTTATAAATTTTGTTAATTTATTTCAAGTCTTTATTGAGTTATATAGAAACCTTTCTCTTCAAATGAAACATCTAGTGATGGTATAGTATGATGAACCTAGGAAGAAACAGTTGGGCATGATGAGCCATATTTTGGAAGTATCGAATATGACTCAACCCATTGATAATATCTAGAATCTAGTTGAAAAGTAGCAAGTGGAAAAGCAGGAGAAACTTGTTTTGACACAAGAAATTCCAGTAGAAATATAAATATCAAAATCTTCTTAATGCTATAACCATATCCTGATGATTAAGGTGGACAACATGCCTATCCACTGCAATTGTTATACCATTTTTGAAACCTTCTATGGGTATGGATGAGATGCTTTACATTTTGGGGAAACAGGCAATACAATCTCTCTTTTGTCATTCTTTTGGACCTTCAAGAAGTACTTTTGTGCATGCCTCCAAATCTGTAAACACCACTTTAAAATTCATTAAGTGGAGGAGAGATGAAATTGTATATTGTTTACTCTCTAGGTAGAAATATTGTTTCACACAGTGCAAGTCTACTAATAACCATGCGAATAGAATTCTGATTTCTAACGTCAAGAATTACAATAGAAATTAAGAATAAAAAGACATCATTGTTCAATCATATAGAAATTTAAATGCTCACTAGACAAGGATAATACAAACTAACATATGCTTCAACATCCTCTTTAAAAGAGCATATAGACCTTCCAATGTAATGCTTTTATAAAATAAGTGCATATATGAGCGATCCTCCTATAGTCATAAATTGGTAATGGTAAATAATCATATTGAACATATTGCTAAACAAAAATTGTTTCTCATATTTAATGACAAATTTGGTTTAAAAAATGTTGCAAAGAAGTGGCAGTTTTACTTATAGAAAACCAATATTTAATATTTCATTGGAAAAGAAAGCTATAATCTTAGCATAAGATCACTAGTTTAGATTCTACACTTTGGCCACTAATTAATCATCAACTCCATTCGCACACATATAACATGCATATATCAACATAATCATAACATGCATTAAATAAAAACATTGCATACTCAAATACAAAAGAATACTTATATTTAAACAAAGAAGATCCAAGCAATTGGATTTGTAGGAGCAATTTTCCACCCAACCATAAGCACTTTTTTTATCATATACTATTTTGAGAAGCCACCCCAAGCCAAGCTATGAGACCACCATGGTGAAAGGAAACACCTACAGGATTCTCTCTCTCAACCCACAACTCATTCTAATCTCTGTGCTTAGCCAAATTCCCATACAAATTTCTATAGGGATCTCACTTAGCCACCACAGTAGTAGTTCCAACAATACCTACCCCAAACACCCTTATGGGTTGAAGAATCCCCTTCACCAATCCATGGCTCTCTTAGGTGATCCATCTTACCAGTTGCTTCTAATGTGTCTATAGAAGGAGACCAGAATGTTATATGGTGTTGGAGAGCCACATGTATCCTTAATATGTGGCTTATCAAGTATCTATGAGAAACAAAACTCAATGGGTAAGGGTTCCTATCTTTCCCAACCTATGTTCTCACCTACAACCATCTATTTTCCCTTCAAATCTGCATTCTTGTCTCTAAATTTGAATTTCTATGTTAGAAACAGTCTGGTAATGGCCATCAATAGCCACGGGGAGCTCTGCATAGTGTATATCTACATGAGAGAAATGATAGAATGAGTGTTGACTCTAGAGGATATGAGATCGTGGTGAAAAGATAGCTGACATAACTTCTAACCATATAAGAAAGGACTCCTAACAGCTGTTGTTAAGCCCTTAATGATGACACATTACACCATATAGTCTGGTGCATTACCCCCTATATTGTGGTGCATTACATATTATTTATGTATGCTTCGGTCTATTAGTGGCTTTATTAGTTGTTATTGTACACATTTATCTCCTATATATAGGAAGGAGATATTCTCATTTTAGTCATCATATCATCTTATCCTATCTTGTGTACTCAGTACATTGTGTAAGGAGGTTCCTCCCTCAAAGAGGATTGATATATGTCTCTGCTATTCACTTTTTAGGCATGGATTACTCTCTTATTGTCTATTTTTTCTCTTTTTATGCTATATCTAAGACTTGGTTGCATAACATTTGGTATCAGAGCTCTTTCCTCGGGACTAGCTTCTACAAAACAAGTCATCTTGGAACTTTCACTACAACGCTTTTTCTACAATTATTCAGTGATCAGGGTTAAAAACCCACTTCCAAAACATGGCATACTATCTTCAGTAAAAAATTTAGATACTGAAAAATTACATTTTCTGAGATAATTTCAGAGGAATATAGGGTTTTTGACTAGTCCTACGGCTAGTCTAAAAAAAGTGCTCTTGGTAAAAAGGTCATATATGAGGAATATGAGATCCAAATGGAGGGATGCCAGTTGCATATAAAATAATACGGACCAGGGTATCTATGTTAGAATTTTCAAATATAGGAACAAAATAGTGGAGACGTGGCATATAGCACAAGTTAGCTCTTTTGGATAGGCCAAAAATAAGAAGATTTGGTATATTTACAATATTTTTTTGTTGGCTCATCCAAATTAGGTCAGAACTGTGGAATTGGAAAGAGGATGGGTAAAGTTATCATGGGCCTAAGTTTTAGACTCAGAGGGGTCCCAGTTCAAATTTTACCTCAGTTACAAGTCCTCCCTAAAACAATCTTCCAATCAGGGTTTGAAAAAGGTACGACATTTCACATTTGAATAGATTTTAGTAGAAGGATATATGTGTGGTAAACCCTAGGGTGTGATATTGTTAAAAATTCCACCAAAATTAAGTGGAAAGAATCACACTCCACTCAAGCCCCTAGAGGAGTCATCCTCAATGTATGAGGAAATAGAAGACATTTATTTTAGAGTGTCCAAGTTGGAAGATATGATTAAAGGAAATGTGAAAATTGATGACTTTGCTAAATTGGAAAAGAAGATGGCTACTAAAGAGGATATCAAATGGATGGCTAGTAAATAATATATTCAATACTTGAAGGATTTTATCAAGGATATCAAACATAACTTTATTCCCCAATTATCTACTCAAGAAGAGGATAAGGAGGAAAAACATGACTTATTCCAGTCACATCTAGAGAAAAATGAAAAACAATTGGAGAGTAAGAAGTTGGTGTCCTAAAAATTTGATGATTCACTACAACATCATGGGTTCAATTCAGGTCCAAGTAACTATTTTATCCCCAAGATTAACATGAGAAAGTTTGATGGAAAGGATCCAATCACGTGGACTTTTCAAATGGAGCAATTCTTTGATGTACATCAGGTTCCCACCATGCAAAAGGTAACTATTGCATCCTTGTATTTAGAACCTGATCAGTTTGTATGGTACCAATGGATTTGTGACTATAAAAAGGAGTCTATTATCTCTTGGTCTATATTCACAGAAGAATTGATTGCAAATTATGGGGATATAAATAGCAACACTTTCTTCAGTTAGTTGGTAAATCTCAAGCAAAAAGGTTCAGTTATAGATCACATCAAGAAATTTCAGCAACTATGACTTAGAGTGAAGAATATTTCAGAAGATAATTTGTTATATCTCTTTATTGGACCTTGAAATATAACATTCAACATGAGGTGCATCTCTTTAAACCATCATCGCTAGAGAAGGCTTTCATGATGGAAAGGAAGGTTGAAAATAAAAATATGGCAATGAATACTAGGAAGGCCTTCTCCAACACATATAGAGAAAATAATGTTCCTTCTTCTAAACTACCACAAAGGTTGACACCCCAACAACTAGATGAAAGAAGAGAAAAATGATTATGCTTTAATTGTGACATCAAGTATATTAAGGGACATAAGTGCAATGAGAAGAAATTATTCTACATAGATTGTGAAGAGGAAGAACCAAAAGAATAGGAAGCATCTCAAGAAGAGGCAACTTCAGAAGAAATAGAAGAGGCTAATTCAGAAGAAATTACTCCCACCATATCTTGTCATGCATTGGATGGAATTAGCACTCGTCAAACTCTCAAGATAGAAGGATACATTAAAAAGAATAAGGTAACAGTGTTGATTGATTCTAGTAGTACTCATAATTTCATTCACTGTAAACTAGCCAAATTTCTTAATTGATTTGTTTATCCAGCACCAAAATTTCAAGTAATGATTGTAGATGGAGGAACTATAAATTGCTCAGGGAAATTCCATAATATAAATTTGGCTATGGGGGAATATGTACTGAATGGTCCAATGATTTCTATTCCAATGGGTGGTGTTGATGTTGTCTTTGGTGTCTAATGGTTACAATCATTGGGAACAATGGCTTTTAATTTTCAAAAACTTTTCATGAAATTTTCATGGAAAGGTAAAGAATATGAGTTAAATGGTATCACAGGAAAATCAAGCAAGGTTATAAGCTCTAATGGTATGACAAATTTGTTAAAAAGGGGACATCAAGGTATAGTTGCACAATTATGCTCATTATATGTTCAAACATCAAATTTCCCTATCTCCTCGGATATCCAAAGGGTCATTAATAAGAATTCCAAGGTATTTGAAGATATTCCCAAATGTCTTACACCTATTCATGACTTTGATCATGCTATCCACTAAATTCCAAACAGTGTTCCTCCTAACATTAGACCTTACCGATATCCCTATAGCCAAAAGAGTGAAATTGAGTGTATGGTGGATGAAATGTTAGAGGCTGGCATAATTAGGCTTACCCAAAGTTCTTATTTTGCACCAGTGGTAATGGTAGCCAAGTCAGATGGATCATGGAGTATGTGTCTTGATTATATAGAGCTTAGCAAGATCACCATTAAATATAAGTTTCCCATTCCCATCATTGATGAATTGTTAGACGAATTACATGGATCAGTTGCCTTCACAAAGTTGGATCTTCGTTCTGGGTATCATTAGATTCGAATGAAGGATCAAGACATCCCAAAAACAACATTCATAACTCATGAAGGTCACTATGAATTTTTGGTCATGTCATTTTCTCTAATAAATGCAACTTCCACATTTCAAGGTTTGATGAATTCTATTTTCAAGCCTTTCCTGAGAAAATTTTTGCTGGTATTCTTTTCTGATATACTAATCTATAGAAAGTCATGGGAAGAACATGTTCAACATATTGACAAGGTACTACAACTACTAAAGGAGAAATAAATGTATGCAAAAATCTCAAAATTTTTCTTTGGGAGAAAGGAGGTAGAGTATTTGGGTCATATTGTATCTCATGAAGGTGTCAAGGTAGACCCTAAAAAAAAATCCATGATGGATTGGTCAATTACCAAAACCCTAAAGAATCTTTTAGGATTCTTAGGTCTAATAGGGTACTACCTCAAGTTTGTTTGGAACTATGGAAGAATAAAATCTCCTCTAACATCATTACTGAAGAAAGATGCATTTTCTTGGACTCCTGAGGCAACTCAAGCCTTTCATCAACTCAAAGAGGCCACGTGTAAAGCTCTTGTTTTGGCGACACCAGACTTCACAAAAACCTTTATTGTGGAATGTGATGCTTCAGGAAATGGAATTAGATTTGTACTAATGCAAGAAGGACACCCTATTTCCTTCACAAGTCATCCAATCAAGGGAAAGAACTTTAAAAATCCCATTTATGAGAAGGAAATGTTGGAAATACTACATGCCTTGAAGCAATGGCGTTGCTTCCTTATAGGGAGACATTTCAAGGTTAAAACTGATCATGATATCCTTAAATACTTCTTGGAACAAAGGATATCTTTAGAAGAGCAACAAAAATGGGTAACAAAGATGTTGGGATATGACTTCGAAATCATCTAAAACAAGGGGGAAGAAAAAATGTTGTAGCAAATTCACTCTCCAGGAAAGATGAGGATATTGAAGCATTACTCTATGTTATTTCAATCATCCAACCAAATTGGATATCTGAAGAAATGGACGAATGGATAAATAACAAAAAATATGGACATTTATTAAAAGCTGCAGCAAGATCCCTGTTCCTCTAATACATTTAGGTGGAAATATGACTTTCTATGGTACAAGGATCGCTTATATCTTGCTAAGAGTTCCCAACTCAAGAAAAAGGTACTTTCTAAATTCCACTCTTCATCGATAGGAGGGCACTCAGGTTTCTTAAAAACCTACCACAGGGTAAAGAAATATTTTTTGGGGATGGTCTTAAAACTGACATTCAAAAATTTGTGGTAGAATGTTTGGTTTTCCAACAAATTAAAGTGAAAACAATTAAGACCCCTAGTCTCCTACAACCACTTTCCATTCCAATCCAAAGGTGGACAAAGGTATCTATGGATTTTATCACAAGTTTACCAAAGTCTGAAGGAAAGAGTGTCAACATGGTGGTTGTTGATAGACTTAGTAAATATGCACACTTCTGTGCACTATCTCACCCCTTCAAAGCAAGCACGGTCGCCAATTCTTTTATGGAGATAGTACAAAAACTACATGGTAATCCAAATATTATAGTAAGTGACAAGGATCCCATTTTCAATGGAAATTTTTGGACTGAATTATTTTCTTTTTTGGGTACTCAATTGGTTCATAGCTCATCTTATCATCCTCAATCAGATGGAAAAATAGAGATAGAAAACAAATGTTTGGAAGGGTATCTTCGATTTTTTGCAGCTGATAAGGAAACTGAATGGGTCTAGTGGTTACCCTTGGTAGAATGGTGGTATAATAATTCCTTCCATACATCATAAAAAATGACCCCATTTATGGCACCATATTCCTACCATCCACCATCCATCACATCTTCACTAAGAGACTCTAAGGTTCAAGCAGTGGAAGACCACATGGAGCATCAACAACAAGTTCTTCAACTCTTAAAGGAAAACCTAAATCTAGCACAAAATCAAATGAAACAACAAGCAGTTCAACATCATAGTGATCGGATATTTAATTTTGGGGATTGGGTTTTTTTAAGACTACAACCATACAAACAGATGTCCTTGAAGAACACCAAGAAGGAGAATAAATTATCAACTAAATACTACGATCCCTACAAGGTGTTACAAAATATTAGTAGTATGGCCTACAAATTGGAACTACCTGCATCTTCACGAGTCCATCCATTTTTCCATGTTTCCTGTTTAAATAAGGTAATCGGTGACAAGATACCAGTTCAAACGATGTTACCAGAACTTGATGAGGAAGGAAAAATAATCTTGTAGCCTGAAGAAATTACTAGAATACGAACTAGACAGCTTCGAAATCAATCAATTGCAGAGTATCTCATTAAATGGAAGAACTTACCCACATAAGATTCAACATGCGAAGATGAGTCCTTTATACAACAACATCCATAACTACTTCAACGTTGAGGACAACACTTTTTGAAGTGGAGGGGCATGTTAAGCCCTTAACGATGACACATTACACCATATAGTGTGGCGCATTACCCCCTATATTGTGGTGCATTACATATTGTTTATGTAGGCTTGGGTCTATCAGTGGGTTTATTAGTTGTTATTGTACACCTTTATCTCCTATATATAGGAAGGATATATTCTCATTTTAGTCATCATATCATCTTATCTTGTCTTGTGTACTCAATAAATTGTGTAAGGTTCCTCCCTCGAATAGGATTGATATCTATCTCTGGTATTCACTTTTTAGGTGTGTATTACTCTCTTATTGCCTATTTATGCTCTTTTTATGCTATATCTAGGACTTGGTTGCATAATTGCTGCAGACTAACTTCTGACATTTGACATAACTAGCAGAAAAGTGCATTCAGCCCCATTCTTCAATAAATACATGAGTTGAATTTTCCTACCAGTTTCACACGTACATTCAATGATTGGATTCAATAATCAAAAGGAGGTAACTGGCTCATATAAATAACATGGAAAAATTTGTATGAGTTATAAGGTTGACACTTGGAAGCAAAGAATTTGATATCCCATAGGACCCCTTTCTTCTTCCCCTCCAGTGGAATCATAGCCTCTCTAGTGCTCTTTACACAACCATCTTGGACCATTTTATTCTTTATGCAAAATAATATTTACATATATTTCAAGCTAGCATGAAAATCTAACCATACGGTCCAAATAACAATATTTACATAATACATGCCTAGCCATTCACAAGTTAGGCCTTAGCCTTGAGTTTTGTACTAGGACTCCATCGTAGCATATTTACACCATTCATATAATTTTGATTAAATACATTCCAAGTCAAAACCAATGGTTTTACAATCCCCTTCCCCTTGGAATAACACTATCCTCAATTATTCTCAAAATTAAAACAAAAATGGATATTCCTTTTTCATGTCATCCACCAAGGGACCATAGTGCTTCCATTGCACGTTTACCTGTCTGATGGCTCTGTTCCAAAGCAATGTTACCTTCAAGCATAGGATGTGTAGCGGCTTAGTTTGGAACCTGTATCACATCCCAATCAACCACGTGGTTAGGATCATGTTCATATTTCTTAAGAAAAGAAACTTGAAAAACATTATGATCTCTAGTATTAGCGAGAAATGCAATTCTACATGAAACTAACCCTATTCTCTAGAGCACTTCAAATGTCCCACAATATATTGGTGATAGCTTGGCATAACTTACAAGCTTCAAGGAATTTTTCCTTTGCCTAACTTTGAGGTAAACATGATCCCTAACATGAAACTCCCTATGCACCTTGTTCTTATATACATAGATTTTATGTGTATCTTGGGCCACAATTAAGTTTTTTCTAATCCTTTCCACCTCTTGTTCCATTTCCTTAAGAAATTATGGCTGAAGTACAATTATGTTCATTGGATTATCCCAATTAACTGGTGTTGTGCACTTTCTTTCATACAAAGCTTCAAATTGACCCATGCCCAATGATGCTTGTTTCCCATTGTTATACGGAAACTCCACGAAGTGTAGTTAATATTCTCATTTTGATGGTTTGTCCATCACATACATGTGAAACATGTCTTTAAGCACCTGATGTACTCTTTCTATTTCCCCATTTATTTGGCAGTGCTAAAGTTTAGTTGTGTACCCAAATTTGTAAAAAGAATTTTCCAAAACTTTGAGGTGAACTTGGTATCACTATCTGAAATTATTGCTTTAGGAAACCCATTTGCAAAGGCATCCGTTTTATATGTGGATTTTACTAGTATAAAATGTGTTTCCTTAATTTGTTAACTTGTCCACTGCCACCATGATGGATTCATGATGCCTCATTTTAATTGGAAACCATGGAATAAAATCCATGGAAATCACTTCCCATTTCCATTTTAGAATTGGAAAAAAATGAAATAAACATGTTAGGTGTTAATGTTCAACCTTCACTTGCTGACATTTTATACTTAGAAATATACTTAGCAATACCCTTTTTTAGTCATAGCTAAAAATATTGCTTCCTAGTTGTAGAAATTGTTTATTGGTATCCTTAGTGACCAAAATATGGCATTTTATGGATTCATCCATAACGACTCTCCTCAAGTATGCCACATTTGGAATATAAATTTTGTTTTTATAAATAAAATTATGTCATATTCCAAATGATAATCTTCATACCCCTTTTATAAATCATGTTATTGTAATTTGTCTTTTATTTCCACATCTAGTTCATCTTTATCAATATAATTAACAATATGTTGCCTCAAATATGATTGGAAGTTACTAATGGTTTCCACATGTATTGAATGTACTTTTATGTTGAGTGCATTAGCCATTTTATTTTATTTCCCCTTTATGTGTTTGATCTCAAAATCAAATTCACATAAAAATTCCAGCCATCTAGATTGCCTGGCATTTAATGTTCATTGCTCAAATAAATATTTTAGACCACAATGGTATGTCCTTAGCTCTAATTTTATGCCCATTAAATAGTGAATCCACATATTTAAAATGTACACTATGGCTGAAGGTTCTAAATCATGGGTATCATAATTGTTTTCATGCTCTTTCAATTTTCTTGACTCATAATAAACCACATGATTTTCTTGCATAAGAACCCCTCCAAGTCTCTAAATGCATGCATTCGTACACACCACAAGATCATTTTTTGGGTTTTCAATTATCAAAATTGGAGAACTTGTAAGAATCTTCTTCAATAGCTAGAAGCTTTCTTCACATTTTGGTGTACAGTCAAATTTTATCCCCTTCTTGGAGAATCCTTCGATGAACCTTCTATAGTAACCAACAAGATCTATAAAATATCTCACATATGTCACATTTCTTGGAGTTGTCCAATTCATGATGGATTCAATCTTTCCCAAATCAGCTAATATTCCTTACTTTGAGATAATGTGATCCATATAATGAATTTTATTTTTATTAAAGTCACATTTTCTTGTATTTTCATACAACTTATGCTCCATTAGCAAGTGTAATTCCATTCTAAAATGTTTTTCATGACCCTCTTCATTCTTAGAATAAATAAGGATGTCATCTATAAAAACAAGAACAAACTTGTCCAAATACCTGATGAAAACAATATTCATGAGACACATGAATGTATTTGGTGCATTGGTGAGACCAAACAACACCACCACAAACTCATAGTGCCCATACCTTATCCTAAAGTTTGTCTCGTGAATGTATTATTCCTTGATTCTCATCTGATGGTAACTAGACCTCAATTTAGTCTTTGAAAAATACCTTTGCCCCTCTCATTTGATCAAAAATATCATAATTCAAAGAAAGGGGTATGTGTTCTTCATCGTGACTTTGTTTAACTTCCTATAATCAATACATAACCTAAGCGTTCCATATTTATTTTTACAAATAGTATGGGTGCTCCCCATGGAAGCACACTTGGTCAAATGTACGTATTTTCCAAAAATTCTTGCAATTGCATTTTCAGCTCTAATAATTCTGGTGTACTCATTTTGTAGAGTGTCTTAGAAACTAGTGTATCTCTTAGGACAAGATTGATTGTGAAATCAATGTCCCTCTTTGGAGGAAGTCCTAGCACTTCATCAAGAAACACATTCCTGAATTCTCACAACACACGGTAGTCCTCTAACCTAGGAATTTAATTTTTTTGTTTGATCCAAAACATGGTCTACATACAATTGGAAACCTTACCTACAAAATTTTTTCAACTATGTGTCTTCAATATCCCTAATAGAAACTACATTTGTAATTCTCTTTACAACCTTTGGGTTTCCTTCTTCATCAATGCATTCAAAATTTGTGTTATAGCAATCAAGTTTGACTCTATGTGCTTCCAACTAGTCCATTCCAATGCGAATATTATAGAAACCAAGTGGAAAAATATTTAGGTTTTCACAAGTGAACAGTCCATCCATATCCAATAGACATTTCTCCACCATTTCACTAACTTTCTTCTTGGTTCCAATGGTTATTTGGAACAACCATGATTTACTATGCTTTGATTGTTTAAAAGCACAAATCTCACCAATTTTAGTAGTGATATAACTATGAGTAGATCCAAGGTCAATCAAAATAGAAATAGATTGTTTAGCAATATTACCTTCAACTTCAACCACAGTCCACTGATGGTTTTCTTAGAGGTCTTCTAGTGTAGCATAAATCCTAGGTATGATCCTAACTTGACCCACAGTTTTAGCTTCTTAAATGTTGTGAACATGCTTTTCACTCCCATTCTGATGTGGATAGTTCCTAAACATATGGTCCTCTCCACCTCACCAACATTGAAGTGGCACTCTTGGCTTGTCTCCCGTCACTCTAGCTAGTTTATCCACACCCTATGGCAGTTGCCTTTGCTGATTTTTTAAATGAGGAGGCTTGAACCCATTCTTCCTTTGGTCAAACTTTTCATTTTTCTTGTCCTTCCATGCCTTATGGAATTCTAACTTGCTTTTTTTTACCATAACAATACATGTCATTTATTATGGTATCCTCTAGAGTTTTAGGTTCATCAAACTCAATTTTGCCTTTATAGGACTGAGGTATCCCACTTAGAAATCGTTGAATTTTGACTTTGTCATCCCTAATATACTTGACATATCTCAACAACTCCAAGAATTTATTTGCATATTCCTCAATGGTCATTTGTCCTAATTTCAACTCATGGATTTCTTTGATTTTATCATCTTAGTGCCTATCCGAGAGGTACTTTCCCTGAAGCACTTGTTATATTGCTTCCACACAATCTTCTTTTTATTGATCCTCTTTACTTTCCTAAGGTGATCCCACCATATAGATGTTCTTCCATTCAAATTGAATATAGCTACTCTTGCATTAATATTTATTTAGTAGTCTTGGACATGGAACTATTTCCTCATCCCAAGAAGCCAAGCCTTGGCTTCTTGACCATATTTTACGTCACCATCAAATGTAGTAGGTTTAGCCTTCCTAATTTCTCCATGTCATATATTCTTGAAGGACATATTCCTCTTATTTATATCATATTAAGAGCTTGAACCTTCAATGTATTCTTTAGAGTCATATGACTCACTAGAAAGATCTTGTGTATATTTCATGTCTCTAAAAATACTCCTTGAACTATGGGACCTCTTGTGGGAATGCCTCCTTGAGATACTCCCAATCTTTTCTTGATTTATTGAGTGATGTCTAGAGTTAATTTTCCTTTGAATGTTGGTCAAACTTTGAAACATAGATATATACAGTTGATTTTGTTGTTCTTGAGCTATACGTATCCTCTCATTATCTTCTCTACAACATTTTATTTCCACAGTTAGGATCCTATTGATTCCTGGAAAATCCCAGGTGCCAACAGTAGGGATTCTCCCCAATAATTGTTCCCAACTATATCGTTTACTATTTGGTATGGGGAATCCATTCGGTTAGCGACCCGACTACTGTAGAATTAAAAGAACGTTTAAGTCGGTTTTACTGGTTGTGGCCCTATCCACCATTTATATGGTTTTATATTTAAGGATGAAATGCAAATGCCTAAACTAAATGAAAGTGATTGATACACAAGAACCTTCGAAGAGCTACACAGGTTCTTACTTATCGCCTTACATGAATCATTGCTTCTCAATCACTTCTAAGGTAAGTGAAACTAATGTATTCTAAGTTGTTATATCTATCTAACCTATCCCCAAGGGGGGCTGATTTTGTATCTAATAGAGTAATGTATTGTAATGCTTCATATTGAATCTTACAGGTAGTTGTTCGAATTCTACATACATAATCATAGAAAAAAATATACACAAAGATAGCTTTGTATTGTTAAAACATTCATTACTCGTTATATGCACAAGATTTCTAACAGAAAGTAAAATTATTAATCATTTCAGAAAAATTCATTAATTTAGAACGATATCATAGTTGCATAGCAGCTAAATAAGAAGTAGTTCAGCATTAGAAATCCACACAATCTATTTGAAACTTGTACAGTCCTTCCTCCAGCAAAATTGATTCTCCTTTATTCATAAAAGAAATAATTCTTCATACAAATAACTCAGCATGTATGCTCTAGTGAAAAGTCCCTACTAAACTATCCTCTACTCCTATTTATACATTTTACAAATGACTCTTTGACTGCCTTTAGCCTTTTGGACTTCCTTGACATCTTGAATTCCAAAATTTGTCCTCTAGTGTCTTGCACTAGGAAAATGGAAATTAGATAAAATAATTTACATAAAATGCCACATGTAGATAAGACAAAAACTCAAGAGGGCCCAGATGGTCTTCCGATGAATTCGCCCCATGCATCAGCTTCTACAACAATAGTTTTGTAGTTTAAAGGCTATAGTAACCTTACAGTCACTTCGTGGACATCTAGTTGTTACTTTATTTCTGCCATTTTGGGTGGGGTTACCCGATATAGGTCTTCCAAGAGACAATTGATGACTGAGGCCTTTGCAATCCAGTCTTTTATCGATTTTTCATTGATGCCTTCAATTTTTTGTATGCTTAATTCATCCTTGTGCATTATGTCCTAGACATATTTCAGGTGTTCATCCTTGTATGGAAACTCCTGGATTCTTTCCATTGAAGAGGTCTTGCACTTATTATGTGTTGTGTGCATTGTCTTGAAAAAATCCATGCACCTTTCCAAAGTATTTTTGACCCCAGTGGTCAATCTCAAATCAGACTTGCTTCTGGCCTCTAGAAGTTCTAGTTCTATTCTCAAAATTTATGTTGTCTTTTGCGGCAAGTGCTCACGAAATGTTGAATTAGCTTCTATCCAAGCCAGCTTCCCTTAAACTTTTTCCACAACTTCTAGTAACATTTTCCTAAAATCAATTGATATTGCTGAAATTTTTTGCAATCTTGTTTTTGCTTGCTTGATCTTATATACCTCTTCCACAAGTTTTAGTTGGACTTTATATATTTTCCTCTGGATTAGGAAGGCTTGTTCTCGGAAGGCAGTGATATCAAGCTGACTTTCATTAGTTATCTTTAGCTAAGTTTCTAGTGAGTTTTTTTGTACCTCTAGGTCTCCTACCCGAGCTCTTAGATCTTATGCTTCTCTGCTAGCTGTGTATTTCTGCGCCTCTAATTCTGAAATCTTATTTTCAAAGATCAAATGCTTCCTTTTATCGCTCTAAATCCTAGTATTCCTTTTGGAGTCTTTCAAATTCTGAAAGAGTTGCATCATATTTCCTTTTGATTTCTCGGCCTTCTCCTCTTTCTTTAACTAGAGTATCCTTCATTATTATCATATTTTCTTTGTATTGATCTGCATTTTCCATCAATTTGTCAATATTATCGGCATTCACTTGAGCAGTTGCGATGGTGACTAATGCCATTAATTTTGGATCTTGGTTGGTACCTTGCATGACAACTTTATCAGTCACTCTGACTACCTCAGTCTGGGTACCAACCTTTAATTTGTTTTCCAATCTCCAAACAATGGCTTTCTTATTTGGGTCAAAGAATACCATGTCCAAGCATGCCACTGCATGATGCTTGGACGGAGTAAAAGGCACTAATCCTAACTCTGCAAGAGGGAGGTGTCCTCCTATTATTGTGTCTCCCAATGTAGAAGAAGGATCAGTTGGATTATTCTGAGCATTATCCTGCTCCAGAGTCTCCATGTCTTTATCTTATTGTTCCTTCTCTCTTAACTCTTCAGCTACTTGTTTAGCTTCCTTTTGCAATCTTACTTCTAATTCTCTTTGTATCCTTTCTTCCTCTTCCCTTTGAAGTCGTTCTTCTTTGGCTTTCTATTGAAGTTACTCTTCTTCCATCCTTTGTCTTTGAGCTTCCTCAGCTAGTAGTTTCTTAGCATCCTCTACTAGCCTTCGGGCCTCTTCTTCTCATTGCTTAGCAGCTTCTTCCTGTCATTCTTGTTGTTCTATGGTGTTGTTGCTTCCTTTTCCTCCTGTAGTTGTGAAATTCTATCTGAGCCACCTTGTTATCTCCTAAATAAAATTTTCAATAAGTTCGCTCAGAATAATTTATTTTTTGATAGGATGAAGATTTCAAGTCATATTACAAAAGATACTGGGGTGAATAACAAATTTGGGATATTTGATGTTCTGTTATTTAATAAATTTGAAATTTTTAGATTTCGGTGGCTTAGGTGAGATTTTTAACAACTCATTAGCCACCGAAAAGCCTAGCTTTCGGCAGCTAATAGTGTAAACGCAAGACTAGGTTATCCACCTAAAGCATGCCCATCACGTTCTTATTACAATTTTGGGAAAGGACTTTCGGTGGCTTAGGTGAGCTTTCCAATAGCTCATTAGCCACCGAAAAGATTTGGTTTTGGTAGCTTAACAAGGGTTTTTCAGAGGACGTTGACCACCAAAAGCAAACGAAATAAGTTGGAGAAAAAGTGAGTTTCAGTGACTTGGGTGAAAGCGTGGGTAGTTCATTAGCTATTGAAAGCTTAGCTTTCGCCAGCTAACAAACAAAACCTTAGATGCTCTTAACCACTGAAAGCAAATGAAATACAGTGTGGTAGAAAGAAAGTTTCAGCGGTTTGGGAGAACATGTTGGAAGCTCATTAGCCACCGAAATCCTAGCTTTCGGTAGCTACAAAACAAAACCTTGATACTCTTAAACCACCAAAAAGGAAAGAAAAGGAAAATGGTTACCTGACTGTCAAATCAAACCCATCATCACCAAAAAGGTCATGATTTGGCACGATAAGCCACCGAAAGGATAGAGAAAAACTGTGGTAAGGCATAAATTAATGATTAAAGAGGTCGTTGCTACTCTAACCTTACTGATGGGAATAAAAACCCTAATCTACCTCCATACATACTACGATAGCATAAAAACTACCACTGAATGCCAAGTTCAAAATTAAAATGATTACTGAGTGATCTGTCTCGTCGATATCACCAGCTGCCATCATCATCTCACTCAAGCACTTACCAAATAGTTAAACCCTCAGAATTAGTGTCATATCTCCAGCACACTCCGCCTTCGATTACAAGCATCCTTACCACTCGAGGCCTTCTCTGAAAAAACAATCTGCTAACATCTTCCATAGAATTTGAATTTGATTTTTGCAAGTAGTGAGAGGCACAATTCAAAAATGAAGAAGGGAGGGCCTGCTCTCAGGAAAGAACTACAAGACATCAACTACCTACAATCCCATCTAGAAGTCTGCCAATTTTTCATAGATACAGGCTGCTACAAAGTTTGTGAAAAAATTCAATGGTCACATCAACAAATTGCAGAGGCATTTTCCCTTTCTTTTGATGGATCCAAGGCAATAATAAGGAAGGAGGAGTTCATGGTGGATGAAACCCTAATTGCAGAGTTGAAAGAACTCCCAAGAACTGGGGAGAAGTGGTCTAAAACCACCATTACTAAAAATGTAGAGTTCAGATCCTATTTAAAGCCTGAACACAGAGATGTGGTGTGGAAGAAAAGTGTTCCATCCACCTCGCTAGAAGAAAGGTGGCAGCAATTTCTGAAAGCCATTGTGGTATATACTAACTTGTGAAGGGAGATACAACAAGGCAATGCTATATCACTTCAAACTAATGAACCATTTTTTAGGAAAGATCCCTCTAAATTTACCTTTCTACTTACATAGGAGCCTGACAAAAATGGCACACTAGGTGAAGGCTCAGCTAACCAAGATTGCTAGAAGGTTGTCTCACCATGGCCTTATACAAATCCTTATCCAAGAATTGATAAAGAAGAGAAATATGGCATGGACACATTTTTTGTTTTGGAATGGTTTTGAAACAGGTCTACAACCAGAAGATAAGGGAAAGTCTCCTTCGAAGAAATCCACCACCCCCAGGAGTGGAAAGAGAAAAAGAAGGGCTATCTCACCAACACCTTCCAATCATCCTTCTTCCCCTTCTAAAAACAAACAGGCTAAAAGAAACCTAGACTTTAGTGAAAAGGGCAAAGAAATCCCAACACAAAGAGAAAACATTCTGAACTTGCCCTACTTAGACTTAGAAGAAGAGAGGGGGGAAGGGGTTGACCTAGTAGAGCAATTGACAGTAGAGCAAGAAGATCTTCCTTCACCAACACCTAGGGAAGAGAAGGATGAACAAAGAGAAAAGACCTCTGTAAGTGAACCTAGATCTCAAAGAGTGAGTAAACTTCTAGAAGAAATACATGAACTAGAGATTTTTGATAGAGAGATAAAGAGGAATAATGACATTTTGACCAAGAGGAATAAGCAGTTGCAAAATTCTGTCCTAGAGATGAGAGGGATGTATGTCTTGCTAAAAAGGAGAAATATAAGGTACATGAAAGACAACACCAAGTTGTACAGGATGATCAGGCTTCTGAGGCTACAGTTAAAGAAATCCAGATCAAACCCCAGCTCTCGTTTTACACTAGAAACCCTAGCTAAAGCAGTAGTAAGCCTTCAGAATCCAGAGGCAATCCAAGAGGCTGTTGACTTTCCAAACGTTGGGAAAGTTGAAGAAATACCAAAATATCAATAGCAAAACTAAAAAGGATGAAGTTGGGAGGTGAATGAAAAATTTTGCAAAAAACAGGGCTTTCAGTGGCTTAGGTGGACGTAGAAGCAGTTCATTAGCCATCGAAAGCAGAGCTTTCGATAGCTAACAAACTCGAAATTTTGACTCCTTAACCACCGAAAGCAAAAAGAGGCACAGAAAGCAATTTTGACATAAAGGACCAGTTTTGGTAAATATACCTGGCCCGGGGAGGAAGTGTAAAGCTGGAGGTTGCTGAAATATGCCATCAGACTCGGAGGTCTGTTCCAGTTTTGAGGATACAACCATGGAGAAAAGGGTCACAACCCTGACCTGTTTTTTACCAATAGTGGCTTATCTATCAGATGACAGGTTAAAGCTATACTTTAGTGCTCACCACGGTCATCAAAAATTTCAATGAGTGAACAAGGGTTAGCATTATATAGACTAGTAGTTAAATTAGGCTCTCTAACCTAATTTTGCAAAAAACATTAATTTTATCTATTTTTAGTAAAACAGATCCAATTTTTTCGGATCGGAATATTTTTGTAAAGGCTATAAAGCCTAAGACTTATTTTGAAGAAAGGGTTCGACTGCAGGGACCTTTAGACCATTATTATTATCAAGCTTCTCATATTATTCATGACCTAATATAAGCTCTTTTGATATCATGTGTTCAGCTTCCATATCTTTTCTACTCTGTGCTTGTGCTTGAATGTTTGATTCAGGTTTATTCATGTTATCTACTGTATGATAGCTCTCATCCTATCTATATGTTGATGAGTTGAATTGCAAGTAATTTCCTTGTTATCATTAGCCATTTATAAGTAATTGTTTTATATATGAATCTTCCAGCATAATAAGTTCTCCATCTTTCCACCCTATTAGCAAATCTCTGAACAATGGTAGTTAGAAGCCTTATCGTTGATTGAGTTTTATGCATGCCTTGAGAGTGTGAGGTCCTTTAGGTCATATGACTTGATCCATGTAGGAAAACCATAAAAATAGTTAAGTTACTAGGCATCCATGAGCTGCAACCTAGAGGAGTTGCCTGGAGTGATAACAAATTGGCGCTATTGCCAAGGAAAGGAGATTGAAGCTTGGCTTCCCTGGGAGATGACATAAATCCTGCTTTGATAATAGCAAAATTTTGGATACTATTTTGGTTGTAATCATCTATCTGGTGACTCCATTGGAATAAGGTGGCTTCAAGAAGACCAAGTACCAGAGAAAACCCTCAAGGGCCACCAACAACACCTGTTTCATGTTGATGTATATGTAACTTTGGAATGTATTTCACTTATATTTCTTATATATTGCAACCCAATGTTTATTTCAGGATGTACTTGAGTTATGTCATGCCTCGATGTTCCTATCGGGAAGTTCTATAGTATAAACAAGTCATGTCAAGTCATTGTGGGTAACCCTCCTATTGGCTAAGGGTTAAAGTCCCCGCAGTTCCAGGGCACTAGGGTTATTAGACTCTCCTAGTGAGGTTGGCCCTAGTAGGGTTTAGTCAAGTCAGGAATTAGTATAAATAGAGAGTTGGCCTCTCTATTTATCACACATCTCATACACACTCAAGTGTAGCGCATAGTTGAGGAAGGAGAAGACACTGGGGCTAGATAGAAAGAAGGTTACTGTTGTCGGGAGATCACTTACTATTTTGGGTTCTACTTTTGGTGTTGATTCTATCTCTGAGGAAATTGCGGGGTTTTCACCATTTATCGTTTCCCCGAGGATAAACACTATGTTCATTGTCTATTGTGTTTGATTGTTGTGCTTGTTATTCTCTCAGTTAAAGATCCTAATGTATTGCTAGCTTAATGATGAAATTCTAACATGGTATCATAGCTAACCTGAGAAAAAGACACTGTGCAACTATGGGAACTAGGGCTTCCTAATTATTGGATATTCCTCCATATATTTTCAGCAAAATAAGGTTGGATTAACTCTCCTCCTTAGGGTGCATCTTCTTGCCGAAGCAGGATCCAATTATGAGGTTTTTTAGTTTTGGACCTGACACTGCTGCCGGAAATTAGGGATTTTCACAGAAGAGGAACTTTTCAGTGAGCCTAGGCCTGGATTGATCTCCTCCACAAAATCAAATTTAGGGATCAAATTCAAAGCATTTGGTTGGATAGAACTCCAGAAAAGCAAAACCCTAATTTGCTACTAAACCAGCACTGCAGGATTTCACCTCCAAATTTAGATCCGACATCTTGACCTGGTAAGATCTAAATATTTTGCATTTCCATTTGAGGTTCTCAGTTAAGATGTCTCATCATACCAAGCTTGATGAAAAGCTTGAGGGAGCTGACAACTTTCGAGCCTAGAAATATAGGATCTCCCTGGTTCTGGAAGAAAATGAGTTGGACTCCTATATCAATGAGGAGGTTCTAGTTCCAGAGGGAGATGAGGCTAAGGCATTACATAAGCAGAAGTTGGTTATGGCAAAGAGAATCATTTTTAATTCCATCAAGGATTACCTCATACCATAGGTGTCCTCCCTCAAGACACCTAAAGCTATGTTTGATGCCCTAACCAAATTGTTTGAAGGGAATAACATAAACAGGAAGATGAATTTGAGAAACCAATTAAAGAATGTAAAGATATAGAATGATGAGACTATTCATTCTTACTTTACAAGGGTATCTCAGATCAAGGAACAACTAGAAATAGTAGATGAAGAAGTGGAAAATGTAGAGATTGTGATGACCACCTTGAATGGTCTCCCTAGATCATGGGACTCTTTCATTCAAGGGATCTGTGCCAGAAAGAAGTTAGTCAAGTTCAGCAGACTATGGGAAGAATTCTCTCAAGAAGAAGCTCAGATAGCATCTTGAGAAGAGAAGATGGGAAGTGAAGATCAAGCTCTTACAGTTCACTCCAATAAAAACAGAAGGAGCCATTCTCACTCCAAAGGTAAGATCTCACACTTTAGAAGAGATTTGTCTACTATTAGATGTTACACATGTGATGAGAAAGGTCACATATCCAAATTCTTCCCTAACAAAAGGAACTTAAAGAAGAAGGGAAAAAAGAGAAGACATCATGCTCATGCTGCAGAGGATGATGAACCTTCCACAAAGAGAATCAGACAAGAAAGTGATGATTCTTTAAGTGAGGAAGAATATGTGCTGATCTCCGCTCTCACGGGAATTGTTTCACATGGAAGCAATGATTGGCTCATAGACAATGGTGCTTCCAAGCACATGACGGGATTCAAAGAATCATTTGTGAAGATATATGAACATGAGTCACCTCACAAGGTGAAACTTGGGGATGGCTACCAGTATCCAATAAAAGGTAATGGTGAATCCTCCTATAAACTAGACTCTGGAAAGTATTTGAAAATGAAGAATGTCTTATTTGTTCCAGGACTAAAGAATAACCTCCTCTCCATATCTGCATTGGATGCAAAAGGAATGAGGGTTGCTTTCGTAGATGGCCAAGTTCTTATGTGTCCAAAGGGAAATACTTTTGACAATGCAATAGTGATTGGGGAACAAGAAGGAGGTCTATACAAGTTGAAGGGCACACCAGATCAAGATTTGGTTCATGACTCAGTAGAACCAAATGAACTTTGGCATAGAAGGATTGCACATGTGCATTATAGAGCACTACCACTTGCAAGCAAAGTTATTGAAGTTCTTCCAGAAATTCAAGAAAAACATGAAGGGGTCTGCAAAGGATGTGCGAAAGGAAAGAACACAAAGAAGACATTTCCAAGTAGCGAAAGAAAATCAAAAGGAATCTTGAAAATCATCCACTCCGATGTATGCGGACCAATGTCATCAAGCTCACTAAGCGGGTACAACTATAATCCAAGGTACACTCTACCCCCCCTATAAAATCATTGTTAAACACTTGATGTGAGGAGGTACAAATATAATCCAAGGTCCCATGGATAGGTGTTGATCCCATTTTTTAGTTAGGCCAAGGAACTAGGGTCCCATGTATAAGTGTCTGGTACCATGATGAAGTGGTCAAAGAAGCTCCATAGTAAGCTCGGGTTGCATGCATGAGTGTTGGACACCATGTTGATGTAGTCAATGTCTTGTGTGCAGGGACTAAAGGAAATTCAAAAGAAATATGAGGGACTCATCCATAAACCCAAGTCACATGTCCAAGTACTCAAGTTGACACACAATCGATGACTCCTAAGATCCATGGATCACTGAGGTTTGTACTTCAAATGCTCGCCATGGTCATATGGATCCAAATAAGTGTAATTATCCAAAGAAAAAGAATCCTCCATGTAGTATTAAAAGGATGGCATTAAAAGGAACTCTTCTACTATAGAAGAAGCATACTAGAATATGGTAGGAATTACCTGCTGCTATAATTTTCTCCCAGAGGTTCTCTTCCTAAGGTGGATAAGAGTCATAAAAAAAAATATGGAAGTATTTGTATTCTAAAAAATTACAATTGTCCATATAAGAATCCTCATAAGCATATTTTGACTCAAATCATGCATATATTTCTGAGTATGATGAAAGGATATGAGGTATCAAGAATATGGTTCTCCCTAAATTTACAACTATCCTGCTTCATAACTTCCAAATTTCCATACATATCCTATAAATTTTTTGTCGCTCGCATTCATTCCTCCAATGGCATGTTCTGCCACCTTTACATTATTCAATTTCATGAGGTTCTGAGGGTGGAATTTTGAATTATAACATACTAGATATTGAATGTAGATATATCATATACTGTGTTAGATAAAATCCCTAGATATTATCTTTTCAATGGCATCGGTCTGGTTGTAATTTTATAACCCTATCAAAATTAATGCCTTCTATGAGACCCACGGTCATCATTGAAAATCTCTTAAAATAAAATTTCAAACTCTAATAACTTCTTTAGCAATTTTTTTTTAAATCATTTATTTTTGTAAGGAGAATACAAACCTACAATTTGTTTCTAGAAATTCTATTCAATAATACACAAAAACTGATTTGAGCATAGTGACCATATTTTTCCCTTTGAAAACCTACAAAATAGAAGGAAACAATTTCTCTCTTTCGGTCCCTCAAAAATGCTCTGATACCACTTGTTATATACCTTATATTAGAATATGCAATAACACATGAGATATCAGAAATGCTTAATGCTTTATTGATTATAAAAACCCTTAGGATAGGGAAACACCTTACAATTGATATTGTTATGGAAGGAAACCACTCACGTTCACTTGCTGTTAAGGTTGGGAAACCTCTAAATGAGCTAAACTCCACTAGTAAAACATTCTTCTATGCCTCTCATAAGGAGGATTACATCCTTACCTATAGATAACAGGATAATATTAATCATAACAACCTCCTAACTACATATTGGGCATTCTTTAATGAGGCTGCATTACATTATTCAATACTAACTACCAAGTGGGCCTTGTTTAATAATAAAAAGCATAGTAGACCTACCCCACCTTACATTAAATGGTATCCACTATTATTATAAGAATCTGCCCAGTGGATCTAAGAATCTAATTTAACCTCACAATAATTGCAATAGAGATAAACATAATAATGGAGAGAAAATAATGAAGCAAAAACTTTTTTTTTTCAAGAGAAAAAAGCGTAATTTCATTCATCAATTGAGATCAAAATTACATTTTGTAGGTTCACTGCAGCAGTGAATTTAGCCAAGTCCTATAAAATATAGGTTCCTTTGATGAGACTTTTAAGCCTGCTTTCAAAATTCATAATATAAGCATTTCTGTTTTTCAAAAATAAAACAAATTAGTCCCACCGGACTATATTGCTGAATACAAAATCAGGGGATATTGCAGCTGCGATATCAAAAAAATATAGTAGTCAGGTATATCCCAAAATTTTAGACAAAAAGTATTTCAGTCTATAAAGGGCCTGTGATAGAATTCAAATCTCTGTCCGTCCCTTTCTTCAACTATTTTCCAAGTGCCCATTTCCAATTGTAGCCCTTCTTTGGATGCCTGGTCTGCCTTTTGGTTGTTTTCCCTGTACACATGCCGGCAGGAGAAGAAGTCAAATGTTTGTATGACTGCCTCAATAGAATGTAGAATATTTGCAAGTCTAACATTTCTGCATGCTTGAGTTTGATTGATCCAATTGACCACATTCATAGAATCTCCATGAACTGTCAGCCTCTTAATACCCTTCTCTACATCAAAGATAAGAAGCAGTTTTAGACTCAGGATCTCTGCAAAGTTATTCGTTCCCACGCCCATCCCCATAGTTAAAGTGAAGTAATGTGAATCAGACAGAAATAGTATAGCCCCCCCACCGCATAACTCATTTTGCGCTGCGCCGTCAAAGAACCCCCAAGGAAAGGACTTGTCCAGCTCCAGTTCCAGAGTTCTTCTCTGATTTTCAGCCCTAATATACTCAGGAAGTGCTTTGTAAATGCCCACCGATTGAGCACTAATTATTTCAGGGACAGAGGTTTTTTCCTGGAAAATAGCTCTGTTCCTTGCCAGCCATATCCCCCAGATGACAAGCAGAGGTAACGATTTAAGTTTTTTATGAGGAACATGTCTCCACCAAGATTCGCACGCGCTATTAATAGAGTTGCCTCCCCATCTAAAATCCATTCCTATCAGTTTCGTACATTCTTTCCAAACCGCATTCGAGAATGGGCATATAATGAAAAGATGAGAGATCGATTCCAGATCCTTTTTGCACAAAACACACCAACCGGGACCCTGAAAATTTCTCTTCTGTAAAATGTCCCAGGTCGGAACCCTATTCTCTAAAACACACCACATGAACAGTTTAGTTTTTGAGGGACTCTTTAGCTTCCATAGACATCTCCACCACCAAATCTCCTCCCTTTCCCCGACCTCTGCACTTAATTTTAAATACCCCGCCTTTGGAGTATAAGCCCTGTCAGATCCGAGTCCCAGATCAAGACATCATCCTGTTCCAAGATATGAATATGTGCCAATTACAATCCTCTAATATAGTTTTCATAGAACATGATTTCGTGTTCACCCAGCCCCAACATATCAGCACTTTTCCAGTGTTGTGTCCATGGCTCCTCTAGTCACTGGTCATCCAACTGATTTAGAGTGGAGATTCCCCTTAATGCCAAAGCATTGATAACTGCATCTGGAAGGATATGGTATTGCTCACTCCCCATCCAAGGGTCCCTTCCAATTTGTACCTTTTCTCCACTACCGACATCCCATGTCATACTTGATTCAATTAAAGAGAAGGATTCTACCACAGCCTTCCATATAACCGATCCTCCTGAATGTGACTTCTGCGGCCTCCTAATCCAATCCTAAATGCTCTCATGTGGTAAATATTTCTGTTTGATAACACGAGTCCATAAATTTGTGGACTTGATCAACCTCCACCCTCCTTTTGCAACCAGTGCTTGAGCAAACATAAAGATGTTTTTAAGGCCCCATCCCCCAAGCCCCTTTGGAATGGCTATCCTTTTCCAGTTAACCCATGGAGTCACCTGTTCTTCCTTCTTGCCACTCCAGAGAAATCTAAAGTAAATCCTCCTTATTTGATCTAATATCCCTTTTGGAATCCAAGATAGAGACATCCAGTATACTGGTATGGCTTCCAAAACAACCCTAACCAGTACTAGCCTCCCAGCTCTCGACAGCCACCTATGGCTCCAAACTTGTAATCTTTTCTCCACATTGCCAATCAACTAGCTCCAATCCTTTTTCAGGTATAACTTTTCTTTTAAAGAGAATCCTAGATATTTAAGGCCCACATCAAGACCAGAGATGTTAAAAGGAAAATTTTCAATGAGTTCAAGCTCTTCTTCTGGTCGCAACAGATGTGTGGTGAGTGTCAACTTTATTGCATTTATTTCCATCCCTATTGCTTTAGAGAAGAGGTCTAAAGTCTCCTTTAGAACCCGTGTATCCCTTCTATCTCCTGAACAGAAGATCAAAATATCGTCTACAAAACGCAGGTGTGTAATATTTAACTGTTCACCAATATGGATTCCGGTGAAACTGCCCACCCTCTTTGCCTCAAGTAAAGCCCTGCTTAGTCCTTCGGCCACCAGCAGAAAAAGTAGAGGGGAAAGAGGGCATCCTTGTCAAAGTCCCCTTTCAGCATGGAAGAAAGGCGATGCCGCTCCATTTATTAACACAGAGAAGGAGACAGTAGTTATACAAGACATGATCCATCTAATGAAATTTATGCCAAACCCTAGGTGGGTTAGAAGCAAACAAAGATAGATCCAACTCACCTTATCAAAGGCCTTAGAGAGATCAATTTTCAGAATAGCCCCTTTAATACTCCTGCTCTTCAGACTATGCATGCCTTCTTGTGCCACTCCGATAGCCTCATGTATCTAGTGACCTTCCAAAAACCCAAATTGCTCAGCTGAGATGTTCTCAGATAAGACAACTTTTAATCGGTGAGCAATAACTTTCGAGACTATCTTATAGATACAATTGCATAAAGAGATGGGTCTAAAGTCACTGAGAGAATCTGGATTGTCCTTCTTTGGTATGAGAGCTATGAAGGTTGAGTTGAAGCTAGCAGGTAATCTTCCAAAGATTCTAGTATCTTCTACCACCTTTAAAAGATCCAAACCCAAGACCTCATAAAGGGCCAGGAAGAGTTCAATCGTCCACCCATCTGGACCAGGGCTTTTGTCTTTTTGGAAGCTTCCCAGTACTTCCTTTAGTTCTTCTTCATTCACTGGTGACATTAGGCTTCTATTATCCTCCTCCTCAACAAAACGGGGAAACATCTGAGCAACCCTGATAACTTCAGCAATGGAAGCATGTGCTGGTGCTCGAAACAAGGATTCAAAGTGATTCACTCCACATCTTGCTTTCCCTTCAGAATCAAAATGTTCTATTCCTTCTTCATCTTTCAGACACCAAATACTATTAGCGGCTTTTCTTCCCCTAGTGTATGCATGAAAGAATTTGGTATTCTCATCTCCACACTCAAGCCAAATTATTCGACTCTTGAGTCTCCAGGCTTCCTCCCTTTCCAACAAAATAGTGTTCCTTCTTCCTTCCAATCTAATCAGAGCTTCTTTTGTTTCCACTAACAAAAACCCCCCTCCATCACCTTCATAAATCTGAACAAGTTCCTCCTCCACTTGCTTCAATTCTGCATCCTCCCTCATTCGCTTGGCAATAGCCCATTCCTTAACCGCCCCTTTTAACCGTTTGATATTTTCAGCAAATTGAAAGGTTGTTGAACGTTCAAGATTCTCATCAAAGGGCCTCCAAAATTCCAAGAAGAGAGTTTTGAAGGAATCGTCTTGCAACCAAGTTTTGAAATACTTCATAGAACTGGGCGGATTGAGAGGCCCTTTTTTAATCTCAAAGAAAATAGGAAAATGGTCAGAATTTCCCCCACTTCCAACCCATTGCCTAACAAGAGGAAACCTGTCCACCAACTGTTTAGCCACCAAAAACCTGTCCAATCTTTTCACCACCCTAGCTTCTCCACTCCTGTTATTACACCAAGTAGGGTTCAACTTAATGGGCTCTATATCCAAGAGGTTTTTTTCAATCAACCTCTGAAGAAAGAACCCTGCCTGAGGATCCGCTTGGGTGTGTGGTCCCCAAATTTCATTTTGACCCAAAGTAAAATTTAGATCTCCTCCCACCACCACTGAGTCTCCTCCCAGTTAAATATCCTGAAGTAAGGAGTCCCAGAAAGGTACTCGGTTCACATAAGGTCCATAAACATTAATCACTGAGATGCAAGTGCCCAAATCCTCTGATAAGAGATCCACTCCCAGAACTAAATCCATCCCCCAAGAGTTTAAAAGCTTGGCTGCACTTAACTTCCATCCCACTGCCAACCCCCCCGAACGACCCCTTACATCCAGGGTCACGAAAGTCCATCCTGCCAACCAGCTCTCCAGTCTATCCTTAATGATGTCTCCTAAACCTAAAGTCTCTTGTAGCAGAATCACATCAGGGTGTTCAAGAGAAATCACCCTTTTGAAGGCTGATTTCTTTTTGGGCCCAACCAGACCCCGGCAATAGAAGGACATGATTTTCATATCCTAACATTCTTTCGGGCATTCACCGCTCTAAGTGCCCTCTTAATAGAAAGTTGTTTCCCTTCCTGAAGATCATTCTTGGCCCTTGACTGGGCCTTAAAGAGATTCAAAGTTCTGCCCCTACCCTTACGCATTGGTATCGGGTCTTTCCCCAAACCCCCCCCAGCCTTCTTTTTACAAGATCGAAGGAAGTACCCCGATTCTGAATCCTCAGGAGACGAATAAAGACGTCGTATGCCGATTGTTTCCATATACATTTGAGGGAAGGGCTTCGACATGGTACTTCTCTTTAACAGCTGGTTCGATCACCAGCTGGAATGAGTTCGATATTGCATTCATAAATAAGTTTGGGGATGACAAATCTCCAGCGGTACTGGTCTCTGAATTATCCAAGATTCGAATAGATCCCAAGGAAAGGGTCAAAGATTTCAACCAACGGTTCTTGACCTTAAGAAATAGGATTCCTATTACCTCGAGGCCAACTGAGGATGTGACGGTTGAGTTTTATACCTCAGCCTTACCTGGAAAGATAGCCATGTTTGTCCAACAAAAGGCCAAACTTACCCTTGCCGAAAATTTTGAAGAGGCAATCAAAGTGGAAAAGGACGCATCTGCTACTAAAGTAAATTATGGGGTAGACGCTGATTCA
>LPNX010274415.1:61936-91062 GCA_001517045.1 Pseudotsuga menziesii
ACTCTAATTTATCATTAAGGTTCAAGTACCTTCTAACCGATAGCACTAACTACCCTTTAGGATCCCAGGCCAACAGAGCCTATAAACCTGTCGGGAACGACTACTTGAAACAGCTTGGAACCTGTTCTAAGGATCCCGGACTGGGTCGTCTCCCCCGTTGCGGGCCGAATCAGATACGCTCGTCAACAGGACAAAAATCTATGTATCCCATGGATTAATAAGGCCAGAGAATACTTTGACACCTATAACATACAGATCAACAATGAAAAGGTTAAATACTTTTCCATGCACTTGGATGGTAACACATATAATTAGTACATGTAATGGAAGGATACAACAAAAATGTGCTCTTTTAGTTGGAACATTCAAGGGAAACTTACTTAAAAGGTTTTAAGGCATAACTGAGAAGGATCTTTTTGCAAAAAATACTAGAATAAAACAACAGGGAAATGTAGATGAATACACATATGAATGGGAAGCATTGTCAGCCAGAGTTTTGGAATTAACAGATGAACAACATCTTCAAATTTATGTCCATGGGTTAAAACATACATAATATATGAATTATAAATGCATAATATTACAACCACCCAGAAGGAAATATATAAGGAAAAAATAGCTGAGAACAAGTTTATAAGGTCTTCCCATATTATCTTCGATAAATTCTACTCAAGAAGGAATCCATCCCACAAATTAGATGTGGGAACTTCAAAATACATGCCTCTGCATCCAAGGAAAGGGGGAAAACTCAACTTGGAGGCCCAAAGAATGAATGAGGGGAAATTCAAGTATCGTGGAGAAAAGTGGGAACCAAAGCATAGATGTCCTCAAAAGAGAAACCCCCAAAAGATATATACGTGTGAAGCAGAATCAGAAGTTGACTCTAACAATGAAGGATCAAGTGAGGACCATGCAAGAAATCATCAAACTATTCCTCAAAAGTATAGGATAATGCACTAAGGATATCACTGGCCACCATTACAGGGATATCTCAACCTCAAACATTAAAGTTGAAAGGTCATAATAAAAAATAGCAATGTTGTGGTCCTTATAGATATAGGGAGCACCCACAACTTCATCAATGTTAATCTTCCAAATAGGTTGAACTTGTTCGTATACCCAATACATGAAGGTGGTGGTGGTAGATGGTAGAAAGATTGAAAATGTGGGAAGGTGCCACAAGGTTAATTTGCAAATGCATTATTATAACCTCGAATACGAATTCTTCGCAGTGCCTCTGGGAGGAGTAGATGTGGTTTTAGGGATTCAATGGTTGCAAACATTAGGAACTTACTCCACTAACCATCAAAATCACTTTATTAAATCCAAGTGGTTAGGGGAAAACTACAAATTGTACGGTTTCCAACCACCCCACAAAATGTTTTTGTCATCACATCAAACGGAAAGACTAATTATAAAGGGAGCACCCACTTACGTAATACAATATCAAGAAATGGAGTTGTTAACAACAAAGATAGTAGACTCCAAACCTCCATAAATTCAAGAACTAATTCAAAAACACAATAAGGTTTTCCAAGATATACCGATGAAGTTACTACCAAATAGGAATATTGAACACATAATTTAGGTGGAACCAAGGGAAAAACCTCTCAAGGCCAAACCTTATAGATATCCTCATCATCATAAAACAAAGAATGAGAGATTGACTCAAGATCTATTAGGATGTGGTGTCATTACGAAAAGCAGAAGTCCATATGCCACATCGGTAGTGTTAATGCAAAGAAAAAAAAGATGGATCCTTCAAGTTATGCATATATTACAGAGGGCTAAACAAAATAACAAGTAAGAACACATTCATATTCCCTTCATAGATGATATGTTGGATGAACTTCATGGAGCCAAGTACTAAAAACTAGATTTGAGATTTGGGTACTATCATATTAGGGTTAAATTAGCGGCTATAACAAAAAATGTGTTCTGGACTCATGAGGGACATTATGAGTTCAAGGTATTCCTTTTTTACCAACCAATGCTCTAGCTACATTCAGGCCATAATGAATTAATTATTCCAAATGTACCTAAGGAAATTGTAAATCAGTGTTTTTATGCTATGCTTATATATAGTAAAACATGGAAGGATTACCTCTAACACTTAGACCAAGTACTCACCATCTTGGAAGAACGCCAATTTTATGCAAAAATGTCAAAATGCACATTCGGCAAAAAGGAAGTGGATTATCTAGGCCATGTGATATCACAAGAAGCACTCAAAGTAGATCCATGTAAAATCAAGGCAATCATCGAGTGTCCCAAGCCAAATAACATATCTAGAAGCTAAGAGGATTTATGGGATTAATGAGATACTACCAAAGATTTGTGAAAAATTATGCTCATGTGACTACTCCTTTGACTATTCTCTTAAAAAAAATTCATTTCAAAGGAATGATGAAGCTAAAAAGTGTTTACTCCAGTATTAACAACTCCAAATTCTATAAAACCTTTTGTGGTTGAATGTGATGCTTTAGGATTTGGGATAGGGGCAATATTAATACAAGAAGACCATCCAATAGTCTTTGAAAGTCGAAAGCTCAACAAGAGAGAATGTTTGAAGCTTATTCACGATAAAGAAATGCTTTCCATTATGCATGCCTTAGTAAATTGGCAACAATACCTTTTAGAAATCAAAATTTTGATACAAACCGATCATAATAGTCTTCAATACCTTCTACAACTAAAGACATTGTTGAAAAAACAATAGAATGGATAGAAAAAATTGTCCCCTTTGATATGGAGATATATTACATAAAAGGAGAATGACAATGTAGTTGTTGATGAAGAAGCCAAGTCATACACAATTTTAGTTGTGATCCCAAAATGGTTGGACGAAATCCAAAGAGAATACGGCAAGAACCCAGAAACATATTCCATAATTGATAATGCTGATCGAAATGCTAAATTTGAATGGAGGAATGGCATCCTTTGGTATCAAGGAAGGATTTAGCTACGTTCAACATCAAAGTTTAAATCCAAGGTTTTAAAAGACTTCGATGACTCACTAGCTATGGGACATATAGGGTTTTTCAAGGCTTACTACAATGTTAGACAATCATTTTTTTTTGGAAAGGGATGTATAGAGACATTCATAACTATGTAGCAGAATATGACACATGTTAGATAAACAAAAGCGGAAATGTCATGACTCCAAAGTTACTCCACCCGCTAAACATTCCAAACCATACGTGGGAATAAATTTCCATGGATTTCATCGAAGGGTTACCAGTATTAGAAGGGAAAGATAAAATCCTAGTGGTGGTGGACCAACTAATTAAGTATGCACATTTTATGGGTGTAAGGAAATTTGATTTAGCCAAACAAATTGCAGAAGTATTATGTAAAAATATCTACAAATTACACAGTTTTTCCAAAATCATTGTTAGTGATAAAAATGCCAAATTTAAAAGCAATTTCTAGAAGGAATTCTGCAAACAAATTGGGACATCTCTTAACATGAGTTCAACCTACCATCCCCAAACATATGGTCAAACATAAATTGTCAACAAATGCTTGGAAACCTATCTTTGTAGTTTTGTCACCGGTAAGTAGAACAAATGGTTGCAATGGCTGCATCTTGTAGAATGGTGGTATAACTCCACTTAACACACTTCATCCAAAATGACACATTTTCAAGCTCCATATGGGTATGATCCACCCAAGTGGAGGGAATTTTCCCAAAGTAATACAAAGGTACTTGGAGTAAGAAATAATCTTGAGGAAAATCATAAGGTGATACAAAAACTCAAGGATAACCTAACAATGGTGCAAAACCATATGAAACAACAAGTTGATAATCATAGAATAGAGAGAGAATTTGAAGTAGCAGAGTGGGTGTTTGTAAGACTCCAACCATGCAAACAATTATCACTTAAGCAACAAGGAAAGAATAAATTGGCACCCAAGTTCTATGGGCCATATTAAATTAGTAGGAAGATCAACTAAATAGCATATGAATTGGACATACTAGATAAGAGTCAGATTCACAACGTTTTTCATGTGTCTTGTCTCCAATAGTTGTTGTGACAACACCAATTAGCTCAGACAATACTTCCTACCCTGGATGAGGAAGGGAAACTCATTTTAGAACCATATTTGTCATCACCATCATAAAAAGCATATTATCATCTCAAATAATTAAAAAATATCTTATTAAATGAAAATAATATTCCAAAAAAAGAGGCATCGTAATAGACAAAGAAGTTCATTTAGCAACATTTGTCATTGACTTGCTTTTAAAACAAAACATCTTAACAAAAAGATAATATTAAATATAAAAATTATATCTATATATATATATTATAAATTAAAATATGAGAAGAAAACAAAATATAATAATAAATAACATATCCTGAAATAGAAAGATTGAAGAATCATGCCTTTTTATGAAAAGAACCCAAACAAGCACATGTTATTATTTATTCAAGCTATTGTTGTAATAAAAATGTATCTTCCATACATTTTATAAAATAATATTATTCATATATTGTCTAATCAATCGAGTTTTCTCCGTCTTATTTCAAGTTATATGCTTCTGTTTCTTCTTACAAGGGTTATTCTTCAAAACTTTGTTGAGCTTGTGGAAATTTTGAAAAAAAATCACAATTTAAAATGCGACAACAAATCTAGTTCGTAGCACTTTTATCTTTAGGCTCAAATCTAAAATATTTATTACATTACCAAATAGTTCAATTATGTCCGAACTTCCTACTAGGAAATTAAGTTAAAAAACATAGACATAGAATATCATAGTCCTTAAGGTACAATCTCAACTGAAACAAATATGAAAATTATTTTTGAAATAATAGAATTTTTTTTAGCAACACATAAATCTGATTTCTAGTTTTTTCTATACATGTCGAAACACATAACATTTCAACTCTATTATTCCAACGGTTCATTAAAACAATAATAAAACAACTCATAATAATGAAAAACTAAAATTTTCTTTTAGATCTACAATATATAGTTTTAGGAAAATTATAGTACACTTCATATGTTATAGTGAACATAAAGTACAATACCTAACTTTATATATTATAGGCAAGGAAGGCCAACAATAGAAAAGTGGATCTATTGGACTAGGCCCATAACAACCTACTCTAAGTCACTGCACTAGGTCCACAAGGGGAGTGGTCCTATACCAAGATAGTACACACGTCACTAGGTGGTTGGGCACCACCTACTTGGTGGAGCACTCTCCAAACTAATTCTCCACTCACAACATCACACACTCTCTAAGGTAGGCCCCAAGCTCAAAAATCCTCCCCATGTGTATAACTAGGTTCATAAGCAACCCCTAATGGAGCACCCTTCAAGCAAGAATCCTTCAAGCCAATCACATTATCTCCACTTGTTTTCCACCTAGTGTCAATGCTCCTAGGGCCAAGTATTGGTCCTCATCATGCCTAGCACTCCTCCACAAGATAGGTCAACCTCTTATATCAAGCACCCCTCCTCCTCAACATGCATCCATGTAGAAGATGTCAATTGAAACATGAGATAATTACCTCCATAACAAATGTGCTTCCTTTAGCACAGGTCATGAGGACAAGCATCCACATATAATCCAACTCTCAAACATCAAAAGCAATATAAGATACAACAAGAGGCTAAGGTTTCACCATGCACACCATATCATAGAAAGCACACCCTTGGCATGGTGTAAACACATTGAGAGCATCCCAAAAACTAGTAGTCACGTGTATTATTATCTAATTCTTATTATGTTGAATGCATAATAATAAAAGAATCTAGGTAAAAAAATCATAAAAAGCATATTATTGGTGTTAAACTAAAATCATATGAGTGTTATTGGGAAATTTTGACTAACCCGCTAGGGATCATCCATGCACAAGAACCCTATATTCAAATGGATTTACCCACAAACCATCCAATGTTGTTGCAAATTTGGAGGGTCGAGTATTAGCATGAGGTGCAAGAGGTGAACCCACATTGGGATTAACGAATAAATGTCTTCCTCAATATTGAAGTTAAGCATCCAATGATTCCGATAAATTCCTCGAGGTCTAAGAAAGTAAGGTTGAATTTGGAAAAACAAATCTATGTCATATGTTAACTATAATAGGAAAGCAATGTAGCCCCTTCCACGTATGAATAATTTTACTAACCCTTTCATCAATATGAGTAAATATTCTTCTAGCCATAACCTTGAGACTCAATGGCTAGAACATTGCCACACAAAATTCTTAATTAGAGCCTTCTCAACATAGAGAATGGCCTTAATCCTCAAGGATGAAGTAGTGAATTTTATGAAAAAGGCTAAATGTTATGTAATTTTGAAATTTTCCAATTTGTCTTCACCAGAATCCAACCATGCAATCTTTGCCAAAATTGCAATTTTGGATTGATAAAATTGATATTTTTAATGCATAAATGGATTCAACGTCCTCAAATATCCCTATTGCAACCATATTGTTCTATGTTAACATTTGATATATACAATTCCATCCATCCAAAATGATTCTTGTCAAAATTCAAATTAGATTAACCAATATCTCTTCACATTATTTGGAATAAACCATAGCATGGCAAATTTTTAGAATATTTAGATTATGGTGAATTTTATTTTTAGTATTTTGTATAGTTTCTTCATGAAGCCTTCTCAATGAAGATTTAGAACACAACAACTTCTCTTCAAAGATGGAGTGAAGATCTAAAGGAAACATGTATGAAATTGTTATGCTTGGTGGATTTGGACAACTAGAGTTGAAACCTTGACTATCAATAACAAAACAATTTATGCTTATTTTTGTTGTCCCACTTCCTTCAATACTTTTGATTTATTAAAATTTTAAATATAAATTTCAAAAAATTAATTTTAATTATGATTTAATAATTAGAACTAAATACAATTGTTCATGCTTCTTTTACAAATCAATTCAAAGTAAGCTAAACAATAAACTATTTGCACTATTTTTCTTAAAATTTGGCAATGCCATTTTTTTAGGGGTTGAAATCACCATTTTGATTACAATTTCAGCAAAATTTTGACTAAGAAAATCACTAGAGAAAAGGTACAAATTGTCCATGGTCTAGCTTACACCACTCAAATTTGGTCAAATACCTTTTAAACATATATGTTTTTTGGTAAATCCAAAAGCCTTTTAGGTTGAAATCACCATTTTGATTGCAATTTCAGCAAAATTTTGACTAAAAAAATCACGAGAGAAAAAAATACAAATTGTCCATGGTCTAGCTTACACCAATCAAATTTGGTCAAATACCTTTTTAACTCATATATGTTTTTTGGTAAATCCAAAAGCCTTTTAACTCATATATATATTTTCATAAATCGAAAGGTTGGTAGTGTAATATTAATATAATAGATTTATCTTTTGGGTATGTGGGGTGAGGATTTCTACATGTAAAAACAAATATTAATATAATAGAAAATATATAAAAAATTTAATAAATGGGTTTTAGTTAAATTCAAAAGTCTTTTAACTCATATATGTTTTTTCATAAATCCAAAGGTTAGTGGTGTATATTAATATTAATATGATATAGTCATCCTTTATGTAAAGATTCATAATTATACAAAAAATTATAAGAATTTTTAGTTATAAAAAAATTAATTTAAAAAAATAATAATAAAAATTTTAATAAATGCTTTTTTGGTTAAATTCAATAACCTTTTAACTCATATATTAGTCTTTTCATAAATCCAAAGGTTAGTGGTGTAATATTAATATTAATATAAATATAATATACCCATCCATAAAATGTGAGGATTCCTGGTTGTTAAAAAATAAATTAATATAACAGAGAATGTATAAAAGTTTAATGGATGGTTTTACTGAGGGAATATTTTCTGGGCAAATAAATTAAAAAAACTCAGCAGCCTCCAGATTGACCAATTGCCTAGGAGGTCCATTTCAACACGATCATATATATATATTATATTTGTGAAGATGATGAAATAAATCTCTCTGACGACCAAAGGGGATCGGCATTGGATGGCGGCGTGTAATCCTTGAACACTAGCCTCACAACAATTATAAGTATCGCGTTATAAGGCCATTCAACCTGGGAGTTTCGTTCAGGTAGAGAGGTTTGAGATTCATTCCTTTAGAGAGTCATAGCATTTAAAAAAGGATTAAAGGTGAATCCGCAACTATATTTTCACTCGGCATTTGTGATATATGTAAGTTCTTTGCCTTCTATCTCCATGATTTTATTACAGGGCAATAGGATGATTGGTTGTGAATACAATAGGACTATGTGATGATTGATTGTGAATAGAATAGGATTCTTTGACTTATGTGACAGTGGGTTCTAGTTTGTTTAAGTTATTTGGTATTTTAGTTTTATGATCCATGTTTTGAATATAGGTTTTGTTGGTTTAAGCATTTCAGGGATTGCTTTTCACATGGGTTCTTGTCTATGCATGTAGTTGCTCCGGGTATTGGGATTTTAGGATTGCTTTACACGGATTCTGATATGCTTGTGTTACTATTCAGTTTTCTTTGGTTTTATTATCCATGAACTTTATGAGGGTTTTGGTAGGGTTTTAGGTCTTCTGGATTGATGTTCGCATGTGTTTTAGACTGTTGAGCATGTTATGTTTCATGGTCTAGGTTTTTGTGCTCGTTCTGTGAGGATGGGTTCATTAGACATGGATATTGCATCATGTTTTTGGCATTGGTTTATGGGGATTCAGGTCTCTGTATCTAATTTGTTTTGTTGATAGATTTTTGGATTTTTGGCATTGGTTTATGGGGATTCAGGTCTCTGTATCTGATTTGTTGATAGATTTTTGGATTTTTGGCATTGGTTTACGGGGATTCAGGTTTCTGTATTTGATTTATTGATAGATTTTGGGATTTTTACTAGGGATTATTGGCGCTAGATTTCACAGATTTTTCGATTTTTATTAGGAGTTGTTGGCACTAAAATTGTGCTATTGGCATTGATATTGCATTTAAGATTAAGATTTCCAGTCATCTCTGTATATGCATTTGGAATGGGCTTAAAACGTTTTTTTGTTTTGTTTTATGGATTGCAGGTTTCTAGGCATAGATTCGTGGGTTTAAGTTTTTTTTTTTTTATGTTTAATGCATGGATTAATGGGTATGGATTCGTGGGTTTAAAGTTTTTTTTTGTTGTTATTTAGTAAATGGATTAATGGATGTCTAAATTGACGAGTCCATTTTTTCCCCTGCGATTTGATTTATATCTATGCCTGTATTTAACAATGGTCTACATTTTTAGACCTGGGAGATTTGTCTGGAGTTGGAAATGGCAAGTGATGGAGTTGTCACCGTCTATGGCAATGGCGCAATCACCGATCCAAAAAAATCTTCATATGCAGTCAAGGTTGGTCTGGCCCAAATGCTTAGAGGGGGGGTTATCATGGATGTTGTCAATGTTGAACAGGCCAAAATAGCTGAAGAAGCTGGGGCTGCTGCTGTGATGGCATTGGAGCGAGTCCCTGCTGATATTAGAGCTCAAGGGGGAGTGGCTCGGATGAGTGATCCTGGGCTCATCAAGGAAATTAAGCGTGCTGTGACCATCCCTGTCATGGCCAAGGCTAGAATAGGTCATTTTGTTGAAGCCCAAATTCTTGAGGCCATCGGTATTGATTACATTGATGAGAGTGAAGTGCTCACTCTTGCAGATGACGTGAACCATATCAACAAACATAATTTCCGGATGCCTTTTGTCTGCGGTTGTCGGAACCTTGGTGAGGCACTAAGAAGGATTGCTGAAGGAGCTGCTATGATCAGGACTAAAGGAGAAGCTGGTACTGGTAATGTTATTGAGGCAGTAAGACATGTGAGATCTGTTTTGGGTGATATACGTAAGCTTCAAAGCTTAGATGATGATGAAGTTTTTACCTTTGCCAAACAAATTGCTGCTCCCTATGAGCTTGTGAGGCAAACCAAACAACTAGGAAGGCTTCCTGTTGTGAATTTTGCAGCAGGAGGTGTTGCTACACCTGCTGATGCTGCCCTGATGATGCAGCTAGGTTGTGATGGAGTTTTTGTAGGTTCAGGCGTGTTCAAAAGCGGTGATCCAGCTCGCCGGGCCCGAGCAATTGTACAG
The DNA here is from genome assembly GCA_001517045.1 of Pseudotsuga menziesii. Lineage (NCBI taxonomy): Eukaryota > Viridiplantae > Streptophyta > Pinopsida > Pinales > Pinaceae > Pseudotsuga > Pseudotsuga menziesii. The sequence goes on from LPNX010274415.1 coordinate 72,017, forward strand.
GCTGTGACTCACTATAATGACCCCCACGTTCTAGCTGAGGTTAGCTGTGACTTAGGAGAAGCCATGGTTGGAATTAATCTCAATGATGAAAAAGTGGAGCGATATGCAGCGAGATCAGAATAAAATCATGGTGAATAGTGAATAATGATGTTTGGATTAGTAGCTGGGGTTTAAAATCATGGTGAATAGTAAATAATGATGTTTGGATTAGTAGCTGGGGTTTTTATATGGAATTTGTTATTTGGTTGGAAGCATAGCCTGAGAGTCGTAATTTAGCAATCTAAATATAGATCTTTTTTAGGAATTAATGGTTATATCACCATTAGAAATGGATGTTGAATTGAAGAAAATTTGTAACCAATTATGAGTGTTTGCCAATAATAATGTCTTTTCAGTTAATATGTGAATGGATCCGTGTTGTTCAATGACTATAGTTTCTTATCTTGTATTACCAATGCCATTATTTTAAGAAGGGAATCATCATACCCATCTTTCAGGTCCTTTTTTTATTCAACTAGAGCGATGGTGATCTTCATATATAACTTTTACTTCTATTTAAATTTAGGAACATGATGGATGTCTTAGATACTAATAGACTTGATAGAATTGGTTATGTAGACTCATCTTCACTGAAATGTTCTATTATTAATTTTCACTGCCTATTATTTGCTCTTGATAGAATTGGTTATATAGACTCATCTTCACTGAAATGTTCTATAATTAATTTTCATTGCCTATTATTTGCTTTTGAAGTTAGTATAACTTAGACTCATGTTTACACAATAAATTGTTATACAGGATTCTCTTTTAGACACAAGACTTGGTCCGCTGCTTATATCATCACATGTTCTTTCAAAAAGAACAAACACAAAAAAATTATTGATACTTGATTTAAATTGTTGCTTATTTGTTTCCAGATCTCATAACACTCCACAGCGTGCACTAATTTTAATGGAAATTGTAAAAAAAAAAAATCAGTATTTCAGGTTCAAGATTGGAAGTATAAATCTGAAATTTCATTTAATTTTTTTTACAACATACAAATGGAGAATACAGTTTTTGAATATTAACTTTTAATAAACACCCTCTTCTGCATATTTATAACAATGTCCCCCCAAGTTTCCGCAACACAGGAACATGGTAGCGGGAAAACACAAATTGGGGACGTATGGAGACCACCCCAAATTTTAGGGAAATCCAGGGGGACGGTGGGATGGGGGACATCGAGGTCATAAAAATCATAAAAATATATATATAAATTACAAATCCCGGCAATAACAATTCATCCCGTGTAAATGTAGTTTAAGCTGCTCTCTATAAATACGTCTAATTCTTCAATGGTTCAACACACTTCAACATTGTGTGAATCCATGGCATAGATGTTATAATGGGGAAATGTGACCTAAGGACCCTATTTCTTCACGATTCTAGAGGGCATCACATTATTTGAGGCTTTCAAGTCCAACATACAATTATGCAAGAGTGAACTATTAATCCTTTACCGGGATCCTATTCATCAATAACACCACATGCCCCCTTCCTCTAGGCTTTTAGCCATTGCCTCTACCTTGAATCTCGAAGTTGATCCTCAAAGGACATTACTCAACACCCTACAATTTTGATGAAACTTCCTAAACCAAGCATTAAGATAAAGTATAATTAGAAAAAATTTCCCATGCTTAATAAGTGTTTTTGTTTGACTAAAGGGTACATTTTGATTAAGTTCATGATAGAGGAGTTCAACAATCAGCACCACCAACATCAAGGTACATAGAGAGTTTGATGTGCTTGATTAAATGACAATCCCTTAACCTCATACATGATAAAATCCAGTGGAAACGTAGCAATCCTGAAATCCTGAAAGCTGTTAAGTCTGTTGAATTCTGGATGGGATCTAAAATTCTACTTTTTGCATGTGAACTTCAATGAGGTTGGAACCATTCTCAAACATCCTGAAACAATTAACGGTAATGTTTAAACTTTAAGTAAAAGTGGTATTTACTTTAATAGTTTAATATTACCATTACCACTGGAGCACATAAGAGCCCCCCCACTTCACTGGTGCATGCTTCAAAACAGGGGGCGAGCTTCCCCTATGTTACCTCAAGTTTCACCAAATTGGGGATGAAGAGAAACGTTTCGCTAGGAGCCCCCAAGTCCCTGGGGCGTGGGGAGCGAGGGGGGCGCACACTGAGTTATAGTATAGAATTTAGAAACAGTTCTCAGCTAACAGTGACATAAAATGTACACAACACAAGGAATAAAGTGATGACTTTTCTACTCCAAAGTCTGCTCTTAATCGAGCCTGCTAATCGAAATAGAAGATTCTCTACCATATGTTGCCCGCACACATTCCTTGGTTGTAGCAAAGCTCACATAGTACCGTTTGCTCAGAATCAAGGTGAACATTGTAAATGCTACTACCTTTTGAAGTGTTTCACAAGAAAGATCAATTTTTTTATAAATATCCCTGTATTTTTCCATACGATGATCTTTCTTGCTGCCCCACTACTAACAAAAGTCTTGGAATGATGAATGTCAATCTAGAAAAACAAGATGATTGCAAGTCTTCAGCTACGTATGTTTTCTTGACATTAAGAGAGCACAAATGCAGTGAGGTCTTAGAATGCCGTCTGTACCAATAGTGCTGGAAGAGCTTCATACACGCCCCATAATCTTATTCAGAAGAGAAATTACTGGGTTGCAATAAATAAAATAATATTCCATGCATGACATCCTCCTGGCTTGAGAGAGTTCCCACAGCACATACATCTTGTGACATCCATTATCCATATCGGGAGAAACAGAAATGTGCCCACCCTGTAACCAGTTTCTATGTCTGAATCATAAACGCAAGTGTATTCGTCATTCTTGTCTGGGACCTCCTTGGCCTGCAATGAATTAAGAAGGTAACTATGATCAATGAACTGTGAATGAATAGAGGGGGTGGTTCTATTTTTCAGTGTCTTCTTGAAAAAACAGATTCATTGGACATAAAATTTAAAAGAACTTTACTTGTTAATTATCAGATTATCCATCTCACTCAACTCAGATAAGACCATCTAAGCCTCTGCACTCAGATCTGGCCCCTGTTCAGCTTTCAGTTCTGCAAAAACAGCAGAAATAGGCTTCCAAATAAGCTTCCTTAGCCAACTAATCCAAACCAAAAGAATTGCAGTGTAAGAAATCTGTGATGGGCAGGGGGGTGTTCAATCCCTTTATTTATCATAAGCAAATGAGACATACTGAATAGAAGGCATTGGTGTCTACTATCTTACGCTGATCTGTCAGACATCTCTCATTGTCCTCCCCATAAACAATAATGTTCTCCTTGTGTCTAAATCCCGGGTCTCTCCTGCCCTACTGAGTATTTAATACCTCTCCCAGTGCATGGGCTTGACGTTGTTCAAAGAATGCATTTACAAAAACATTATTCTTTTTTCTCCACTGGAAACATGCAAGTAGTTATCCATTTAAACAGCAATTCATCTATGGGTATGTGTAAGAACAATAGAAACACGGCAGGGTTGTTTTGCCCAGACACTATTATTCTCTCTAGCATCAAATTCTCTTTGCTTACCTGCTCATTTGTAAGTTCACTTCATGTGTTTTTTGCATAGGTCTTTTTTGGGGAACATTTTTACTTGTAATTTGTATGGCATCAAACACCATTGCAATTCCTCTGACACAAGCAGTAGGTAATCCTATCCCTCATTATACGAAAAATAAAATTACAAGCAAATTCTAGAAACAAAGAGCACATTTCTTCTTGCTATAAGGCTGGGAAATGCATAGTCAAACAACTGCTGCAAAGCCAAGCTTGCAGTCTCAAAGTCCTACAGCAATATAAGCTGCACCTATCCATAAGATTAATGAACGTTGTAGGATTGATTGCAATGAAAACCACTAAAATATTGTAGTCAAACACAAAACAAGGGAAGAGAACGAACTGAAATCGAATATTATTCAAACGACAGGGACGAAATCGGCCTGTTACATCTTTGTCTAGAGGTCTTAGTCTCTCTTAGCCATGTACAATGCAACCCATGAATATTCTCTGGCCAAATTCCCTCGCATCCTTTCGTTCCCCAGCTTGAAGATCAATCACCCTTTTTCAACAATTCCCTTTCTACAGTGATGCCCCTTTGGGTTCCCTTTTGTAGCATGTGGGTGATTTTCCTCTTCAATGTTTCTAATTTTCCCCACTATTGGTTCCATTGCATTGTCTTGGGAATTCCACAGCCAAGAAAAGAAATTATTCTACTCAATCCATAACACAAGGTTTTAGCACCCACATTGTGCTTCCATAACAAGAGTTCTTCAACATGATTCTACAACATACTAACTCTACTAACTCTTATTGCACTGTAGACTTTGGTAACTATGACATTTGATTTTCCACAACTTAACCATTGACCTACTTATTTCCACCTACCAAAGAAACTATACCGAACATTTAAATGAAAGGGAAAACAAAATCTTTTTGTACTCGAGTTGTGTATGTCCCTTTGGGAAATCTGCACTTTCTCAGACGTGGCATTACGACATCTTGTTCTTCGGAAAAATTTAATGTTCTCAGATTTGCTTTCTTATTGCTATCGTTACTTTGTTGTAGCTACATTCTAACTTGTTCATGAATTTCCTTCATACTCTGCAAAATTGTGAGTATCAACACTCTTTATTCTTTGTTTTTGACAACTCAACCAAATCAACAACACCTTTTGGAGCTCTGCATGATAAACTCCCTAATATGGACTTCTGGGAATGGATCTATTCACTGAAATATTATAAGTGAATCAAGCTTGAGCTAAAGCCAAATGTCATTTACTCATTGTGTCTCCATCTAAACTTTTCAACAAGTCACCGAGACTTAAGTTAACCACCCTCATTTGATCATCCCTCTATGGACAATATGCTGAGCTAAATTGCAATCCGAAGCTCATTTTCCTCCAAGGGATTTTCCAAAAATGTTTGAGAAATCTAGTATCTCTATCCAAGATTCCAATTGATACTTCTAGGGAATCCATGCAGCCTCACAACCTCCTTGAAAAACAACATTGCCACATGAGTAGCATTCCTAGTCTTCTTGCATGGTATGAAGAGTGACATTTTAGAAAATATGCCTATGGCAACCAACATTGAATTGGTACCTCTATCTGTATTTGCCAGTTTCAAATCAAAACCCATGCTTATGTCTTCCCATTGTTTCTTGGGTACCAATAAAGGAATATACAAACATGTGTATGGGCTCCTTCCCTTGGCTAAATTTACAAATTCTACAATACTCAATAGGATCTCTTAACTTCTCTTCAATGCTAGGCCAAAAACATATTTTGTCTTTGGTCTTATCCACTCCCAATTGTGACCTAAACCACCATGTAACTCCCAAATGAGATATCCTCTCAACAAATTGCATGGTATACACAATTTCTGATTTTTAAATAAGATTCCCTCTTGGATATGAAATCCAAGTACATTTGTTTTCGTATTACATGGCTCCTTACAAGCCCTCCATGCCTCTGCAAAATCAACACCATCTACATAAAACTCTTTCATGATGTCCAAACTAATAAGTTTAATAGACATTGTGTTCAAAGAAATCACTCTCACTTAATGCATCTGCAACTTTATTTGATTTCTAGATCTGTGCTTTAAAACAACTATGTAGCTTTGTAAAAGTCCACCCATTTCAGATGTTTTTGGTTCAACTTACCTTAATTGTTCATGCACTGAAATGCCTTATGATCTGTGAACAATATAAATTCTATTGGCAACAAAAAGTGCCTCCATATCTTCAGAGCTTGAACAATAGCATAGAAGTGTTGGTGATAAATTGCTACATTTTCTTAGCCTCATTCAACTTCTCACTTAAAGATGCTATGTGCTTATCTTCTTGGCTTAAAACTGCTCCAATCGCTGAAACACTTGCATCAGAATCTGCTTTAAGCACCTTGCTGAAATCTAGGTGTTAGTTCCTATTGTTCGTCTACCTTCCTCTTCAAGGTCTCAAAAGACTATCACTGTTGTTGTCCACTGAAAAATTCCCTTCTTTATGCATTTGATTAGCAGTACACAAATTCCACTAAAGTTCCTGATAAATTTCGTGTAAAAGCTTGCCAAGCCATGACAACTCCTCACATCAAAATTCCATTCAGGCACCAGCCATTCAACAATAGCTATTAACTTTTTGGAATTCATTTTGAAACCTTCTTGGGAAACTACACAACCCAAATAAATCAACAATCCCTGCAAGTCTAACTTACATTTCTGTAAGTTAACCAACATCGTCTCTTCTTTCAACATTTCTATCACTTTTTCCAATTGTAACAAATTCTCTTCTTTGATGTCACGTCCCCGTCCCTCAACCGGCGAAGAGGACGCAACGAACATCAACAAGCCGGGCTGGGAAAACAGCCCATGAACATAAACAGAAAACCAATGCTGGAATTAAGCATACACAGATGCATCTATATTCAATCATACAGCGGAAGCACACATATTCATAGACCAGCATTTAACATCAATATAAATTACATAGATGCAGTGAACAGCAGCACTTATCTTTCTATGAAGAATCCACCCGCAACCAGCTACGTCGCTGCAACGTTCCACCCAACCATAGGCCAGCGTGCTCATCAGTCTCTCAGCAACACTGCCACCCCCGAGCTGGGCATGATTCCTTCAGGATAAGGGTCAATAGCAGGCTTATACATAGCCAAGGGGACACAAAACAATGAACTAACACTGCTGGGTTTCACAGGCTTTCAACAGACAAGCCAAGCCAGCACAGTCCATGGCTCAACCACTGCATACCAGCAGCCAAACATTTCCCTTCACAGCCCTGTGAAGAAGTCATAAACAACCAGTGACAGTCCCCAAACAAAAGGGTGAGACACCACTCCAGCCTACAAGGCAACTCAGAGTGGGTTTTGGCCCTAATCGTGGCCAAAACAACTCAGCTGCAACCCAAACCAGGGTACCTCAGCAGCCACAACTCCCAATGGATGATGGAAACAATCCCCTGTCCACAATACGGAAAACTCAGCCAGCAGCCATGGGAAATTCAGACGCAGACCGCAACAGGAAAAGTGGCTCACTACGAATTGGGCACTACGGCCAACCAAAAAAACGTGGAGAAGACAAAAACGGGAAGCAATCCCTCTTCGTGAGAATGCACAGCAATGGAGAGGACGCGAATTTGCAGTCAGCGGGTGCTCGGCCACTCGTGGAGAGGAACAAAATGCCTGCGTGAGACCAAATTCATCCAAAACCTGTGCGTGAGGAACCAACAAACCCAAAATCGTGGTGAGTGAGTGAACAGACCAGGGAGGGTGCGTGAGGGAGAAGAATGGGCAGACGTGGGTGGAGTGTGGATGTGGGTATGGAGCTGACAGCCCTGCCACCCCACTCCCAAAGGCAATAACTGCCCTCAACCACTCGGCCATATCTCCTCAACCACCAGCTCTGAAGCATTAAAGAGGTTGACAAGGTTGGGTGAGACAAAAAGGTGGCAAATCAACAAGGTAATAAAACATGGGTTTTTCCCCATAACCAAGGTTTGACATTCCCCACCCCTTATCCTTTGGAACCATGCCCTTTTCATTCAACGTTGCACTGCCGTAGCTGGTTGTGGTTTAATTAATTGATGTGCGGGTTTACATGATGCCGAATTATAATGTGCCTTATAGCACGAGATGCCACCGGCAATTATCCCCATTGCCGAAACATACACAACAAAATCGATGGTGGGGCTTTTGCCTTGAGCTCCTCACCACGATTAATTACAATATATACATCATGCAAACGGGGTCAAAACCGGGGATGTGACATTCGACCTTGCTAAAAATAAGAATGTCATCAAGATGTACAATGATACTCTTCCCAGGAGAAGGCCTCAAGATTTTCTTCATCAACACCATAAACATACTAGGTGCACTAGTCAACCCGAATGACATAACCAACCACTCAAACAATCCATCCTTCGTTCTGAATGCTGCCTTCCACTCATCACTTTTCCTTTTCATACTCTAATGATATATTTGTTTCAAATTTATTTTTTGAAAAGTACTTTGCCTCACACAAACAATGCACGATGAGGTCATCCATCCTTAGGAAAACCATGCTTATAGTGATCTTATTGATAGCCCTTGAATCAATACATATTCTCCATTCACCACTTTCTTAAGTGCCATTACTGCTAGTACAACACAGGGACTTGGACTCTTGTATCAAAGCCTTATCAAACAATCTTGTACTTGCCTATTTATTTTTGCACTCTTCACAAGAGTCATTTGTTAAGGGGCTTTATTGGTCCAACTTCATTGACGGGTAAGTATATTTGATGAAAAATAATTCTCATGGGAGGTATACCAACATGATCTCATCTCAAACTATCTCCTTAAATTTCCTTAACAAATTTTGGACTTGTTGCCACCTAATTTGCACATGGGAAACGTGAGCAAAATCTTAACTCACTCAGTGCAACCTTGGGGGCAAGTTCAGTTTGGGTGCAACTATCATCACAACACTCAACCTCTCTGCTTGGGCCAACTCCTCAAAAGAACCAAGGGAGGCGGTCCTTAATAAAATAGTCTATGGATAAGTAAACTATAGGAGTTAAAAGAAGTTACAACCAACTAATTAGGATATAAAGCATGTAAAGCAGATCTATTCTATATATAGAAATAACACAAGAACTTAAATCTGCAACCTCACAAGCACATGAGATTCCTTGCAAGTAAGATATTCAGAAAGACCAATGCCTAAATAGATCTATGCTACAAAGACAATTAATGACAAGGAAGTTTAGATCTACAATATCAAGAATCTTGCATGTGTGAAACTTTGAAACACAAGGATTGCTTATAAGGTATTGAAGTAAATGTTTTGTAGTTCCTTTTAGTTGATTAGAATGTATATGATGAAAGTACTAAACTAGATTGTTGGCATCCACATAAGGGATGGACAAGAAATATAAAAGTTTAATCTAGGATTGTAACGCGATTAGTGACTAATCTAGAAATATAAAAGCAATTAGTTATTAGTCTTAAGCTAGATGAAGTTAAAAGACCAAACAAAGGGAGACACCCTTGCCCCACAGGAAAGCCTAAGAATCGTCAATGCCCAACTATTAAAAGTAGGGTTTGATTGACTCATGGGTATCAAGATCCAAGGTATGCCTCAACTTCAACGAGGGTGTAGAGCTTGGTTCTTTCTATTGGTAAAGCTTGAAAATTTTGCTTAAGGTAATTTTTAGCTAATGTTACTTTGAGTGATTTCCACTTGTGGAGGACTGATAATTATAAAGGTAATTTTTAGCTAATGTTACTTTGAGTGATTTCCACTTGCGGAGGACTGATAATTATAAGATTTAGATGATTTATGCTATGATAAGTAAATGACAAGTGAAAAATAACTCAAGCGACAAAAGGCAAACCGCTACTCATCTAAGACAAGGGGGTATGGGGGATGCAAGGTACTAGTGATTTTGCCATTGTTCCCAAGCACTTTGCAATTGTACACAAGACCTTAAGAAACGATTGTCGGTCTGTCCTTAAAGGGGATCCGGTCAAGCTTACAAATGTTGGAAGAGAGAGAGGAAAAGATAGGGAAAATTCCTTAGATGGTGTGCCAGATAATTTTCAACCCTTAGGGAATGAAGTTGTTGATTTGGGGTTTCTTCTTGGCTATCCAGAAAACTAAACTAAACAATTAGAAAATAACAGTGAGAAACTTGTTCTTGGAAGACACTAAGATTCCCCTTGGTACCTGCAAAGCTGCCACTTGGTTTGCAGAAAAGACACGTGGGGGTATAAAATGAAGTAAATAACAGTGAAGTACGTGATTTTTAAATGTTGTTTGTGAGTTGTTCAGATAGAAAACACCGAACTAAGAAGTTTAAACTTGAATGATTTACAAGCTACGAACTTAAAACTTCTTCTTATATAGATCTTCATGATTTTCAAAAGCTAATGAGAGATCTATGATATGCAATCTATTTAATATGATATTCTTTTGTATGAAAATGGATTGAACAAGTAAATAAATGAAAGATTTTCTTTTAACTTTGGAAGATTGAGAAAGACAAATAAAAGTGCCAACACAAATGGCAATGGAGTCACCTAGGAGCAACTAAGAGGGCCTTGTCTGGAAGATCATCAAAGAACTGAGGTTGCTCTAAGCTAGCCTTAATTCTCTCGATGAGGAAGGAACTTGCAATCAAATAAACACTTGTAAAGGAGATTGGATCTCCTCTTCTTTACTCTCCTAGGTGTAATCCACATGCAAGGGGTTAATATAACACAATCCAACATGGTAAAGATACTAAGAATATCCATCTTACAAGTAAACTAACAATGATACTAAACCAAACATATACTTATATAAATATTAACCTCATCCAATTGGGTAATAATGCCCTTTAAATGGCCTTGTTGTGCCACACTTTGTGGGGCACCCCTTTTTCTGGACAATTTTTTTCTTTTCAAGCATGATGCTAGCTAGAAATTCCTCATGCCTATCTTTGCTACCCTTAGGCCTCCCCTTTTTAGAGAACATATGATGTTTGATGACCAGAACATGCCAGTGTTGTGATGATATGCCAATGCTAAGTTAATAATGTGCTAGATTTTTATATGGTTTTGTTGATGTATTAATTGTTTGATGAGTATAACTAGAAGTATCACACTTTTAAGTTGACCGGGATAATAGATCCTTGTTTTTATGTACCATTGAACCTGAACAATTTTTAGGTGTCTTGCAAGGACACGTACCCCCTTCTTTGGGTCCATATTTTGGCCATCCATCCATCTGTTTCACTTTCTGCATCCTTCGTTAAGGTTGATAAAATTGAGCTCCTTATCTCCCCTCTATGACCCCTTCATCATGAAGGCCTCCCAACTTTCCCTAGTTTCTTGGTAAATGTTGCGTTGCAACTGTCTTGTAACGGTTTAGGACGCTTACTTGTTAAATCCCTGAGGTGGATTGCTTATCAAGCGAAGAGAGTTGTTGTGGAGCAATGAACCTCCTAGACTATTGGCATGAAATTCCTTCCTCCCCTGTGCCCAAAAAATAAATGAAAGCATGTGAAAAAACTCGAGTAAAAAAATTCTTGTCCCTGAAAAGTCAAAGTCAAAGTTGAATACCAAGTTAAATAAAGAAAGTCAAATCAAATGAAGAATGCCCCCAAAAGAAAAATCAAAGGCCAAGGTATCCAGAAGCAAAAGTTCAAGACTGAAGAGGCCCAGATAAATAATGAAGACTTGTCATAAAAGGCCAAGTCCAAGAAGGAGCTAGAAATAAAAGTCAAAGTACAAGGGGGAAGTATGATTGCTAGTGGTTAGGTGGGGGATTACCTCACTACACAATCACCCATTTGTGAGACGCTTCCCTATTGTTTTCCTAAATGATGAAGATCATAAATATCCCTTTATTCCCAAGTTTGGAGTCAACTTAGTCTCCTTAGATCATCAATAAGTTCACTTGACTAACCATGGTTGTCCATCTAACTCACCCCGTTGGAGAACCTTGTCTTTGCAAGTACTTGAATATTGTCTTAGGATCTAGTTAATTTGTAAAGCTTGTTTCTCAAACACCTATTTGAAGATACTTGTGGTGTAGGTATATTATCATGTATACATGACTAGCTATACAATGAGTCGACTATGATGGTTACGTATGTCTACTGTGTATATGTTCCCATGGACACCCTTTTCTATCGGTCCATCAGGGAAATTTATCACTATATTACATCATTTTTTAGATACCGTGAAATAAATTCCAAGTTATATGCAATTTCTCAGTGATTCAGAGTGTGCGTGTGATCCCGTTAGAGGTTGTAAAGTGGGTTTTCCATATCTGAAGACCTACAAGGTATATTTGTGTTGTAAAAGCATATTTGGCCATTTGGATTTTTACCTAGGAAAGTGAAGTCAAAATGATCATTACTGCCTTAGATCATGGAATTCCAAAAAGGTGGTGGGCTTCTTCCTAGTATAGAAAGTGTCGATTATCATGGACGTGCATGGGAATGTTATAATGGAAATTTTGAAGATTTGAGGGTAGATTTAAACACCCAATTGGTGGTTTTAATAATGTGCATCAGAAGCTCTCCATGGGAAATGTGCCCATTGAAAAATAAAGAAATCAAAACTCCTTGTTCAAAAGGTAGAGACAAAAGTAGGATAATTCATTTGACGATTGCCCAGGTTCCTTATAATGTAGACCCATTCAGAAGCAACCTTTCAACCTCAACTTACGGGGTGTTTCCTTGACCTAGACATGGCTACGGCTGTTGAATCCTATCCTCCTACTTAAAAGAATTAAGATCTTTCTGTAACAACTATCTTTCCTCTTTCTCTTCTACACCCTCCAACCTTTGCATGTGAGTTCCTATATACAGTTTGGATAGATCTTATAGGGTCCCCTATGTAGTGTTAGTAAACAAGATGGAAATGAAATGAACCTGCATGGTAGTGAAGTATCCACTATCTAGACAAAGATCTAGTTCTTTTGGGCTCTTAGGAGGGATTATTACTCAGGAAAACTCTCTCTTTTCTCAACGCTGTCCATTTGGTTAGTTTTGTAGCATGCAAGGGTTTCATAGTGGAAATCCGAATTAATATGGACTAATTAAGTGCACACCTACGGTTTTTCACAAAAAATTCCAAAGTTGCGTCTAATAATTCATTTGAAGGATAAAAGCGCACTTGAAAGTCTAATTTCAATTTGAGATTACAATTTTTATTTTTTATGATTTTTGAAAGCCTAAGTGGCCTAGGACATCTTTCTCAAAGGAGGATTTGTCACGCATTTGGAGGATAAATTGATGAGTTGGCATATTGGCACATAAGTTGAGGCATCTTGGGATCTCAAAAAGGCAAACTCAAGTAAATATTAAGTCTTATCCCTTGTATATTGCTCCTAAGGATCTAGGATGCCCTCCTTGGGCCAAATTGTGTGGCTTGGACCATGTTTGTTGGATGGTTGTTAAAGTCAAAGAGAGGAATGAGGAAAAAAACAATGGTTTCCAAAAAAACCCATGGTATTTTTCCTCTTGTTTTTGGAAGGCCACGTGGTATTTGTAATTTTAAATATTTTTCTCCAACAAGCAAGGGAGGCGCCCTCACTAAGCCAACAAATTCTTTAGGCAAGGTCAAATCACTTCCTTAGATCCGAGAAACATCATGTGGTTTTTACTAGTGGTTTCTTTCCTACCCTTGGTATTTTTGAAGATGTATTATGGATAGCCATGATATCGCAAATATCTTATTATTTTTCACACTTCAAGCCAAGGGGACGCCTCAAACTCTAGGACAACTTAACTATTTTGGCATTATTTTATTGGAGGAATGATGCTAGACCATTGATCTAGCAACTACCATCCTTGGGATGATCATCACCCAATAACTCATTGTAACTACTTTGTAACCCTTGATTTCTTCTCCAACAAGGAAAATCAACCCCTTTAGTCTATATAAAGAGGGCCATTTTCAGCAAAAGGATATTTTTTAGCTATGGAATAATTTTTTTGGATTTGTCTCTATTTCTCTTGTCTTTGTATGTTTATTCTGCAAGCATATGGTGACATGATAATAATGCTACTGGATGAACTTCACTAATATGAGGTAACTTGTCTTGAATTTGTTTAATCATGGTAAAGAACTAGGTGATTGCTGCAACCTTGGCTAGCTTGTTCAATTATTTCTTGCTTATTTAATTTGTTTGTTGCAACAATTGTATAATTGTTTAAGTTATAATCTTGATCACCATGGATTTCACTAATTAATTCTTGAGTTTCTTGTAGGGTCTAGATTGTTCTCTTGAAGTTACAAGTGACCAAGGAGGAGTTGGAGCAAAGGATTTGTGGGTTGTCTCATCTAAACAAGGATCCATTCCCTCCCTTGAAGCTTCATCAACTGATATTTTTATTTTGTGCTTAAGTGATTACATATGCACAAGCAATATCTTTACAAGGCACTAGTTTAGGGTTTCAAATTTTGTTTGTTTTTGTCTAGTTTATATCTTCTTCGTTTATTGTTTTTTTAATTCTTCTCTTATCTTTGTAGGTGCTTGGACAAATCTTATGGAAATAGGGTTCAAAGAGGGGAACATTTTGCAAGTTTGAACCAATCTTTAAACCCTAAGTTGATATCCCTCTATTCTAAAACCTGCTCATTCTTAATAAGCTTTTTGTTTACTTTTAGATCCAAGTATCGTTTTATTTTTCACAACTGAATAATATTCATTGAAGATCTAACACTTGGTATTGTTGGTTTCTTATATCATTGTTAGTGTTGAAGATTAGTTTTATCTTGTTCCAATCTTGTGTGAAGTCATTTATTTGACTTCACATGTTTGACTTCACATGTTCACTATGATTGGAAACTTCATAATAAACAACACTAAAATCAAACCCTACTTCATTCAAAATGATTTGTTAGTAGGCCTTGTTACTAATTTTCCCCTACTATATAGACCCTAAAAACATTAATCCTTATTGTGTTAGTTGGGGGTTTACTCCAAGCCAAGTGATCTCTTTGCACTTGTATTTCTCCAATCACAAATTGTTTCATGTTCTAGATCTAACAACGAATTAAAAAAGAGGCCTTACAAAGTCCATAAGATCTAGTTGTTCTTTGCTCATAAGTGTAAAAAGTATTTCCTTAAACTTCTACAAACACTTGCAAAGAGTAATAATGAAATTCGTTTTTTGCTTGTACGGTCATCTTTAGCTAGAATATACACAAATCTTGGTGTTCTGCTATATATGAATCATATCAAAGGGGTTTCTTGAGTTATTATATTATTGAAATTCCAAGGAGATTACCTCTTGTGAATTCGGTCCTTTTGGTGGATCATCATACATTTCAATTCGGCACTCTAAAGTGGCCACCAAACCTACCAATTCGGTCTTCTCTTACTCTTAATGAGTAATTCAGCCTTATCTCATTTGAGTGGCATTTGATATAAAAATTGTTTTTATTTTTATGATTGTAAGTGCTTAACAAATCTGGATTTTTGCATCATAACTCTCACAATATATGTGGCATGGTATCTTATTCAATGTTTACTGTCTTTTGCCATTACTAAGCAACTAAATGGGCTCATTTTGATTGAATGCAGCCCTCTCATGCTTTTAAGATTGAATTAATTCATCCTTATCCCATCCGCACTTTGTACAACAATAATAAATTGGTAAAAATTTGCCTTGATTTCTTGGCTTCTCTTTGTTGGAAAAATCATTGCATCTTCTTGTTGTCCATGCCTCTTTGGTAAATTATGAGTTTGCAGTACTATATAGATATTGCGAATTGTTCTTTGAACAGTTGGTTAAGTGATCAAACCTTCACCATAACTAATTCGGTTAGTCATCCTTTGGTGGTTCACTTCTAACGAGCATTGTTACACCATTCTAAACCATCATAGTATAAGCATTTGAAGACTCTTGGTGCCATTAGAAATTTTTTTGGATGACTATTCAGACTTGATATTCATACCCAATTGGTGACTATTACCTATATTGTTGTCAATAGGCTTCATAGAGATCATTGCCATTGTCATTATTTGGGAACTACATCTTAATTTGGACTTTGTAAAGGACATTGAGCATTTGTAATGTATGTGCTTAGGATCTAGAAATCAATTGATATCACCATTGTATTTGATCATAGTGAAGTGGGTTTTCAATTCTATAATTAATTGGGGAAATTTACTGTTGGCTACATTTTGAAGTGGATGCACTAAGAAGTTAAATTTCAACTTGTTATAGGATACTTGTTAGCATTTTTTATCATTGAAGTTATCTTTTGAATGCTAAGTCTGTGATTTCAAATGCTATTGACGTTGAATGATTAATGGTACAACAAAGATAATGTGATGTCCTTTTTATTGCTCAAATCAACAATTGGGTTTTTGGGTATAAGACATCTATCGATGTCTACACAAAAAATTTCAAGTTGTCATTAGGCACGCAAAACTACAGTGTAGGGAAAATATACCAGTACAATGACTAGTGTTGGGACATGTCTCCTTACATCCCTATTAGGTGCAATATGTTGGAAATCCCCTTTGACTCCGGTCTAGTACCCCTAGACGAGTAATACTGCATTAGACAACACTGAGCGCGAACTTGGACCCCACATACCTTGCATATATCAAGGACCTCATAGGGATCCTAAAACTAACCTATCATTCATTTAGTCATTATAGTGCAACAAAAACAACATTTGGGAATATTAATATTCACGCATATGAGGGGCTGTGTGGTGTGGTCAGGGGTACAGTCGATCCTCCCTGGTTAGTGCTCTGAAAGATTGGGTTGAGGATCATTGTTGGACTCCATAGGTGGTTAGAAGTGCTTGTTATGACGGATCGTGTAGTTTCCCTATAGAGTAATCCTATACAGGATGGCAGAGGGGAAAGGAAACCAAAGCCACGAACTACGAGTACCCCAACCCCCAAAGAAATGATGGTTGTCACGTCGGTTGAGCTGCCCTTCGCTTTATGTCACTAAATCCCAAGTGACAAAGGGGGAGACCCATATCTATCCTATATGGAAATACCTAAAGCTAATCACCAGATCAAACTCAATGCACATAATACGTAAGGTGATTGTTGGGAACCCTAGATTTAATGATAAAACCAAGAATTAAGGAATGCTCGAGTGTTTTAAGGACGTTGGAATTGTTCTCAGGTCAAATGGTTGAGTGGCTATCAAATGTGGTTACCAGATCTAGAATTCGTGTGCTAAGTCCAATGATCAAATCCAAGACCCTGGGGGATTTAGATGAAAAAGAGGGAAAATACCCAAAGTTGGATTTGATAGTGAATTAGGGATTATAACACACTTGATTTATTGCTTGGATGATAGAAACGCCAGTGTTCAGGATCCAAACAAGGCCAGAACACATTAAACTCAAAAAATGTCAGTTAAAGAGGAGAGGGTGATTTGCCTAAGAGATCAGTGCCACAAAAAAATGGGTAAATGGAGTCTAAAGGTGACACCTCCTTGGGATTTTGGGTTTTGGATAATTCATGTCAAAACCCAAATCACCAAATTTTGATATTTCGAGTACAATATGCCTCGCTGATTTTTCCTAATTCTAACAAGGGGTTTTGCAGTAAAAAAAGATGATGGGCAATGCGTGAAAAATAAAATATAGAGAAAGAAGCTAAGAAACTTACCTAGAATTTATAGATACCTTCAAGGATGAAGAGGATTTCTTCCTCATAGATCAAATGAGAAATTCAGAGAAGATATTGATGCAAACGCTTTGCCTCGTGACCCTAGCGTCCTCTCTACCTGCCACGTGAAGGGAAAACCAATAAGTAATGAAAAACAGATCAAGATATGCAATTAAGAAGTAATAAATAAGGAAATGGAAAGTCATAAATAAATAACCACTCTCTGATAAAACCAAAGCGAAGAACGACGTTAGGGTGAGTCCCCCCACCAACGCACCTTTCTCCAATTCGCCTCCTTCACCTGCAAATCAAAATGGGTACAAAAAATAAAAGATGCTATCCCGAAACAATATCAGTAAAAGAGAGAAACAGTTTCAATTATCATCACATTCATTCATCTACAAGTACACAAGTATTGAATCCCATGAAAATCTATTTATTCAATATTCCAGTGCCAGAGCTCGTTGTTTACAATGGTGGTCACCTCTCTTAAATGGTTTTGAGAGTGTGTTTGCATTTTATCTAACTACCATCCGACGGTTGAGATTAAGACATCATCAACTGTGGATATCAAAAGAACAAAGATCAACACATGAATCAAGATGACCACATCAAAGGGGGGCGCACTTTTGCTCAAGGACGCCTTCCTAAGGTGGAAATCACAATATAACATAAGACATGACATGATAGTACATGAAGGGTGCTCACTAGGGGATTTATTCACCCTATTCCCCATTACAACCTCCAATCATAGGATATAACAATAATACATCAATGGGCCAAGTGAGGGGCGCCCCTCAGGGGACGTCTTCACTAGATAAGCCAAACAAAATAATCCCAAACCAAATGCTAACTGAAAGTGTTGAAGAACTATCCACAGAGCCAAAACATGTCATCTGATAAGTTTCCAAGCCATTTCCTTTACCCAATAGGCCAAATTGATTTTTTCAGTGAATTTCCTTGTTCATTTTCTTGTGGTGATATCCTTTGAAACTAAATAAAATCATCATAACTTTGTTCGGGATGAGAACTGGGGAAAACTAACTGTACTAGATGATCTAGAGACATAGAAGAATGTTATAAGTGACTACTCATACCTCATAGAACATTTCAATGCTCCAAGAAAACTGAAAATTCTGCAATCTGTAATAAAAGTTTATTATTTGGCCAATAATAAAGTGATAATAATCACTGATAATGAGATACAGGGCCAATATATGAAAATTGAGACCGTAGTATTGGTCCTGGGCATGTCTAGAACAAATATAAGTAATGTTGATTTTTGAGTCACTGCCTTGGGAACCGTGTTTGACTTGGTCAACTGAGTTGACCAGGTAAAAGTACCCAAAATGAAGGTGAGATATTGTACTAATATGATCCTGTATGCATCCAAGGTAAGAAATGCTCCAATGGTGTATATCAAAACCCAACTTAAATAATTTTATTCATAATCATGGTGACAACAATAATAATAAGATATACTTGCGCCTTTGAAAGATCTTAAGACCTTCCGAAAGTCTCTTGTGCATGCCATGCTTACAAAGTCTAAACAGTGTGCTAGTGCTGGGTGAAGGTGGAATGAATCATGACTGAATTTGACTATGTGATCTCTCCGAATGATAACCAATATAGTCAACCACAATGACATATGCATGGCATATAAAAATAGGGGATGGTGGTGTCTCACAAGTGGATAAAGTATTTGGGCTTGTTTCCTTCAGACTCTAGCAAGTTTTCCTTTGCACTAATTTGCAATATAGGTCAACCTTCAATGGCAGGTTCCTTGGAAAAATTCTGGGTTGTAGTGCTAACAAAGACATAACCTTTGCAGGCTAGTCTCACCCTATTTCCTTGTGGGGGGG
>LPNX010274415.1:91106-102704 GCA_001517045.1 Pseudotsuga menziesii
TTGGAAAGCCTTATGGGCTCCGGTAAATGACTAAGGCCTAGCCCCACTGCCAGCGAGCATTCCATAGCCCCTAACATATTTTCTTTTCCTTTCTTCCCTTGTGGAGGGCAAATGAACCTTACATTATACAAAGAATGAGTGCTCAACCCCTTTTCCACTGACTACCTTTTCAACATTTATACTTTGCATTATTTAGATATAGATTTTATGCATTCCGATGCTTTAGTGTTTAGCAACATTGTTTGGTGGAGCGCTTGTTTTGAGGGCTAAAGGAGAAATACCCGGTGAACCTAGCCACACTAGCCACACTAGCCAAGCTACATACTTAATAGCCAAAGACACATAACAACATGGAGTCTATCATGCACAGGGGTCAAGATGGGTAAAATATCTTCAATCTCAAAATTCTCAGTCAATCTAAGTCATGGGATAAAATTCAACAATAGATGAACTAGATGGATGAGGACAAATGTTATATGGCACCAACAGAACACTAAGGTTTAATCATTTGTGTAAAGCATGGCATGGGAAACAATCTTCAACATTGATCTCTTTAATCGATCTTAGCACAAGTTTAAGCATTAATTTATATAAGCATAGGTCGCCATGATCATCCTAACAAGACAAGCCTAGGTGTTTAATATACATCATAGAGCAAAAAAAAACCAAGAAAGATATACCTAATCTCACAATATATACATATCTCCATCTGATAGGGGCCCTATGTAACTGTGTGTACCATATATGCTCTACTGCTCTACATAAATGAACTAGGTCACCATTGAAAGCATCTCAAAGGACAAGTGAATCTCAGTCCTGGAAAGCAAACACTTCTAAACAAGGCTCCGAAATGGCTTAGGCTATAATGATTCATGCTAAAAACCCATGTGAATGAATAGCTCAGAATAACAAAGAGATCAGTCTATATGTTGCATCATGGTAGCCTAGATGCAAATGTATATGTGATAACATCTGGCTCCAACTTGGACAAGTGCTCCAATAAAGAGGGTGATTGAGAACCGTAGAAATATCTAGTCTGCAGCACCATCAACAACAAATAATCCAACACTCCAGCTTGTTGCTTCCTCTACAGGTGTTACCTATTTCTGCGCACATGGAAGCAAGAAATACCAGAGCAACATGTATGGGAAAAATATATGCCAAAAAATAAAATGACAGAAATAATGTTGAAAAGTAAATTCTACCCTAAATAGTTCAAATGCAAAAACGAACTAGACTTGGTAACTAGAAGAATCATAAGACTTGAGACACATGCAACACTCATACATAGAAGACTCAACTACTGCTAAAAAAATAGCTTATTAAATCCTACCTAATCTAACATATGGTGAAAAGATGATGTGCTAATTCATGCCCAAGACATAGTCCCTTAAATAAACTTGATTCACAAGAATTTCGAATCTGCGACCATCCTCAGTAGACAAATAATACATGTTACCTTCAAACCGTTCTATCGTTAATGGTCCCATCCAAATCTTTTTTGATTGTCTAGATATATGATTAAAGGCACGATTCTCAACAATGACCTTATCACCATAGGTATACCTACACCGATTGATAGATGATGGCACAACTTGAATTTCACAGGTAGGTATTATAGAGGCATAAATGTTGCATCGGGTACGGGGAAATGGAATTGTCCTACCTCTTTCCTTTTAGGATTATTAATCCTCCCTTGTCCATTTTGGTCATATGTCTAAATCAAGAGTCATGTCTAAATCGGGAGTCCTTCCAGTCTATTTTTAGTCACTAGCACCATTGGGTCCACTTGGCCTAATTGGGGCATGTCCACTTGGCCTAATTGGGGCACATGTTCCAGTTACTAAAGTGCGGGGAACACTAATTGAGGCCTACTACCACTAATTTCACTTGCATGCATCAATTTAGGAGCCTCCTAGATCAATCCCTACAAATTAGGAGCCATTGGGAGTGTCGATACCAAACAAGGTCAGTTGAGTTGAGTTGGTGACTAGCCAAGCTCAGTTAGGAGTCAGTTACATTCAGTTACCGCTAGGTTTGCATGGTTGCATGAATGAAAGGCGCATTTCTCACCTACCACAATCAGTTAGGCTTAGTTAACACTGAATTAGACACTTGAGTTGTGATTTAGAACTCTGATGAACTCCGATAATGATTTAGACAAGGCCAGTTAACCATTCAGTCCTCTGATAATGATTTAGACAAGATTAGTTAACCATTCAGTCAAGTAGAGTCAAACCAATTCAAATTTTCTCACATAGGATTCAAATTACATGAGGCTATTTAGCCATTGTACTTCATTGTAATTATTATCTAATTACTTTTTGATTAATGAAAACATTCACAGTTGCAAGCCATTTTTGCACTATTTCATTCTTCAATTGCTGAGTAAATTGTGTGATGTATCTTGTGAGTTGTGTGTTGTCCATAGGTCTATGTGCTCAATTTAATATGGTATCAGAGCCTCAGCGGACAAGGCACTTCTCCTCCTCAGATCTCCAGCTAGATCATTTTTTTTTAGGAAATTTGCTCCTTCCAGTACTGCACCAGAAGCAAAGAATTTACCACTTAATATCCCAAGCAAAGGAATTGTTGATCAAGCTTGCTTGATCAACTGTGCTGGGTGTGATGAAAATTCCAAAAGTGCATACTGTCGACCTTATTTAGTCTATTTGATTGTGTGATTTACAGGTTATCAGTTCTTCTCACTACATTCGCTACAAGCAACTCATTCTCCTCACTGCATTCGCTACAACAACTCAGTCTTATTCACTGCATTCGACATAGCTCCTCCAATGGAGCATCTCACTTCCTTCAACTACCACCAGTGGAAGGAGGACATGGAGAAAATTCTTCGCTCCAAGAAGCTCTTTAGACTCACAATGGATATAGAGACAGAGCCAATAATCACGAAAAAGAAAAGTACTGGAATAGGCTTGATGAAGCCTATGGATGCTTGTGTCTCTCAATCTCTCGAGATATTCTTTTCCACATCAAGGGATTGAAGACTCCCAAGGAGATTTGGGATAAGCTTGCTTCCTTATTTGACAAGCAAGATGAGATGGGGGTCCATCAGCTAGAGAATGAGCTGACCTCTCTTCATCCATCCAACTTCAAAACACTGAATGAATTCTTCACGAAATTCAAGAACCTGATATTCCAATTGAAGCTATGCAAGGTTGAGATGGAGGATGATCAACTCATCCTTTCCATTCTCTCAAAAATCAGTGCAAACTACTCAGTATTTGTATCAACTTTTCAATCAATGAAGCTCACTACTGCAAATTGGAGGATGCCCACTCTTGATGCTTTCATTGAATCTCTCACTTATGAGCATGACAAGTTTATCCGAATGGGGATCATTCGATCTTCTAGAGATCAAGTACTAGTTGCAGGAGGACCTAAGGTAGCAAATGATAAAGGGAAGCAAACGTATGAGTCTTCTGTGAAGAAAGAGCAGTCAAATGAGCCTTCAGGTTTGAAGAGAAGCAAGAAGAATGGAAAAGGAAAGACCCTTTGTTCCTACTGTGGAAGGGGCTTTCATCTAGAAATCTCCTGTATGAGAAGATAAATTGATGAAATGACTCTTCTTCTAAAGAAACATAACATTGTTGCACCTGCTAGCGCAAGGAAGGATGACCATATAGAAGAAACTGAAGAATATGAAGAGACATGCCATGCACTGAAGGATAGCTTCTCAACAACACATGCCTTCCTCATTTATTCTGAAGCTTCCAATCATATGGTTGCATCCATAGAATCATTCTCTTCTTTGCAGTCTTTCGATGGTCCTAGTATTCAGATGGGGAATAACATTAAAGTTCAAGCCAAAGGGAAGGGCTCTATCAACCTTGAACATGGAAAGTTCAAAGATGTGCTTTATGTTCCCTCCCTAGCTGCAAACCTGTTATATGTATACCAGATGACTCATACTGGCTCTCCCAAGTGAGTCATATTTGGTCCTGATTCAGTGGAGATCATAGATATCTCAACTGGGAACATCATAACAAAGGGTGTTGCAAATCATGCCTTGTTGGAGTAGGGTCCCGCAGCTACAGAGGAAGCTGCTAGTTTAGCGGAAAGGTAAAGTTTTGGCGGAAAGAGGAGAAGGCAAGGCTACGACGCTGTAGCTCATTTCCAGCTGTAGAGCAGAGCCGGAAACATTGACTTTTGAGATAGAAAAGTCTATAAGGCAACGGTACCTGAGCGGCCGAGAGAAGAAAGCTCAACTACTGCATTAAAGGCAACGGCGAAAGATAGGAGGGCTCAGCGACCCTCATAAAGACGAAGGAGCAACGAGGCTCAAGCATTAAAGACAAAGGCCAGAGAGAGAATAGGTGAAGCGGTGCATAGTACCCATGATCAGCGCCGGGAAGCATGGAAGACTGTAGAAATCTGCAGTGCGACGGGAAGCGGCTACCTCAAGGACAGAGAGGACCGACTATCACTAATTAGGGTATGGGTTTACTGTTGGGACAGGCCCACAGTGTTGTAAGGGCACGACCTTCGGGCTGCCTATAAAAGATTGCATTTTGTATTGTAAAAGGGTTGGTTCAGAGGTTGATTCCTTAGTTGATTAGTTGAATACTTTTGAAGTAGATTCAGGAGTCAGTCAGACAGACTGTGTTGTAACGATCCAGGCACCTAGCTTGTCTGTGAGTCATTTGAGTCTGTATGTAACCATCCAGAGAGAGAACAGAGAGGGAAGGATATATTGTAAGAAAGGCAGTATAGAGATAGAAAAAGGCCAAAGATCTAGAGGAGATCTCGTGCTGCATATGCAGTGCAACAGACTGTGCCAACTTCCCTCAAGATAGATAATAGAAGCACAGTTTGGTGGGCGTAACTCCCATCCTAGGGGTGAACCACGTTAAATCCGCGCGTTATGTGGTGTATGAATGTGATTGCCTTTGTTTACTGTTACTGGTTATTATGCTTATGATATTAGTTGCAGTCAATGAATGTATGTATTGCTCAACTTACAGTAGTACTTGGGGATTAAAGTAAATGAAGTATTTCAGTAAGTTGCATAAAGGCTCCCTTATATTGTTTCTAAATGACTGTTTAATTGGAATATAACTTCCTAGGGGTCGAACTTCGCCCATCGACACAGCCAAGGTTAGAGCGCAAGTCGTGGAGGTAGAATATCGCAGAGAGGCGATATCGCACCGGCAGAGAAGCTGCGGTGCGCAATACTGCGAGTTGAGGGTCTGGCGTTGAGAAGGGGTTGTTTGTCCTACGGTACGCAGCGATGCGATAAGGAAGGAGATATTGTGAGAAGGTAGAAGGAGTGAGACAAGGGAAGACCCTGTGCGGTGCGCGCGAGGGTAGAGAAGCTACAGTGAGAAGGACTGCGCGACGGAGAGAGTGCGCAACACACCCACCCAGTAGGAGAACCCGCAGCCTGAAGAGCTGCGCAGCACCAGTAGGACTGCCACAGGACCTAGTCCAAGACACTTGAGTCTTGGCCAACCCATTAGATTCACTTCGGGTGAGACTTCAGGCCGCTTTGCGGTCTGTCGCCAAAAGGGCTAGTGGATTAGGGGTGTTGTTGATTGATTACAGTAAACCCGGGTCTGCCCATGCAATCAACAAATGGTTCCGTTTCCGGTTTAAACGACTGGGAGTCTATGTTCTGTTGGCACCCTACCAGGGAAGAGTTCCACCAGTGGCTGGATTCAGATTTAAGGGAGTTTGCCAAGAAATAAAACCGAAGCCCTAAACTGAGCACAGAAGACTGGCTAGTAAAGCATATCGCTTCAGACATACACGCTATATTTTTTGAAACCTACGGAAACAAGCTTTTCGACTGGCTATCCAAGCTGACAGCTAGCAACACATTCAAGAAGAAAAGAAAAATTGTCTGGACACCGGAGCTGATTCAGACCATGCAGAACCTTGACAATCCGATTACGAGAGCAGTGGACTTTTGGCTCACCAGCGTGCTAAACGGTTTTGTTACAGAATTTGCAGTCGATCAGAGAAAGAGCTTCAGCGAAGCCGAACAATATTTTTTTCAGAGGATATCGTGGTAAGTACCTAAGATCTCTAAACCTGTCCCTTAAGATGCTGCTATATGAAAAAGGAAGAATGGATTTAGTCTCAGATGAATAAGTAAAGATAGTAATGTCACAAGAATTTGAAAGTGATTTAGACAACATTGGAAGAACATGTAGCGGAAAGAAGTATAAGGTAGGCCACAAATCTCCAATATTCGAGAACAGTTTAGACAGTATTCGACAACAGAGTCCTAGCACTACAGAAGAATCCGAGGAGGGTATACCTTACCATCCTTATACCCCGCAGAAACAGACCGGAACTCAGAATAACCCCGTAGGTACACCATCCAGTAGTTCACAGACAGTACCTACTCCCGTTACGACAACCTCACCTACACCGCTGAGTGGTAGTACCCCAATCAGTCAGAATCCACCACAGAGGAATAGAATGGGAGATGACATGAAGCTGCCTACTTTTAAAGGTACAGGAGCAGAAGACCCGGAACAGCATTGGTTCCTATGTGAAGCCATGTGGACCATTAAAAGGATCAACAATGATAACCTTAAACTTGTACAGTTGGTCACCACACTCAGAGATAGAGCCTTGACATGGTACATCAAGTACACTACATTACCCAAGACGCTTGCCCAGGTCAAGAACGCCATGATCAAAGAGTTTAAGAAACCTAAGTCTGAATCTCAGTGTATTACAGAGCTTAAGGATATTAAGCAACTTCCATCAGAATCAGTATGGGACTTTGACCAGAAGTTCAAAGCCCTCATAGACCAAGTGAGCTTTGATTTTGCACCAGAGCAGCATAAGGAATGGTTTATTGCAGCACTGCTCCCTCATATCAGAATGCCACTAATGCAACAGAAACTCACTACCCAAGACGAAGCGCTGGAGATGGCAATGAAACTAGAGGCTTCACCTCTAGTGGAGACTACCACAGGCATGACAACCCTACAGAACCAGTTGGCCAACCTCACGTTACAGATACACGAACTAAAAAAAGGAAAAGAGGTTATGCAAGACAGATGGTGCATAAAGTGTAGAGCACATGGCCATAGTAAAGACAACTGTCCAGTCTTTGCAGACTATTTAGCATCAGGGGCCCCTAGCCCCTTACCAAGAACACAAGGGCCATGGTGTGAAATATGTAAAGCACATGGACACCCACCTCAGCAATGCCCATTGCTTCAGAAGTACGTACAAACACCTAAGAACCTGTATTGTATTTTCTGTAAATCTGTTGGGCATGATCAACAGGACTGCCGAGCTTATGATCTCATGTCAGAGAGACAGCATGATGTGTACAGAGTCCAAGCCAACACACAGGGTCAAGCAGCAGGACAACCACCGGATCATACTTATGGAGGCCGTGGAGGAGGATTCAGAGGAAGAGGCCGAGGAGGAGGCTTTGGCCGAGGAGGAGGCTTTGGCCGAGGAGGGGGATTTGGCCAAGGCCGTGGACCAGTCACTTGTTATAACTGTGGAACTGTAGGACAATATGCTAGGGACTGTCAGAATGATACTACTACTTGTAACTACTGCAAATCCTATGATCATACCATTGAAGAATGTCCTATCCTGATCGCTAGGATGAAAGACCCTAAGCCAGCAGCACACCAGAAAATCCAGCTTATTGCTGCTGAACCGAAGGAACCAGAACCAAGCGTCAATATCATGACTCGAAGCGGTGCTTCCACTAGTCGCACATTGCAGGAGAACGGAAAGAACGCAAGTCAGGGGTGGGTATGCAAAGCCCCTAGTAAAACAACACCATTAGACTTACAAAAGAATAAAGAAACATTTCATGAAGCCAAGGCTTTCTTTGATGAACCAACCCCATCAGGATCTCAGGTACTGCCATTTAGAGGCGTACCACAGCAAACCTCTGGTGACAGGAGCCCTGAGCAGGCACAGCAGGCTACCACATCGGGAAGATGTGACGAGGAGGAATCGACAGGGAGTGTACAATCCTTCCTGCACAGCTGCATGAAATTCCTGAGAAATGACAAAGCTGTCGGTGAGCTACAGCGCATGATAGACCAGTGTCAGCAACCATCTCTTTCGGGCAGTGCACACCGCGTTGTCCATAGCATTACCAGACATGCAAGGATAGGAAGAGAGATGAAATTCACAGCACAGATTGGTGACTTTGAAATGGATGAGGTTGTCTTAGACCTAGGATCAGAGGTCAATGTTCTAACTAAGTAGACATGGGAACAGATGGGTCACCCTCAGTTAGCTCTATCGCCTATCCACCTAAGACTAGCTAATCAGCAGCGGGTGTTACCATTGGGTCGACTACCGCAGGTGCCAGTTGATATTGACGGAGTTCGTACTTTTGTGGACTTCGAGGTTATAGAAATCATTGGCGACAGTCGACCTTATCCAGCACTACTAAGCATTAATTGGGCGATCGCTAGCAAGGCTGTCATTGACCTAAAGAAAAGACAAATGACCTTTGAAGATGCGCAGATTCGGGTCATTGCACCATTGGACCCTCTCCAGGGCCCTAGATACGTTGAACCTATCAGAGCAGAAGAGGAGGAATATAACATCGATAATCTCTACCAGGTGACTGCAAACCAGAATGATTATATAAATCCCACCGCAGAAGGGCATATTAGTTGGCAATGCGACAGTTCATGCGCATCGGATTCTGATGTCGACTTAGAAAACTGGCAGAACAGACTGTATGAAGTCTCATCGCGCAGATGTGCGTTTATAAGTAAGTCGCTGCGATGGATAGGCGCAGAAATCAATGAGATCCCATCCTATCATGGTCTGACGGATATCCAGGATTTTTTGGAACAAATTGAGCAACAAATTCCTCAGGAGCAGAGGACCGCAGCTATGGACCTTGCAGTTCGAGCTACACCTGCAAGATGGTGGTATGCGCATAAAGAGAATATCGCATCATGGGATAACATAAAAATACTGATGGCCATCAGATTCTCTGACGACAGAGAGTATGTTCAGCAGAAGTACACAGGAGAAACTGACCCCAGGGTACAGATTCAGACATGTCAACAGAACTGGTTGGACATTCCACAGGATGAATGGGTTCACAGATTCATTCACACATTGGACACAATTCCAAGGAATTGGTATACAGAGACCGAGCTGCGCAAGGGAATGACCACATGGTCACTTATGACAGACAGTTTCCTGTTCACCTTCGCATTTGAGTCAGAACATCCAAGTGTTGCCCAGGCCCTAGACATAATCAAGACAAAGATTTTCGAGGATCGCACTATCTCAGTACCAGTCCAACCTGAGTGGACCAGCCAGCTCAAAGAGGCGTTGGAATGCTATGATTTTGCATCAGAACCAGAGGAGGTGGATGAAGATCCTCGCAATACTAACATTCCTGAATCAGAAGGCACTCGCGATGTGGAGGGACCACAGCTAGAGATTCTAGCAATAACTGAACCTGTTAAGATTAAAAAGGTTAATATTGGCACAGACGAAGAACCTAAGTTTGCCTCTATTGGAGACCACTGGAATGATGAAACGGTTGGACAGATTGCAGATCTGCTACACGACTATCAGGACCTATTCCCCACCAAATTCATGGAGATGAAGGGAATAGTAGGAGACCTGGGAGTCATGAGGATACCATTGAAGGAGGATGCTAGACCAGTAAAACAGCGCCCATATAGATTGAATCCGCACTACAAAGAAAAAGTTAAGGACAAAATCGATAAAATGCTAGCAGCAGGCATCATTGAGCCAGTAGAGGAAAGCGAATGGGTTAGCCCTATGGTCGTGCAGTAGAAGAAAACAAAAGGAGACATTAGAATCTGTGTTGATCTGCGAAAACTCAACGATGCATCACTTCATGACCCATTTCCAACGCCGTTCACTGATGAAGTATTAGACAACGTGGGAGGACAGGAGGTCTACTCCTTCACTGATGGCTTTTCAGGCTACCACCAGATTAGAATACATCCAGAAGATCGCTCTAAGACCACCTTTGCAACAGAATGGGACTCGTTCCAGTATACGGTAATGCCCTTTGGTCTTAAGAATGCCCCAGCTATATTTTCTAGAGTAGTAGTTGCTGTATTTAAAGAATACATTCATAAATTCTTAGAAGTATATTTTGATGATTGGACTGTATTTGGGCTACTTGATAAGCACATAGGAGATCTCAGACTGATGCTAGAGAAATGTAGGCAATACCAGATCTCCCTAAACTTGAAGAAATGTATATTTTGTGCACCATTTGGTATTTTGTTGGGCCACATTGTGTGTAGACAGGGCTTGATGGTAGATCCCGCGAAGATTGCCATCATTGTGAACCTCCCAGCACCAAGCTCCGTCAAGCAATTGAGGACAGTACTTGGTCATACTGGGTACTACAGAAAGTTCATCAAGGGATACGCAAAGATTACAGCACCAATGGAGAAATTGCTAAAGAAAGATGTCAAATTCCTATGGAACAAGGAATGCCAGCGGAGTCTAGACATCCTTAAACAGAAGATGGTTACAGCACCCATCCTAGTATTTCCAGACTGGACTAAGCCTTTCCATGTACATGTGGATGCATCCGGCATCGCATTAGGAGTCGTCTTGACCCAGCCAGGAGAAGGGGATCTTGATCATCCCATCGCCTATTCCAGTAGAAAGCTATCGACAGCGGAAAAGAACTACACCACAACAGAAAGGGAGGGCTTAGCTATGGTATATGCGTTGCAGAAGTTCAGGCACTATCTATTAGGCGCATCGTTCAAAATGTTTACTGACCATTCCGCACTGAAGTACCTAGTCAATAAACCAGTGTTAGGGGGGAGAATCTGCAGATGGTTACTCCTCTTCCAGGAGTACGATTTTGAAATCATTGTGAAACCAGGGAGACTGAATGCGGGACCTGATCATCTATCATGAATAGAATCAGGAGAAGAACCAAGTAACCTTGAAGACAATCTACCTGATGCACAGTTATTCTCAATCTAGATTGCAGATGACTACTATACTGACATTATTCAATTCCTCACTACAGGAGTAGCACCTGATGGGTTTACTAAGCAGCAAAAGAAACAGTTGGTTGTAAAGGAAGCAGACTTTACCCTCATCACAGGATGCCTATACAAATTAGGCCCGGACGAAGTTCTACGCAGATGTGTAATGCCGCATGAAAAAGACGTTAATATTAGAGAGGCACATTCAGGAACCGCAGGAGGTCATTTCGCTGGAAAGCCGACTGTGCAGAAAATCCTGGAGGCATGATTATGGTGGCCTACACTGCATAAAGACACCAAGGACTTTTGTAGATGATGCGATATCTGCCAGAGGTTAGGAAAACCCTCGCGATGCGATGAAATGCCGCTGCGACCGCAGGTCACGCTGCGCGCATTTGACAAGTGGGCAATAGATTTTGTGGGTCCTATCAACCCACCGGGAAAGCGCACGGGTGCGAGATATATTATCATTGGAACAGAGTACCTCACCAGATGGGCAGAGGCCAAGGCAGTAAGAAATTGCGATGCTGCTACAGCTGCACAGTTCCTGTTCAAAAATATCATTAGCAGATTCGGATGCCCAGTAATTTTGATGAGTGATCAAGGCACACACTTCTTGAACAGC
>LPNX010274415.1:103250-126451 GCA_001517045.1 Pseudotsuga menziesii
CCGTATATTTGGCGGCAGGACTCATTAAGTTTCTAGATTTGACAAAATCTTCGACGAGACTGGCGCCGGTACACACACTTCGAGGGAAATTTGATCAGATTTTTTCATTTATTAAGGATCGGGTAACCGGTGTGGTCTTGTCCATGCAATTAATATGACCAACGAGCTCAGTCTAGATGACCGTTGCGTCCGGGCCTATCATCCATGACATAAAAAACAGACATTATTCATTGGAAGGACTACATTTTCACAGAGCCAAAAATTGTAGTGTGCAAACTCAGTCTTCCTCGTACAGAGCCCATCACCTTACAAGCTAAAGAGTTTTCCAAATATTGCAGCCATTGCATACCCGCCGCCTCACACCGACTGGTTCCTGGCTGAGGATGAACCACTAGACGCGCTGCTGAAAAGATTCAAGCGTACTGGCCTGGCAACACCCATGACAACACCAGTTAGGAACGTTCAACCGGGTTCTTCACAGACCAGACCACCACCACAGACAAGGAGCCAGTCTCAGCTCCCAGGAGAGTCCAGTTTGGGGTAGGACGAAGACATAGTGAATGAAGCAGACTACCTCTTCCCTCGAGTCGAAGGCGCTCCAGAGGTCAAACTCTCCAAGACTGGTAAGCTTACTGTCCCTATCCCGCCAATAGACCCTTGAGTTAAGGAAAATGGCGATCTTGTGGGGTATGCTGCTGTTGTTAAATTCGCAGATTACAACCTAGCAGATGGTAAGACATACCCTCACTTCAAATCAGACCAGTATCTTAGACATGAGAAGAACCCGAGGACAGCAAAAGAGGAATTGGTTCCCATGCCACATGTCCAGATTCTTGAGCCCACCGGCCTGCTCAACCTGTTGAGGTTACCCCATTTTGGACGTAGTGCAGAGGTCAATGCCGTGGTACGTGTCCTACTCTCGTGTCTACACAGGGGTTACCTCTGGCTAGGCCGTAAGGTCGACCTTAACATCGACTTGATCCACCGCATCACTGGGCTGTCTAAAACTGGTAAAATCCCCGACTTACAGATATCAGGGAAGACCAAGGATTCGAAGTTACCACCGGCCTTAGTAAAAAAATACAAGTTACAAAGAGGAGGCAGGGCTTATGATATCACTAGTATCGAGAACGAGACACTCAGATTTACAGCCAGCCTGCTGGCGGGAAGATTGCTAACCAAGGTCCGACCGAAGGAAGTTACAGGATCTGTGATTAGCCTGGCTGTACAAGTTACAGAGGGAGAACAATTTAACTGGTCCTTGTTTCTATTAAATATGCTTCAGGAAGATTGTTTGGCAGCCCAAGATCAGGCAAACCACCCTTTCCACTTTTCTTGGTTAATTATTCTATGTGCATTCGTGGGCTGGAAAGAGCCCCCCAATACACAATTTCCGCAGATTCCAAGAGGAGCGCCCAGGGGTTTGCGCTATGCTAGCTTATGGGACACCAACAGCCCAGGAAGGAAACACGTCAATTCGATGGTATTCCACGAATACTATGCAATGCTGAAGACAACTATCAAGGAATTACCACGGCTCAGCACAGAGACCGTCGACCTGTATGATAGCCGGCTCAATTTTATGGCAGACAACCATAGGGTCTATCTACGGCCGAAAAGGACAATAAGGGATGATTGGGCTCCTGGCTGGTTCAGGATGACAGCACAGGATGTTGAGAGTGTCATAAGAGGCTTTGATAACCAATGGCAGCAAGAGTATGAAGACACCACACCACTGCCAACAGGCTTTGCGGAGACAGACCCAATTGGAAAAGGCAAAGACAAAATGGACACCCAAGCAGCAGGAACGGCGGAAGCACCGCTACCAGGAGTAAAGAGGAAAGAACCAACAGGAGGGCCAACAGAGGCGGCCACTAAAAAGAAGAAGAAAAAACACAAGGCTACAAAGCCAGCTTCCTAGGCCACATTAACAGATGAGGATTACGAATTCATTGCAACAAGGACATCTGACGTACTGAAGGACACATTGGATGCGATGAGGGAACAGCAGGAGAAAATACAGAGCGCAGTCGAAAAGCAACAGCAAGACTTAAAAGTAATTACAGAGAAGACTGCCACGGTGCACATCCCACCGCCTAAGGCAACCGCCAAAGAAGCATCGACATCGTCGATATCCCGCGAGGAAGGTCTAGCAAAAGATTGACTCAATACTGTGTTGATTCCACCAGGGAGCATCCGATTCCCTGCGCTGATGAAGGATCCACCAGTGCAGTTTGACCAACCTATTGAGGTCAACCTGGTGGAATTCCATACTGAGCAGTTGCAGATGATTGAACAGCAGATAAGCGCAGAACTCCGGACCTGAGAGCTCGCGACTTATAAGCAGAATGCGCAGCTAAAGCAAAAGAATGCAGCACTGGCTACCAGCTATCAGAAGAAGGTTGGTGAGCTGGAAGCATATCAGGAAAAGGATCAGGCACTCTGTCAGCTGCTGCAGAACATTGCTTTAGAACTACCCAGGTGTAACATTGAGTTCGCGGAAGATACTCCCCAAAAGCTAAGAAAAGTAGCCGACAGAGCAAAGGCTCTGGAGGATACCGTCGTTAGAATGGACGAAGAAGTGGCTAAGATGAAGGCAGATCACGATGCGCATATCGCTGAGCTTGAGGCTCGCGCACGGGATACCTCCCAGGTAGACCAGAGAGCGAGAATCGAGGCTTTTAGACTCACCGCTGCGCAGATGCAGTCCCGCATTAACGAAGCAACATCAATACTGACCAATGCGATGAGCGCATGGTCCGAGCTAGATGAGCCACCTCAGCGAGTGGATATCCAGCGGAACATCCAGGTGATAGAGAGCACTACGATGGCAATGAAAGAAGAGATTAAGAGCTTAGCAGCCCTTCAGAAAATGAAAAAGACAAAGGATATGAACCAATTACAGCAGGAAGCCTAGCAGTTGAGAATAAAGGAGCTGCACATCACCGATCTGCTTCAACCCTTCCAGGAGCAAATCACCGAATTAGTCGACGTAGTGGAGCAAAAGGTGAAGGAGTTCACTACCGTCTATGAGCAAGCTGATCAAACAGAGGACTCCCATATCAATCAAACCTTGCTTGACTCGACACGAGAGCGTGCCGAGGTAATGAAGAATGAAGTTGCAGAACTTCGGGGTAAGTTGCAGAAAACTTCGCAGGAGGCGAAGGAGAAGCTACAACAGGAGACACCTGCTGGTAGTGGCTCGGGGGCGAGCCACAAGTGAGTGTTAGGGGACTGTTGGAGTAGGGTCCCGCAGCTACAGAGGAAGCTGCTAGTTTAGCGAAAAGGTAAAGTTTTGGAGGAAAGAGGAGAAGGCAAGGCTACGACGCTGTAGCGCGTTTCCAGCTGTAGAGCAGAGCCGGAAACATTGACTTTTGAGATAGAAAAGTCTATAAGGCAATGGTACCTGAGCGGCCGAGAGAAGAAATCTCAACTACTGCATTGAAGGCAACGGCGGAAGATAGGAGGGCTCAGCGACCCTCATAAAGACGAAGGAGCAACGAGGCTCAAGCATTAAAGACAAAGGCCAGAGAGAGAACAGGTGAAGCGGTGCATAGTACCCATGATCAGCGCCGGGAAGCATGGAAGACTGCAGAAAGCTGCAGTGTGACGGGAAGCGGCTACCTCAAGGACAGAGAGGACCGACTGTCACTAATTAGGGTATGGGTTTACTGTTGGGACAGGCCCACAGTGTTGTAAGGGCACGACCTTCGGGCTGCCTATAAAAGCTTGCATTTTGTATTGTAAAAGGGTTGGTTCAGAGGTTGATTCCTTAGTTGATTAGTTGAATACTTTTGAAGTAGATTCAGGAGTCAGTCAGACAGACTGTGTTGTAACGATCCAGGCACCTAGCTTGTCTATGAGTCATTTGAGTCTGTATGTAACCATCCAGAGAGAGAACAGAGAGGGAAGGATATATTGTAAGAAAGGCAGTATAGAGATAGAAAAAGGCCAGAGATCTAGAGGATATCTCACGCTGCATATGCAGTGCAACAGACTGTGCCAACTTCCCTCAAGATAGATAATAGAAGCACAATTTGGTGGACGTAACTCCCATCCTAGGGGTGAACCACGTTAAATCTGCACGTTATGTGTTGTATGAATGTGATTGCCTTTGTTTACTGTTACTGGTTATTATGCTTATGATATTAGTTGCAGTCAATGAATGTATGTATTGCTCAGCTTACAGTAGTACTTGGGGATTAAAGTAAATGAAGTATTTCAGTAAGTTGCATAAAGGCTCCCTTATATTGTTTCTAAATGACTGTTTAATTGGAATATAACTTCCTAGGGGTCGAACTTCGCCCGTCGACACAACCAAGGTTAGAGCGCAAGTCGTGGAGGTAGAATATCGCAGAGAGGCGATATCACACCGGCAGAGAAGCTGCGGTGCGCAATACTGCGAGTTGAGGATCTGGCGTTGAGAAGGGGTTGTTTGTCTTGCGGTGCACAGCGATGCGATAAGGAAGGAGATATTGTGAGAAGGTAGAAGGAGTGAGACAAGGGAAGACCCTGTGCGGTGCGCGCGAGGGTAAGGAAGCTGCGGTGAGAAGGACTGCGCGACGGAGAGAGTGCGCAACGCACCCACCCAGTAGGAGAACCCGCAGCCTGAAGAGCTGCGCAGCACCAGTAGGACTGCCACAGGACCTGGTCCAAGACACTTGAGTCTTGGCCAACCCATTAGATTCACTTCGAGTGAGACTTCAGGCCGCTTTGCGGTCTGTCGCCGAAAGGGCCAGTGGATTAGGGGTGTTGTTGATTGATTACAGTAAACCCGGGTCTGCCCATGCAATCAACATGCCTCCAAGGCATATGAGTTCTCACACTTCATGCCATTTTCAGAACTAGTGTACTCTCAACATCCACTTGCAAGGGAAGGTAAAAACATTTCATCTACTTCTTTTGCATATTCCACTAGTATTGCGTATCCAACTATATCAGTTTATGAAATTGAGATTTAGGGTGATTTAGATCCATATCCAGTCCCTCCTTCCAAATCGGAAGTTAGGAAGATGATTGCAAATCCATCTGACACTCAGAAGGGAAAGACCCTTGCGCTATGTCATGTAATCTTACCTCCTTCAGAGAGATGCAATAGACTCCCTGTAAGATGCTACATGGCAAGGGCTCAGTCTCACTACATTCGAAAGAATAGAGTTGATCATACACCTCTTCATCCAGTAAGAGACAAAGGTTACACTCCTTCCTTCCATCAGTTTGGGAGAAGATGGAGAAGTCTACACGCCAGGCCTCAGGATACCTGTGCAAAGAACATCATGCATGTTGCTCCACTACATCACAGATATTGCAGCAACACAATTTCAAGTTTTTCAAACTTGAATCCTAGTTCTATCTGCTTAGTTAGAGGGGGGGGATTTTTTCCCATGTGGTTTTCTCCCCATATCCTTGTATTGAGCAGTTACTTTACTTTACTTGATGTAATGGGTGACCTATGGTCTTAGTTACCAAGGCCCAAAGATTGTCCAAGTTAGCATTCAGGGGGGGTGTTAGGATTATTAATCCTTCCTTGTCCAATTTGTTCATATGTCTAAATCAGGAATCATGTCTGAATTGAGAGTGCTTCTAGTCTATTTTTAGTCACTAGCACCATTGGGTCCACTTTTCCTAATTGGGGCACATGTTCCAGTTACTAAAGTGTGGGGAACACTAATTGAGGCCTACTGCCACTAATTGCACTTGCATGCATCAGTTTAGGAGCCTCCTAGATCAATCCTACAAATTAGGAGCCACTAGGAGTGTCGATACCAACCAAGGTCAGTTGAGTTGAGTTGGTGACTAGTCAAGCTCAGTTAGGAGTCAGTTACATTCAATTCTAGTCCTCTACATTCAGTTATCGCTAGGTTTGAATGACTGCATGCAAGAGAGGAACATTTCTCACCTACCACAGTCAGTTAAGCTTAGTTAACACTGAATTAGACACTTGAGTAGTGATTTAGAACTCCGATGAACTCTGATAATGATTTAGACAAGGTCAGTTAACCATTCAGTCCTCTAATAATGATTTAGACAAGATGAGTTAACCATTCAGTCAAGTAGAGTCAAACCAATTCGAATTTTCTCACATAGGATTCAAATTGCATGAAGCTATTTAGCCATTGTACTTCATTGTAATTATTATCTAATTACTTTTTGATTAATGAAAGCATTCACAGTTGCAAGCCATTTTTGCACTGTTTCATTCTTC
This sequence comes from Pseudotsuga menziesii, assembly GCA_001517045.1. NCBI lineage: Eukaryota > Viridiplantae > Streptophyta > Pinopsida > Pinales > Pinaceae > Pseudotsuga > Pseudotsuga menziesii. The sequence continues at coordinate 109,456 of LPNX010274415.1, forward strand.
AATTGCTGAGTAAATTGTGTGATGTATCTTGTGAGTTGTGTGTTTGTCCACAGATCTATGTGCTCAATTTAATATGGTATCAAAGCCTCGGCAGACAAGGCACTTCTCCTCCTCAGATCTCCAGCTGGATCATTTTTTTAGAGCAAATTCGCTCCTTCCAGTACTACACCAGAAGCAGAGAATTTACCACTTAATATCCCAAGTAAAGGAATTCTTGATCAAGCTTGGTTGATCAACTATGCTGGGTGTGATGAAAATTCCAAAAGTGCATACTGTCGAACTTATTTAGTCTATTTGATTGTGTGATTTACAGGTTATTAGTTCTTCTCACTACATTCGCTACAAGTAGCTCATTCTCCTCACTACATTCGCTACAACAACTTAGTCTTCTTCACTGCATTCAACATAGGTCCTCCAATGTAGCAGCTCACTTCCTTCAACTACCACCAATTGAAGGAGGACATGGAGAACCAGCTTCACTCCAAGAAGCTCTTCAGACTCACAATGGATATAGAGGCAGAGCCAATTCTTAATCATGACAAAGAAAAGTACTGGAATAGGCTTGATGTAGCCTATGGATGCTTGTGTCTCTCAATCTCTCGAGATCTTCTTTTCCACATCAAGGGATTGAAGACTCCCAAGGAGATTTGGGATAAGCTTGCTTCCTTATTTGATAAGTAGGATGAGATGAGGGTCCATCAGCTAGAGAATGAGCTGATCTCTCTTCATCCATCCAACTTTGAAACACTGAATGAATTCGTCACAAAATTTAAGAACCTGATATTCCAGTTGAAGCTAGGCAAGGTTGAGATGGAGGACGATCAAATAATCCTTTCCATTCTCTCAAAACTCAGTGCAGACTACTTAGTATTTGTATCAAATTTTCAATCAATGAAGCTCACTACTCCAAATTGGAGGATGCCCACTCTTGATGCTTTCATTGAATCTCTCACTTATGAGCATGACAAGTTGATCCAAATGGAGATCATTCAATCTTCCAGAGATCAATCACTAGTTGCAGGAGGACCTAAGGTAGCGAATGATAAAGGGAAGAGAAAGGATGAGTCTCCTATGAAGAAAGAGCAGTCAAATGATCCTTCAGGTTCTAAGAGAAGCAAGAAGAATGGAAAAGGAAAGACCCTTTGTTCCTACTGTGGAAGGGGATTTCATCCAAAAAGCTCCTGTATGAGAAGACAAATTGATGAAATGAATCTTCTTCTGAAGAAACATAACATTGTTTCACCTGCTAGCGCAAGGAAGTATGACCGTATAGAAGAAACTAAGAATATGAAGAGACATGCCATGCACTAAAGGCTAACTGCTCAATAGCACATGCCTTCCTCATTGATTCTGGAGCTTCCAATCATATGGTTGCATCCAGAGAATGATTCTCTTCTTTGCAGTCTTTCGATGGTCCTAGTATTCAAATGGGGAATAATAGTAAAGTTCAAACCAATGGGAAGGGCTCTATCAAGCTTGAACATGGAAAGTTCAGAGATGTGCTTTATGTTCCCTCCCTAGCTGCAAACCTGTTATCTGTATACCAGATGACTCATACTAGCTCTTCCAAGCGAGTCATATTTGGTCATGATTCAGTGGAGATCACATATATCTCTACTGGGAACATCATAGAAAATGGTGTTGCAAATCATGCCTCCAAGGCATATGAGTTCTCACACTTCATGCCATTTTCAAAACCAGTGCACTCTCAGCAGCCACTTGCAAGGGAAGGTAAAAACATTTCATCTACTTCTTTTGCAGATTCCATTAGTATTGTAAATCCAACTATATCAGTTTATGAGATGGAGATTTAGGGTGATTTAGATCCAGATCCAGTCCCTCCTTAGAAATCGGAAGTTGGGAAGATGATTGCAAATCCATCTGACACTCAGAAGGGAAAGACCCTTGCACTATGTCATGCAATCTTACCTCCTTCAAAGAGATGCAATAGACTCCCTGTAAGATGCTACATGGCAAGTGCTCAGTCTCACTACATTCAAAAGAATAGAGTTGATCATACACCTCTTCATCCAGTAAGAGACAAAGGTTACATTCCTCCTTCCTTCCATCAATTTGGGAGAAGATGGAGAAGTCTACATGCTAGGCCTCAGGATACCTGTGCACAAAACATCATGCATGTTGCTCCACTACATCACAGATATTGCAGCAACACAATTTCAAGTTTTTCAAACTTGAATCCTAGTTCTATCTTCTTAGTTAGAGCGGGGGGATTTTTTCCTATGTGGTTTTTTCCCCAGCTCCTTGTATTGAGTAGTTACTTTACTTTGCTTGATGCAATGGGTGACCTATGGTCTTAGTTACCAGGGCCCAAAAATTGTCCAAGTTAGCATTCAGGGGGGGTGTTAGGATTATTAATCCTCCCTTGTCCAATTTGTTCAAATGTCTAAATCATGAGTCATGTCTAAATCTAGAGTCCTTCCAGTCTATTTTTAGTCACTAGCACCATTGGGTCCACTTGGCCTAATTGGGGCACATGTTTCAGTTACTAAAGTGTGGGGAACACTAATTGAGGCCTACTGCCACTGATTGCACTTGCATGCATCAGTTTAGGAGCCTCCTAGATCAATCCCTACAAATTAGGAGCCACTGGGAGTGTCAATACCAACCAAGGTCAGTTGAGTTGAGTTGGTGACTAGTCAAGCTTCAGTTACATTCAGTTATAGTCCTCTACATTCAGTTAGCACTAGGTTTGCATGGCTGCATGTAGGAGAGGCACATTTCTCACCTACCACAGTCAGTTAAGATTAGTTAACACTGAATTAGACACTTGAGTAGTGATTTAGAACTTCGATGAACTCCGATAATGATTTAGACAAGGCCAGTTAACCATTTAGTCCTCCGATAATGATTTAGACAAGATCAGTTAACCATTCAATCAAGTAGAGTCAAACCAATTCGAATTTCCTCACATAGGATTCGAATTGCATGAGGCTATTTAGCCATTGTACTTCATTGTAATTATTATCTAATTACTTTTTGATTAATGAAAGCATTCACAGCTGCAAGCCATTTTTGCACTGTTTCATTCTTTAATTGCCGAGTAAATTGTGTGATCTATCTTGTGATTTGTGTGTTTGTCCACATATCTATGTGCTCAATTTAATATTTCTAGTATAGCATTCAAATGTGGAGGACCCCCTTCGATTGGAATAACAATTCTTCCAACCAAAATCTCACTTACTTCTCTTCTTGATCCGTTTGACTCATTATTAACTTCCTCCGGGTGTGTCGATATTACTTCTTTAATTGTTTCCCCCACAGTCCATAAATCACCAGAAACTTTATCAATATCAGTGGTAAGGGGGGAAATACTTTCAGAATGATTGGCTTGTTTATTATAACCTTCTCCATGGGGAAAAGGTAATTTTCCTTTTCTAGAGACTTCAGACAAGTTTATTTCTACTTGATCTTCCAAGGATGCCGAGTGTATAGTAGGAATGTGAGATGTATCATTTCTTTCATCCACAGGCCTCTCTGGAGGTAACAAAAAAATTGGAAAATGTGAAATAGATGGGTAGTGAAAGTACTAAGGTTTTCTCCTTGATATGGTGGCTCATGCTGGTTAATCAATTAATATTAAGTACCAATAGAAGGAATTATAACTTCATTTTCACTTTTAGCTTCATGTGAGGAACTATTAGCTTGAAAAATAAACAAGTTGTTCAAAGAAAACTCCTCACCAAAATCATCATTAATTAGCAGATCTTCTTCCCAATTTCGATTAGAAAGATCTGTGACTTCCCATCTTAAGTTATCTCTCTGATCTTGCCTAATATCTTGAATATGGTGATAAGCTCGTCTTGTCAGTAGATTTGGCATACCATCTCTTGTAGTGGAATCTTCAGTATGCAAGGTTGATTAAAGGGCTTCTATGGACAATCAGGATGAACATTCAGGGGTATCAAAGAAATGTTCAGAATTATTGCACATGATTTCCCCTACCAGTTCCTAATGGATAAGCTCCTACCTAAACCTTACGGCATTTTCGTCAAAATTATAAGCACCTACTCCAATAAAGTAAACAGGTGGATAATCTTAATCATTGTTTACCATGTCTATTCTCTCAACACTCAAGCTACCCTTGCCATAAGTATTTTTTAATCCATCTTCGTAGGTTTCTAGGTATCCATCAATAAAAGGTTCCCTACATACTCTAATTTGATTCTCATCATAATTAGGTACACAAGCATATGATAAATCCATCATCAGATATCCACCTAATCTAGCAGCCCATTTTCTAGATAGCAACATGCCATACATAGGGGGAAGGTCAATTACCACTACATCCATCATGTTGTGTAGGTCGGGGCAAGCAAATAAATTGACTTTTAAGTTCTCGAGTAATCCGTATGCTTGAACACCCCTTGAATTAATTCTGCGGACATTTCTATATGGGTAGGTAATCTCTAATCCCATTTTCTTCATAATTCTTAGAGGCATAACATTCATAGCAGCTCTCGAGTCTAGCATGTAGTTATGGAGTAAGAGGTTGTTAATATGTAATGTGAGATAGAAAGGAGGATGTCCTCCACTCTTCCTCTCATAGATAGTAGTGTGAATCTGAATAAGAGGATCTTCTTCTATCTCCCTACCTCTAACACTTTGAATGTGGCTAGAATTATAAACAATCTTGGGAATATTTGCTACTGGAATATTATCGAAAAATTGTTGAACTTGATCTTTGACTATTGGCAGTTTTACTAATTTGCTTAGGGGTACATTTTGCATGACTTTATGTAACTCATTCTCTATGTCAATACCTAATTCATAGTCACAAAGATCATTTTCTTCAAATTCTTCTTCTTCCATATTCAAGTGCTTATCTAGGAAAGGTGTGCTACTTTGATCTCAGTTTTTGCGTTGGTAAACCTGGATTGTGGGTTGTGTTGTATTGCAAACCATTTCTGCCTCTTCATCCCAATTATCTTCTTTAAGCAAAATTCTACCAAAATCTTAATCATCAGTGGAATATTTGACTAATTTTATACCTTGATATTCATGGTCAAAGACTTCAGGATCTTCCTCAGGCTCCTCACATAGGTTCACATTCTTATTTTCTGCAGCTTCATTTCTCCTAAGGGCTTGTCTATTGTTGTCATCTACAGACTCTCTCTAATTGTTCCAATAAGGTCTCGAGCCATAGGAATTTCTATATCTATCATTGTCCATGGTCCTTTCTATATCTTTGGTGAACAATTTGAGGCTTTTCATCATTTCAAACATCCCTTCTAGAGTAGGTTTTGGATCACTACGAGAAGAAGAAGAAGCATAAGCGTCAAAGAAATTCTTTTTTCCCATAGAGGCTATATTGGATTCTTCTTTCTTAGACCTGGTTTGAGTAGTTTTGAGGTCATTAGAGTTCTTTTCTTTAATGTTCAAAACAAACCATCCTTCAAAAGCATTCAAATAAAGGATAAGGATAGCTTGCGCAATCAGTTTTAGGTCTTGGGGAACATTAGAGACAAGTTTGTCAAATCTTACATTGAACTCATGGATTGTCTCGTTTTCTTTCTTTTTAACCTCGAAAAGTTGGTTTAGAAGGAACCTAATGTCTGGATTGGATGACCAATCCTCAATGAGTTTCTTGGTAAATCTATCATAACCATATACCGACCCTACAGGAAGTCTGTCAAACCATTCCCAAGCATCTCCTTCCAAAGATGTTTTAAGGGCTATTATGTAAACGTCTTCAACTTCAGCCCCATATGCATCCTTATAGTTCCATACTGATTCAATGTGTTCTTCCACAAGGATTGCAGACGAACCATTAAATTTTGGAAGTTTATCAAAATACTTCTTAGGCATGTCATGGGGAGCGCCTTGAATTAACAAAAAATTGAAAGGAGAAGGCCCAGTTCGACTTCTGAAACACCTAGGTTCTACTGGGGGATTGGTGTGAGCCATTTGGGGAATTATTCTAGGTGGATTGTTTGGAGGAGTAGGAGAATTCAAACTATTTATTGGAGAACTAGATCGGATGAATAAAGGACTTGATTGATAGTTTTCTAGGGGATTATCTAAAACTTGTCTTGGTGAATTAACCACCCTCCAAAAGAAATTAGATGATTGATCTTTAAGGTTTTTATTCTAATTCTAGGTATAAGTTAGGGAAGTTTCTAGATTATTTCGACTTTGAAGTTTATACTTGTGGGTGGGTTCTTCAGGGGAGTCGTGTTGTGAAGTTTACATGTGAATGAATTGTTGTGTTCACTGAAAATAAATGCTGTAGGAGAGATACAAAAATATAGCGATTATGTAGAATTAAACAGTTTGAAACGCAATCACTAGATTTAGAACTAGATGTGATATGAATGAATATGAAAGATGAACGCATTCACAAACACTGAAGGTAGGTAAGCCTCTACCACCAAGCACTAAGAATGTTGGCAGAGAATGGGAGTAGATATTAAGATAAATGTCAAACCAAGGTAGGCCTTTACCTTCTCGATAACAATGCCAAAAATGTTATCACGAATCTTGTAGTTTCCCTATAGATTAATCCTATACATGATGGCAGAGGGGAAAGGCAACCAAAGCCATGAACTACGAGTACCCAGACCCCCAAATAATGGATGGTTGTCATGCCAGTTTAGCTACCCTTCACTTTATGTCACTAAATCCCAAGCGACAAAGGGGGAGACCCAGATATACCCTATACGGAAAAGACCTAAAGCTAATCACCAGATCAAAATAAATGCATAGAATACAATTCCAGTGCAAGAGAGAAACAATTTCAATCATCATCACATTCATTCATCTACATGTACACAAGTATTGAATCCCCAAAAAATATCTTTATTCAATATTCCACAAGTATTGAATCCCAGAAAAATATCTTAAATAGTTTTGAGACTATGCCCACATTTTACCTAACTATCATTCAACGGTTGAGATTAATACATCATCAATGGTAGAGATCAAACGTACAAAGATCAACGCATGGATCAAGATGACCACATCAAATGGGGGCACACTTTTTCTTAAGGACGCTTTCCTAAGGTGAAAATCACAATCTAACATAAGATATGACATAATAGTACATCAAGGGGGGTCACTAGGGGATTAGTTCACCCTATTCCCCATTACAAACTCCAATCATAGGATATAACAATAATACATCAATAGGCCAAGTGAGGGGTGCCCCTCGAGGAACGTCTTCATTGACTAAGCCAAACAAAATAATCCCTGACCAAATGCTAACTAAAAGTGTTGAAGAACTATCTGGGGAGCCAAAACACATCATCTAATAAGTTTCCAAGCCATTTCCTTGACCCAACATGCCAAATCGATTTTTTCAATGAATTTCATAGTTCATTTTTTGGTGGTACATCCTATGAAACTCAACAAAATCATCATAATTCTATCCAGGCTGAGAACTAGGGAAAACTAATTGTCCTAGATGATTTGACTGGAGACATAGAAGAACGGTATAAGTGAGTATTCATACCCCTTGGAACACTACAATGCTCTAGGAGAACCAAAAATTTTGCAATCTATAATAAAAGTTGATCATTTGGCCAATAATAAAGTGATAATAATCACTGATCATGAGATCCAGGGCCAAAATTTGAAAACTGAGACCGCAGTATTGGCCCTGGACACGTCTGGAACAAATATAAGCAATGTTTTTTTTTTATTCACTTCCTTGGGAACCATGTTTGACTTGGTCAGCTAGGTTGACTAGGTCAAAGTAACCAAAATGAAGGGGAGATACTGTACTAATATGATCCTGCATGCATCCAAGGTAAGAAATGCTCCAATGGTGTATATCAAAACCTAACTTAAATCATGTTATTCATAATCATGGTGACAACAATAATAATAAGTAAGATATACCTCTGCCTTCGAAAGATCTTAGGACATTCTAGAAGTCTCTTGTGCATGCCATGCTTACAAAGTTTAAACAATGTGCTAGTGCTGGGTGAAGGTGTAAAACAAGGTTTAAGGTAAAGGGGGAATGTATCATGACTGACTCTGACTGATAACCAATACACTCAACCACAATGACATATGCATGACATATAACAATAGGGGATGGTGGTGTCTCACAAGTGGATAAAGTACTTGGGATTGTTTCCTTCAGACTCTATCAAGTTTTCCTATGCACTAATTTGCAATACATGTCAACCTTCAAAGGCAGGTGCCCTAGAAACCTTCTGGGATCCACTACTAACAAAGACATAACCTTTGTAGGCTATTTTCACCCTATTTCCTTGTGGGGGAAAATGAGTCGAACACTATACAAAGAGTGAGTGTTCATCCTTTGACCATTAATCTTTTTTCAATAACTTTCAATTTTCTCATAAGATAGTTTCCAACCTACAAGAGTAGGTTCCCTATAAATCCTTCCGGGATCTAGTGAATGACTAAGGCCTAGTCCCACTACCAATGAGCAGTAGATAGCCCCATCGAGTTTTCCTCTCCCTGCCACCTTTGTGGAGGGAAGATGAACCTTACATTATACAAAGAATGAGTGTTCAACCCCTTGGCCACTGACTACCTTTTTAACATTTATGCTTTGCATCATTTAGATATATCTTATGCATTCCGATGCTTTAGTGTTTAGCAACATTGTTTGGTGGAGCACTTGTTTTGAACCTAGTGAACCCAGCCACACTAGCCAAGCCGCATACTTCATAGCTAAATACACATAATAACATGGAGTCTATCATGCATAGGGGTCAAGATGGGGAAAATATATTCAATCTCACAAGTCTCAATCAATCTAAGTCATGGGATAACATTCAACAACAAATGAACTTGATGGATGAGGACAAATGGAATATTGGACCAACACACCACTAATGTTTAATCATTTGTGTAAAGAATGGCATGGGAAACGGTCTTCAACATTGAGATCTTTGGTCAATCTTAGCACAATTTCAGGCATCAGTATATATAAGCATAGGTCACCATGATCATCCTAACAAGACAAGCCTAGGTGTTTAATATACATCATAGAGAAAAAAAACCCGAGAAACATATACCTGATCTCACAATATATAACTATCTCCATCTGATAGGGCCCCAGTGTAACTGTGTGTACCATATCTACTCTACTGCTCTACATAAATGAATTAGGTCATCACTGAAAGCATCTCAAAGGACAAGTGAACCTCAGTCCTGGCAAGGAAACACTACTAAACAAGGCTCTGAAATGGCTGAGGTTGTAATGATCCATGCTAAAACCCCATGTGAATGAATAACTCAGAATAATAAAGAGATCAATCTGTATGCTGCATTATGGTAGCCCATATGCAAATGTATATGTGATAACAATTCTAAAGCGACTAGATAATCCTTGTGACTTATAAATCCTTTGTTTTGGGATATCTACCTTTTAAAGTTCTGAATTGTGTCCTTATTATCTCATTGAATATTTTAAATATGCACATTACAGTATAGCTAGGTCTATCTTTGGGGCTAGATAGCCTTAAAAAAAGCTTGGCTATGGCCTCATTTTCAATTAGTCTATGCTTGTTTATGGACGGGTCTGGGAAACCTAAATGGTGGATTGCCTTCCAGCAGTGACACGTTGAGTTGGGAATTTGTACTTGTGCCGATTTAGAAGTTGATTCACTTGCCAATCTTGGGGTTGCTAGGTTGTGCATAAACAAACCTATAAGAGAGAAAATAATTACAATTGTAAAAGAAACAAGTTACCTTAAAAGGACAAGAAAAATAATCATCCATACATCAAAAAGTTGCTCCACATGTGACCTCCAAAGTCTTTCTTTATTCACCAATATTGATTTAAAAAATAGAAAGGACTCAAGCATCATCCAACAAATAAAGGAGAGGGGAGAGATTTCTTAAATAGAAAAATAGGAAGAGGGGGCGAATTTCATGAAGTGGAGTGAACTAGAGTGTCATATGCCACCTCATAGAGTTAACTAGAGTGTGATTCGACACATCATGAAGTTAACTAGAGCTTAAGGTCTCTTCATGAGAAACCTAAGAGACAAGGTGGGGACAAATAGGGATTAATTCAGACCAAATCCAATAAAAAAATGATACCTCACACAAGGGGACAACATTAGGGAATATTCCCTTTTACCAACTTCCTAATGGATAAAATCACTAAAATATGTATCCAACATGCAAAAATCATGGGACTTTGTCTCCAAGGGGTGTTTTTGGCTAAATGAGGGGTTTTAAAGGGGTGTATGATATGTACTAAAGTGTTTGGCATCCCCTTTAATTACCTATTACACGATTATGGCATATTTACCCCCCAAGGGACCCAAAAGGTCATATTTTACAATAAAAGCATGGTGACACACTTAATACATGACATTAAACCTAAGGAATCAGACACCAACTTGAGGCAAATGCATTATTACATACTTTAGATTTGGAGGAGTGAGTGAAAAAACTAGACAAACTCAGATTGCCAAGTTCATCTAAGTGAAAAAACACTCAAGGGAAATAGTAATACAGTGACTCATTTGTTCTAGCCCTTTGACAGATAATAGGATATCATGCATTTTTTACAATCACCTTATTTTAAGTGTGTGCAAATTAATACATTTATAAGATGAATTACAAAGGTCAAAATATCGCTTGAACCGGATCATGGAACTAGAGGTTCCCTAGTTCTTTGATATCTTTTTTCTATTGATCATCCTGTGCAAACTGGGTGGTAACAGGGCCTCAACTAGCACATGCCTCTTTTCATCTACATCTTGCACTCCCTTTGACATTATGGGAAAACAGAAATTTTCCTTTGTTTGCTCCTTCAAAAATTCCTTGGCTAAGCATAACAATACTTGGTTGTTGCTACAACTACTTCTACGTTACTACCATTATCATTGTTAATCTCTATAGCCTTCTCATTTTTCACAAGAATCAATATGAAACATTTCCCATCCTTTCCATTTCCATATGTATTCTCCATACAATGATGGAAAACTTTCCTATCAAACAATGACAACGTTCTTATCAACACATGCCAAGCATCCATCTCAACAACATCACATAGTACTTGGTCTCTATAATTACTCATTTGTAAACATAACATGCATTGCTATTTCATAATGACTTGTTGACCCTTCTTTTGCCCTGAAACCTAATATGCACTAGGATGAATAATGCACTTTAACTTGATCCTTTCATAACCTATGTGGAAACTAAATTTTTCATATTTCTTTCGACTATGATTAAGTTACAACATTTAATATTGCATTTAGACTTGAAAGCACTATTTCTGTGTTTAAGTTCATCAACAGTCTTGTTCTTGGGCTTGAGAAACATCCTCCTAAACATAAGGTTATTTTCTTGTTCATGATTAATCATAGCAATATTCACTTCAACAATTAATACTTCATCTTCCTACATGACATGAGTCCCAACCTCATTTGTTTTTCCACAACTGTGAGTTTTTTAGCATTATAATTTCTTTGGCCCCTCTACTCTGTGTTTATAGAAAACAATGGCATACCTCCTTTGGATATTCTATAACCTCTACCACTACCAACATTGTTACCTCCTCTAGTATTTTGGTCATTGGTCACTTCATCCTCTTTACTATCATTGGGTTTTCCTCTTTTAGCATCCGTTCTTCCTCTACCTCTAAATTTTAGTAGATGTATCATAGTCAACATTTACTCCACCTTCAAAGAAATCCAATAAGCTTTATCTATGATATGAAAATCATGGGTATTCATCTCATCTTAGATTTGGAACTTTAACCAATTACATACCTCACTGCCCCATGTTACTCTAGTTCTTTAAGTTTCAATCTCAGTAATAATTTGAAGAATTCCTTGATATACTCTTGGACATATGTATAATTTCTCAAATTCTATGCTTGTGTACACAAACTCTGTTGCTAATCAACATGGAATAAAATCTCTTTGATCTTACTCGCTATTTTCTTCTATGGCTTAATCTTCCCTCATAACCTCTCTACTCTATCTTTTTGAAAAATTACCCACTAGAGTGTAGTGCGACCCTTTAGCTTAGTTGCAATGAAACAAACCCTATCAGGGTGTAATTTTTTTTTATACAGTACCTATCAAGCTCTCTTAACCAATGGATGACAACCTTAGTGTTTAGACTACCATCATAGCAAGAAATTTTCAGTTGAGAATTACCTCTTTCCTTCAAAAAATTGATCATTTGCATTTTTTGTTCTTTTTCATAGCATTTTGCTTTTCAATGATCTCATATTCCGATTTTGAATCTTCTTTGGCATATGCAACTCTTCAAGTCATTAGAGGAAATCTAAGGTCTAAATGGGCCACATAAGAAAATTTGTGCTTGTTGAGTTGAAATTCAATAACCAATAGAGATTCAAAGAATTAAGTCAACGACAATCATTGAGGTGGTGTTGAAGGAGCAAGTCAGTAAGTCGAATTGAATGATAGCCGACTTAGTCGATCGGCCGACTAAGTTGGTTGGCCAACTAAACTAGAGATTAGGTCAGCCACCTAAGGTCGTGTCGGTTCACCGAACCGACAGGTAGTTATTTTGTAACTGTTTTGTAATCATATATATTAGACTGTTGAGCCAGAAGAGAACTCGGTTCAGTTCTCTATATTGTATGGACCCATTCATGTTAATATAATCTGTTAATTCATGTACTTGTTCTTATCTCTTGTCTCTGTTATGTATGTATGTTTTGGTATGTATTATTGATAACCTTATGTGATCTGTGAGATTACAACATTGGTTTCGTTGCCGAGAGTACATGTCTGAGATGTATGCAATCAGATGATATCAGAACAGAAGATTAAGGACTGGTGGGAACATAAAATTGCAAATTATTTGTAGAATTACACATGAAGAAACATATTAACGACCGCACAAGAAAAAACGAGATTCTTTACAGAGACACATGAGAAGTTTGTAGAATCAGTGCCCCAACTTCTGAAGAAACTCCTGGATGAAAAAGCCGGAAGGGACTAAAGATGAATAGTTGCTAGAAAAACTGATTCGTGGGGGAAGAACAAACTTGTCGGAGTGGTTCGAAAAGATCGTCGACGAATTCTGCGAGGAGCAAGTAGTAGAAGATAGAACTTGGGTGGAAACCGTCAAGGAGAAATTCTACACAGACCTCACCAAGCAATTTCTGTGTTCCTTACCGACCTTGTTGTTTAAGTTCCTGATCGAGAAGGGAGTGGGTCATATTGTCGAACCTTGTCCATCACTTCATGGACCACCATTAAACCATAACTAGGCAGAAAAACAAAAGAGGTGGGAAAAATTCATTGCAGAAAGGGAGTGGGAATACTTCCTAAGCAAGTAGACCGAACTATCCGGGCTTTCTAAAGCATCGGGTAGGCTATGGGGGGGTAGTTGGTCATATGTCGAGATAAAGTGGAGTGAATTCTAGTCGACTAGAAGCAGATACCAATCACCAGTAATGAGAAGTCGACCAAAAGGGAAATCAAGAAGATAGTATCACACAAAGGTATGTCGGACGTTTAGAAAATAAAGAGGGAAGAGAGACAACAAAGGAGGGAAGAAAGAAGAGAAAGAGCCTTAGTGCTGCACAGAGGAATGAGTACTAGGGCGACCGACCAGGAAAGAAATCCGTGTGGAAGAAGAGGTGTCCCCTACGGAAGAAGAACTGTGGATAGAGCAGCCAGAAGATCTGCAATTAAGAGCTCCCCAAGAAGGAACAACTCTATCTCCGTTGAATCGCGTACCCGGATACAAACTATTGTCGAAGAGGACCTCCGACTAGGAGCTGGTGACTTTGGTATATGGAGCCGACTAGACGACGAGACATACACTAGAAGACACCTCATTATTCGTCGACCAGAAGAAGGAAATTAGGTTACCTTTCAAGCGGTACCCTCCAATCGAAGTATCCACTTACTTTTACCAACACATGAAGGAGCACCCCCCCTGCCAAATACAGCTTTGGAGGACACGGAACATTCAGAACTGTGGACAGGTAACTGCAGTTGGACATCGACAGAAGAAGTCGAAATCAACTGACTGCTAGTCAAAGACAAAATGACAAAAACAACCGACGGAGATGAAAGTTCCGTCAACGATAGTTCTGCAGAGAGGAATAAGCAAACAACCCCACCACCCCCACCCCCACCTCCACCACTGCCACCTCCTAAAAGCAGCGATAGTGATTCCGACATGGGTCACAGGTCAGCACACATTCCTTTATATGAGGGGGATGAGGACCCCAAACGACACTGGTTCGTCTGTGAGTCGACTTGGGAGGCTAACCAAGTTATGGACAAAGACATGCAGATGGCACAGTTCACTGGTGCCTTGAGGAAAATAGCATTAACTTGGTATATGACCTTTTATGAAAGACAACCTCGAGCAACCAAAGTGGAGATCAAAGCGCAATTTCTATCATTTTTCAAAACTCCAGATGCAAAACATCTGGCAGCAAAGAAATTAAAAAGAACATCACAGAAGCCAGGAGAAACTGTCCGTGATTATGATAAGCGATGGAAAGACCTTCTTAGCCAACTGGACTATGTTATAGATGAACAATTATTAATCCAGTGGTTTCTTGCAGGTTTATCTCAGAAAATCTGCTGACACATAAGTCTGGAAATATTCAAGTCTTACGAAGATGCGCTAAAAAAGCTCTCCAAGTGGAAATGGATGAGGACATACCAGCATACTCCACCGATCACATAATAGAAGAATAGCTTGAGATCGTATAGAAGTCCTTAAAAGAATTAAACCTCAAAAATCAGGATATTTGGTGCACGAAGTGCTCAATGGCCGGACACTCAAAAGACAACTGTCAACAGGAAATCAGCCGACAGGACGTTTGATTCATGTAGACGAAATGTTTTTGTGATATCTGCCAAGAGCATGGGGACCACTCGACAAAAGATTTCCCGTTCAACATGAAGAACGGCAAGGCATCTTGGTGTGCAATCTGCGAAACTAAAAATCATAACACAGCCGACTGCCATCTGAACCTAAAGAATCGACAAAATTATCATGCAGTCTATCAGACCAATGCAGTTGCACAAATAATGAGCAAAATAACTTACCAAACAATCAAAACAATCAGAGATACGATGGTCGAAGATACGAGCGCCGGTATGACAATCGACGTGGAGGCTATGGAGGTAGAGGTCGATTCTCTGGAAATCGAGACAACTGACCATGTCGACCCATCCAATGCTTTACATGTTATAAGGAGGTACATCGGTATGTAGACTGTCCATATAAAGACAGAACTGACCTCAAATTTTGTACTAGTTGCGGAGTAGGGGATCACTCATTAGAGGATTGCCCTACCATGCTGGAAAAAATAAATAAAAAGAAGAATGTTAATGTCTTGTCGTGCGTGAAAAAAAATGATGTAATAAACACAAAGAATTTGCATATCGTAACCCAACAAGGGACAAAAACAGGAAGTAATAACCCAAAAATTAGCAAAATAAAAGAGAGAAATATCTACCCTAATCTACTTAAAGAAAAACAAACATATAAAGAGGCAACAAATGTATTCAAAGAATTTGCACAACAGGAAGAGGATAATGACAATCGACATAACACAATAAAATAATTAATACAGCTCATACAAAAGGACAACTCAGTATCCCAGTTCATCAATTTGCTATATGAAATAAAACACAACGACATCGAAAAACAAACAAAGAATATCTACAGTTTAAATCAAAAAAATAAAAGTGATGCCGACCCACTTGTTGACCTAGAAATCGAAGGATACCATGTCTGACAAGTAGTGCTCGACTTTGGATCACAAGTAAACATCATGAATCATGACACTTGGGAACAAATGGGCAGACCTCGACTATATCAGTCAAGAATATACCTCAAACTAGCTGACCAGGGCCTAATTGAACCTATTAGAGTCTGGAAAAATGTTGATACAACAATAAAAGAAATATCGACCAAAGTCGACTTCGAAATAATTGACCCTAAGGAAGGATCCAGTTCCTTCCCAGCGTTAGTAGGTCGAACTTGGAGTAGAAAGATGAAAGCATTGATATCCCTAGACAGGGAAAAAATAAAATTGAAAGGAAATAGACAAAAGATCATTGTACCTATTCATCCATCCCAAGGAGAACCTTGGACTGAACCTATCGATGAAGAAGTCGACATCCGACAACTTTATCAGATACAAAACAATGCAAATTATACAGAACCTAATATCTACAGAGAACTTCATTTAGGCACCAAGACTCAGTCGGATATAATTCAGCTGCAGAATTATATGATTGGGAAGTCGAGAACTACGAAACTCAAGCAAGAGGGTGCTGGACTATCCAAAAGGTACAGAAAGATTCCACCCAGCAGTGCTTCATAGTGTCCATTGTCCCAAAAATATTTGAAAGAAAATTTAGGGAATACCCTACTCTAAAACCAACAAATATAAGTAACACACAAATACCCAGATACAAAGAAAGAGAGTCACCAGTCATGCACATAGAACAAGTGTCCAAAAATATTGGTGAACATGGTCGACTTCAAAGCCTAGTAGAAACTTTTACAGGACAAGCTGCTAGATGGTGGGATACCCATCAGACAAGATTGTAGACCTGGTCATCAACTTCGACTTACCTTGTCGAAAGGTTTGGAGGAAAGAAGTTAACGAAACAAGCTCAGATACCCATATTCACTCAAGGTCAGAATCCAGAAGACCATATAAAGACATGTGAAAAAGAAGGGAGAAAACTTGGATACAAAGATGAACAAGCATGGCCACACTTGTTTCCATCAACCCTCGCTGACTTACCAAACAAATGGTATAAAATGGAAGAAGCTAGGGGTGAAACCTTCCTATGGCATGAACTCAGAGAAAATTTCATTAAATATTTCAACTTTATACCACAAAATGAAAAATTGGTCGAAACAACAAAACAGATTAAAGAATGTTGGTAATAACTCCCGATTCAATTATTCTATTCATGTCTAAGCATTCATTTATACATTCATGTGACGGTTTGTTTAACCTTCCGTCCAGCCTTTTCAGCTTCCAACTATTCCTATTTTATTTATTTACAATATTATA